>LGAG01000375.1:118059-142954 GCA_001278395.1 Lerema accius
TGCGTTCTGAATCTTTTTTGTGATTTATCTTTTGTATTGATCTGAAGTAAAATAATTATAATTTAAAATGATCCACGTGCTTTGGATTCTTTTTAACATTTGAGGTTTAGGTCACTTTCTCAGAATGACCATTTTACAATATGAGCCAAGGAGATTGGGTCGTTTTTACGAAATTAAAATAAGAGTTCGCCATACATGTGGGTTGAATCCTAGTGTCATTTTAACGTCAAAATATTCGTATTTTACTTGGATTGTTTTTGCTAATCGAAAATATAGACCTTGACGAGTAGTTTGGTATATTAAACTCATTTTCGGTCATATTGTGGGTTGGATCCTTTTTGCTTATCTACGTCCAATTAAGCTAATACTTCGTAAAATTGGCTCTTCTATGTTTTACTTTTTTGAAGTTAAAATATACTGTACTGTACTACAAGAACTGTTATTGCTTTTGCTGATAAGAAAAAACTAAAAAAATATCGAAATTCGATGTACGTAATAAAAGCCCTGTACCCAAATTCTAAATACTGGTTTGCATGCAAATATCGTTTGAAATAAGACTTCTTAAAACGGAATTTGTGTCGATGACCTATTCGAGAATTTGGTGACAGCAAAAAATCGATATTGTAAATCGTAAGTAGGTACGTAAATTATAATAAGAATATACCAGGAAACGTTATCATTTGTCATTTACGTTATGATTTTCTCGAAACACTTACTTCTTACACTAGTAAGTATTATCTTTGTCATTATGTATGTGCCTTAGACCACACATTTAATTGAACATGTAGCATGACAAACAAGGGAAATGTAAAAAATCATTAATTTTTCTGGGAATTAAACTCAGAACCTTTTGAATTAAACGCAATCCACTACAGTACATTGTTTTACATAATATATCATAGTATCGTAAGTAGGTCACGACAAAACTGTAATAATTGAATTTCCGATTCATTCATTGTTGTACTGTTGATGTAAATAGGTATAAAGGAATAAAACACCTCGATACAACATTCAGTTAAACAATAGCAGAACAAAAGCAAGGCTGCCTTCGATGCATGACAAAAAGGCCAGCGCCACGGTTCATTAATGACTTAAAACCTGACACTTTAGTGGGAAAATTATATAAACTACTCGTAGTAACTTAATATAAAAACAAATTTGAGTATAGCTGTGACATGGACACGGCTGTGTGTTGTACGTGAATACAAACGTATTCACATAAACATGTTACAGGTTAATTTTTAAAATAAAATATACTTCGTAAATTAAACTCAAAATGGCGGCGCTTCCCTCTACCGTGCGCAATTTTTCACTATTCCCCTTTATTGTTACTAAATATTTGATCCTTTAGCTATCCAGTGGAATAATTTAATTTTGGATGGAGACTATAAATTCGAAACTATAACGCCAAACTGTATCCCCTTATTTCGTCGTAAGATTTTTAGGATTGCACCTGTATTAGGTACGGCAAAAAAGATGTTATTCACGTCAAAAAACATATTATTTATATTCGTTAAGCCTGTAGTCTACAGTGTATACTGTAGTTTGTGGCAAAGAAATTGAAGAGTATACACATACATACGAACCACAATATACTATATACTTCGTTTGATGTATTACCTACTTATAATAACTAATCATTAATACAATAAAGGCGACTACTGAAAATTAGGGGGGGATTAAAAATGTATAGCCTATTGTCACTCACAATCTGGCCGAATCCAATGATGCCCCCATTATGTTGAAATCTGTCAAGTTAAGGCTTTAGGACGTGCCTAAGGAAATAGACTTACATACATACACTGAAAAAGCATTACACTCCTAATGCAGTCGATAAAAAATATAGTACATTAATTTTATAGATGTACAAACATACATCTTAAAACACAGCTAGCATTAATTTAATATTAAGGGGTAAGCCATTTAAACGAGGTTTAAATTGAAGAGAAGTTAAACCCGAGATTTCGTAGCGTTTTAATTACACGTACCATTTTATTCAATGACGTTGCCTTAATGACGTCAAGTATATTTCATCTCTGAGATTGAGTTTCATAATTTTTCTATCGTCGTGGTTTTATACAAGCAAGAAATATATCTGTAGGTATACATACAGTTAGAAGGAGCAACTTACGAATTTCCTATGAAATTTGGGGTAAAATATCGAGTAAAATCTCATATAATTTTGTTCTAAGAAAGAAGTCGAGTCGAATCTCATGTAATCTTACTTTAGGTAAAAGAGAATCTTGGCGTATATCACGTAATCTTTTCTACAATAAAAATTTAAATTGCGAAAAGTTTTATAAAATTACGTAAAGAAGACAATAAATTATGTGACAACTAAATTCCAATCACGATTTAATTAATTTGGATTAATAAAGTGAAATCTAGACAAGTAGAATAAAAGAAAGTAAATGTTTATTTTAGACTTCATTACTACATTTGAATTTTAAATGTCGCATTAAAAATGGTTCTTTACTCGGTCGTCATTATACATCATCCGGTATTAAACAAGAAATCATTAATATGTATTATCGTGTCGATATATGATATCGACTTCCGATAATTAATTTGTATTAATATAATGTACCTACTAGAAGTCGCCAGCGGCTCCGCCCGCGTAATTTTCCCGTTTCTGGAATTTTTTTTTTGCTGCTCCTCTCCTATTCATCATAGATTGATGTTATATAGCCTACAGGTTTCCTCGATAAATGGACTATCTTACACAAAAATAATTTTTCAAATGGGTCCAGTAGTTCCTAAGATTAGCGCGTTCAAACAAACAAACAAACTCTTCAGCTTTATAATATTAGTATAGATTACTTGTTAATTTATCACCTTAAATTCGTTAATAGAATGGCATTACCTACGGCTACCACCACTTAGAATGCCATTCCCGGTCAAAACGTGCAAACCCAGAAAAATAGGAAATCTTCTACGGAATTTCATAAAAAAGTAGTACAACAGGAATGAGTCTTTCAGAAAACTATCGGTCTTTTCTAACACTTGAATTGGTTAAATTACGAAGGGATCTGTTTCTTACAATGTTTTAATTTTGCTGATTCAAAAGTATCCGGGTATTTCCGGATTTGTAAACCCCGGAAGTGGGACAAATCCTGGACTAAGAGATGACAGCTCTACCTACTTTAGTTTTCTCCGAGGAAGTAATAATAAGGCTTAGGGCCTGTTTCACAATCCTTGAGTAAAGTTCTAAGTAAGCTACTTTGAACTTATTTGCACGGTAAACCAGTAAATAGCGTTTTACAATTTCACCTTAATTTACGGATGATTGTAAAACGTATAGAGAGTTAACGGAAGGATTTACCCTCTGAGTAGTTTACTTTATAAATAACTACTGACATCTTTACTTAAAGATTGTGAAACAGACCCTTGGAGTAATAAGGTATAAATCTATGCGTACAGTTTCATATAATCATTCCTTTTCTTTCCAGATCAAAACGGCAAACGAGCAAGCGAGAGTGGAACCTCCGACGAGCAAGATGCAGGCGGGACCCAACTGAGGTCCCGCCTTGCAATGGGCTCTAATATCAGCCAGCATTCCGCCAAAGGTCTCAAAGGTCGACGAGCCCGATCCAGTGGCGACCTCTGCAATGGCGACTCAAAGAGCCAAACCGAATCTGTTTGCGGATCTGTGGTCGGTGACGTCATGGGCTGGAACAGATCCTTACCCAACCATCTGGACGGAAACCGCCATCTAGCTGATTACAGCAGAGTTAATAATAACTATGGGGAATTCGGGACGTATAACAGAAGTCATCCGAAGGGAGGACGTGGTCTTCGGTACCGGGTGTCGAAATCTGGTGAGTTTGTAATTTAATCTGTATTTGATTGGTACTAGATCTTGTCCGCAGATTCACCTGCGGAAGAGTAGCTTTAAAAAGAGTATTGGTTTTATCCCAAAACCACTAATTTTTAATATAGTTTCATGAATTAGAATCTCTGTCTATGTGCTAAGTTCAGTTAAAATCCGCTCTAAGTTAAAGATTTAGTCACAAACATGTAAAATGTTCGTATCATCCCAGTGGAACCTACAATCGGGATAAAATCTATCGTATGTCCTATTCTTGGATACTTCATTAATTTATAACGATTTTTTCGTAATTCATACTTACTAATCGCAGTGAGTCCCTGCGACCAGTAAATCATCCAATTACGTTAATATCATCTATAAAATCATCCAATAATCGTCTAGCAACGTTAGGCAGAATCGAAAGGTCATTCACATATATCTCCCCCTTAAAGAGATAGTTTTGAAGCACTCATATTCGTTCGTAGATCACAATGTGTTGTAGGTTCCCCTCATTTCCCGCTTGGTTTGAAACGCTTGAGTGATTTGTATGGAGCTTTGTTTGACAGTCTGACCTATTTACAAGCTGTTTACTTATGTTGATGCTCTGTTTGTAGCTCCTGAGGATAAATAATGCGTTTGGGGTCAATGAATTATTACGTAATCAGTATCTATACTTCTATATTAATACTTGCTTTAAAGAGTCCATTTGGATTCCTTTTGTAAAATTAATGCGGGCAGCATAGACCCATAAAAAAGGATAGACGGAGTCGTCCAGGCGAAAAGTGATGAACATAAATATGAAGCCATTCGACCATATGAAGCCGGCTTGGTAGTATACGGCGAGCGAGTGATAGATTTTTATTCGTCACTTATTTAGTTGCAATTGTATGCGACTCTGTCTATTCTTTACGGGTCTTGGCAGGCGTCTTTGAATTTGAGATTATGGAGAAAAATTTCAGATTGCAAAATTTTATGTAGAGTAAGTGTTATAAATACAATTTATAAAAAAAATAAAACAATACGCACACTACCACACTGAATTTAATACACAGATATGTCACATACACTTCAGTCGGAAGACCTCGTTGACAAACGGTTAACGTTGACATTGACATCTTATAGACAGGCCTATAGAACGAGTCTATAATCTATAGATTTAAATAAGTTATAGTACAGAGTGTCCTCGTATTCAACAAAAAAAGATTTATACAGACAGAAAAACAAACCTTCGTTTCTTTTCCAACTTTACTGCTATAAAATGGTAATATCAATTTGGCGTTTTGCTTCAAAGTTGCTTCACGAAAAAGATTACAATTTTCAGTTTGACGGTAGACGTGAAAACTCAATTTCCAACCACAAGGGTAGCGTCATAAGAGATATTTTCCACTGAACTAATTTAAATTGGAATCGAATTGCAACCCTTTCGATACCAGGTATTGACTTTCGAAACCAATTTGAAGTGAAATTAGAAACCGATAATCGAATACTGAGTTAGTTTTCGGTTTTTGATTTGCTTACTTTACGTATTTTAATCAATGTTGAGGAAGTTTTCAAGCTTCCGTATTGAAAACGGAGCTCTTTTAATACAACCATGTCCGTACGTCTGTCCGTTCTGAACAAATGACAGGACACACCACCTCTAATAGTTTTTATAGCCATTATTATAATTATGTCGAAAACAAACTTACTCGTAGAATTTAATACTAACTTTAATAACCAACAGAATATTGTATTCTTCAACAGAATACTTCTCACTTTACTATCCGTCAAGCCGCTTTGGCTGTAGAGCGTGTCAAAGAAATAGACACACACATACATACATAAGCTAAAATACATTACCCTTCTAGCGTCGCGTTGTCAAGTACTACAGAGTATTTCCAACGAGTTTGAGAGGCCTTCAAAGGCCCTTTTCTAGTTATGACAAGGGTCTCTTAAAAAGGCCCCTACTTCAAAACCTCCCTACGGGATTGCTCGTTTTACTGGTGTATATTACCGGGTTATCAAAAGCCCATGGCTTTCTAAAGGACAGGTAAATTAGGCGTTGGTTTGTCTATAGTAATTTTACTTTGTATAAACAAGTTTTTAAGAAACGAATTTTACAAGCTTTAATTTAGTTTGTCCTGTCCCGGTGTTTGTAATCAAATCTTACAAGCTTTTCACCCACTTCCCGGTGTCTGATTGAGCTAAAATTTTACACACTGGTCAAGTCCTGATGACAATGTATGTGTATAATAAGCATGACGTGATAGTGCTACCAGGATTGGCTCCAGACGATTGAACTTCTCAATGGTTAACAGTAGGGACTTTAAATTTTGCACTTCTTAGCTTTTAAGCCGCCAAACGACTTGTTGTTTTCCTCCTGGGGGCTTGTATGGTGTATCGTAGCACTGCAAGCTAGTTTGCAATTCCCATAGCAAAGACTAGATTTATAATTTTTGGCTACATTTTACTTTACTGGCAGAATCCTAGTAATTGTAACAGGGTTACTACGTGTATTCCTCAGACCAAAAAATATATAGACTCCGTCTTTAAAACAAAAAAATAAGGTCAATTTTTTTTTACGATCGTACGTCACCGATGGTCTACCGAGCAATAACCCGGAATATGTTATCATTTGTTATTGACGTTGTTTTTTTCGACTACGATTTTGTTCCGAAGACTAAGACTTTTTGTCTGAGGGGTACGCATTCAAGCATCAATATTTTCGAAGCCCTAGTAAAGGGCAGATACCCCCCTGCCCCCTATTAGCGACGCCCCTAGTTTTCTATTATCAAGGTGACTCACGCAAGCCCTGACGTCATAGCTAGCCCCAAATCGCAATAAAGAACGGGTCAAGGCAACCCTCGACTGCCTAGTTCATAAAATTAACATTACTTTGACTTATTTCTTTTAAGCACTGTAGTAGGGACGCCAGGTTGGAATAGGGAAATTTCTGGATATTTTAGTAGTCATTATTGAGTTGAAGCTTAGACTTCTAGACTGGTAAAAAATGTCGGATAGTCAGGAATCATCATCACAACCCATAACTATCCCACTGCTGGGCTCGGGTCTCCCCTCACAGTGAGGTACAGGCCATAGTCCACCACGCTGGCCTAGTGAAGATTGACAGACTACACGTACCCTTGACAACTTTATGGAGAACTCGTAGGTGTGTTTACTGAAGCAAGTAATTAGTAATTAGGAATTTCTAATCAGGAATATATAGACTAATCTAGAACATCTGGTATTCCTAACTAGTGCAAGTTATTTCCGTCTGTAATTATAAACCTTCCAAAGCGACTCGAGGGACCAATTTCCTGTGTAAATAAATAAAGTATTACTTTCGGAATGGTGTACTTATTTCAAAAGGGTTTATTTATGCAATAACGTTTTAAAATGTTTGCAATTATATTTTATACTTCTATAGGTTTCCTATTATGTTATTATAAACAACCGTAAAAATGTATTGCACTATTTAATATATCCTTATTCATCAAGGATGCGTAAAACATTTTTTTCTCTTATTATAATTATAAGCAAATTTTTGAGAGTATCTTTATTTCGATGAGACGCCTAACTTCATTTATGACGATTCTCAAATGTGGTAGATAAAGGAGATAGCAGAGACAAAAAAAAATTTGATCGACTAGGACAATGTTTTTAAGTCAACCATTTGCCGTCTCGTTCGTACACAAAGGAAAAAAATACCCAACTGGGTCTTGGCTATAAAAACATAAATATCCTATTTGTTTACTCTCAAAAGTTTACGCAAAATTTTTTCGCTAACCTTCCGACTAAAAACAATATGAGTGTAGCAAAAAGTTACGTCATGTTAAAGTTGACCATACGTCGGCTGTTGTAACAGGCCTCAAACTGCCTCAAACGACCTCAAACAACCTCAAACTGCCTCAACATCAGAACATTGAACGTAACGTTATTTTTCGCCGCAAAAACTTTTAGTTGGTAAAAAGGGCAAGAGAAAATGATCTAACTTCCTTCATATAGCCAAACAAAAAGATGTAGGTCACCGCCATAATGCGCTTAATATATCTCGCCAAGTTAAAATTAGGTTATTTTTGGACTACTTATTAAGTTTATGAGAAGCAGATGTTATTACTGCATTAAATAATATATTATTAAATAAACTACTCTATACTCGAATTTTGACCATAATTTCTTATGTCATTGTTCAATATTCCTGTAGTCAACTTCAACTCTGTCAAGGAGTTTTCCCTCTTACATATCTGACTTGTCTGTGTAACAAAAGCAGTGTAGTTGTGTGCGTTTTGTTTTATAGTTGTTATTAAATGTGTTTATGATATAACACCGATAAATTTAAGATGCAAACTCGCCAAATTTGTCGCTTATTACAACGGGTTTAGAGTTACTTTCAATCCGGAAAAACGTTTTTGTTTTCATAGTATAACAGATAAAAGGTCCACCGAAGCGAACCAAAATCGGGCCACCATTAGTAAAAGAAAAAGATATCCCACTAGAACCCTAAATGTAAACCTCTTTTTCTTCAAACCCATACATCAACGTCCAGAACGAAGTTCCGATTGCTGACGGCAAATTGGGATTAATAATAGTCTGACAGAGAAAAAGGAATGCTTCCGCATTTCTCAAATGATTAGTTAAGAAGACAAATTGGAGTGGGATCAGCCGCGCTAGATAATCGGCTAATTACTAATGTATGGCGTTAGATTCATCAATCATTGTTTAGAAAATGAATTTGTTTTCTACGGTTTTATTGCTATTACGAGGTTATTTTATACTCTATACAAATAAATAAATACATGACCCAAAAACAAACATTTATCTGTCACATAAATATCTGCCCGGCTGGGAATCGAACCCGGGACCCCACGCTTCGCAGGCAGGGTCACTACCAACTAGGCTACGGGGTCGTCACACATAGACAGACACAATAATAAATTGTTCACAGTGTACTAAAAAGTTTTCGCTAAAAATTAAGTATTACGCAAAACGCTACAGATAGTCTTATAAATATTAAAATTAAGTGTTTTACGAAATAGACAAATATTTATCTATTTACCAACGATTTCACCTCAGACATTTTTTACGATTTAATTTCAACTAAATATTTCTTCATAATATTAATTCAATGTAGGTAATTCCATAATTATTTTGTTAAAAAACTGTTAGCTGGTTTTTAGGTCCTTGTTTAAAATGCTAAATTGTTTTATATCAATCTTTTGAAATGAATTGCAATAACTATTTTAAAGCACTAATAGATTAGTGACTTAAATATTGGTCTCCCGAACGGAAGTTACAGAGTTCAAACCCGGCACGCACCTCCAATTTTCAAAGAGTTATGTGCGTATTAAAAAATAATTAAGGTAAGGTGGGGTAAGACTAACACACGGGGCAAGACTAATACTGTCTATTATCTCGATATACACTTGAAAAAACGACATGTGTGTGTTTTAGCCGAGAACATTTACGTTTGTTCTATCTTACAGACTAGAAGAATTTTGTATTTAAGCTATACGTATCGAGATAATAGACAGTGTTAGTCTTACCCCACCTTACCTTATACCTTTCTTCCGTGAAGGAAAACATCTTGGGGAAACCTGCACTCTTGTGTTGAGGACTATTTCCTGCATCCCACACTTTGTGAGGAGACTTGAGCCCAGTGGTGGGACAGTTATGAGTTGAACGTTTTTTAGAAAGTGATAAGTAGGTACTTCTAAAAAACGATACTTACTGTAATAGTGAGTTCGTTAAGTGATCTATTAGTTCTTAAGACGAAATAAATGATTAGAACTTGGTTCCAAATAACGTGTTAAGTACGTCAAAAAAAATGTCATCAAAATCATTGCGTAAAAAGTATGCAGGTCTTCGCAACCCTGTTATTTTTTCGTGGCAACATTTATCATACCTTCATTTTCATTATGCAAATGCAAACACAGAGTAACGCTGCAATATTTCATCCTCGGTTCCATCAATTCAAATGACTGAGGAACGGATCGACTCAGGTAAGAGCGTAACGCTAATGGGGTAACAGGTTTTCAACCCCTGAGAGATATTTTTAGTAGTTTTACACGTCAGCAAAATCGTTGAAAATGTTTTGAAGTAATCTATACATCTATACAACTAAATAAAATTGAAGTGTCCGTTTGTAATATTAAAATAACCGTTATTTACTACATACTCGTACATACACGGTACACATACCAAAATATTTTTTTTGTCTGTCTGTTTGATCCGGCTAATCTCTAAAACGGCTGGTTCGATTTTGACGGGTCTTACTGACAGGTAGCTGATGTGATAAGGAGTAACTTATGCTACTTTTTTTTAACTTTCGTCTCGGCATAGGTTTGCCGAAGCGAAGCGAGGGCGGATCCACTAGTTTTGAATAATGAAGTACAAATCTAGGGGCACGGCAATGCCCCCGCTAAGTTGAGGAAAAAAGGCAGCACGGCCGTACCATCCTTTTCTCGAAGCATTTCAGGCCATTTTCGTTATTCTATAACTTCGTTTGAGATAAAACTACAAGCCTAATTTTTTAGTAACCAAGCAGGCAATGTATAAATATAAAAATATATAAATATATTTCCATTTTATTTGAACCACATCGACGGTTCCTTGGTTACTAGCTTGTAACTAGCGCTTCATTCGTCTGGGTTTAAGAATTAATGACAGTTATATCCACAGAAGAAAGAACTAACATAGTACAGATACCTTGTTCTGAGGGGTATATACCTACCCTAGGCATAAAACTTAAGTTTAGTTAGAGACATCTAGCCTTATTATTGTCGAACAAATAGCTATTTGTGTCGCGAAATGTAAAGCTTGTTTCATACTGGAGTGCAAAATAAATAAGGAGTTGTTCACATTCCTGCAGTGAATTCATAGCTTTGAAAAGGTTTACATTCTCAATGCAATGTTGGTAATCTAATTTTAAAACTAACTCTTTTATTCTTTTATTGTAGTTTATTTTGAATAAGATTTAAGTGTGATTGTAACTTCGACCATAACTCATTATATCACACCATAGACTATAGACTTGTTTAATATTGACATCTGTCAACGAAGCCTTTCATCTAACGCGTGTGTTACGCGTCTGTGTATCAAATACCCTAAAATTTAGCTGTCCCAACTTCTTCTCAATATGAACTTTAACTATGCCAAAACTCAAACTCCGTACCTCCATCCTAAGTTCCCGATTGTATATAGATTTAGACACATACGATTACTTTGTAATGTCCAAAACTGTTGTCGTATACACTTTGTGATTGATGGGTAAATGTGGGTGCGTTGAATTGTAGAAACTTATAACATTCATCATTAAGTTGTGACAGAAATTGTTGAAGATGTCTGCGTCTAGAACATTCCGTAATCATGTTGCCTTCAATATTAATAGATGATTTATCTGTGTAAGTACCGGTTTGAACTGTATAATATAATGTTTGTTTAACTAGTAAACATATTTATTAGTAGAAAAAAAACTCAACTACTAAAAATTAAAAAATATACTCGTATATTATAGTCTGTCTCTCACAAAAGAGACGAACACCCATACATGCTAAAATGCATTAAGCCGTTTAGGCTCTAGAGCGTGCCAAAAAATTAACATACACCAACATTCATACATACCTACGTATACATGTACATACATACAGACAGATATACAATCAGTTAAAAATACTTTTACTTACCAAACCTTATCTTAAAAGCAGTTTGACTAATAGTTCGAACTCGGCAGTTATTATAATTATGTTCAGTGTGAACACTCGTACAGTAAAGAAACCTAGTTATTGATTTAGGTATAGAACGGCCGTGACCGCGACACTGCCTATATTAATACTTCAGAGGGTTTTCATTACCATTTCTTATAACTGTACGTATTATTATAGCGTTACTATGCTATTTCAAGCCGATTATACTCTAGTTATAGTAGTATTAAAATGACGTATGAGGGTTTAAACCTTGTTAAGACATGTTTACGTGATGGGTACCACTTTCGGTACTGTTTTAAAGGGGTGATATACCTCACTTTTTTGTTCTAAACACTGACTGAGTCTAGTATATTTTTTGGTCTAAGACTAAAAGTTATATTTAGTTTGTTGTCCTACAAACAACATACAGTATTATACAACATTTATCTAGTATCGGGAACAAAAGCCTTGTAGTATTCAATACAGGGAAAAATAGAGGCATTTCTTAGAATTTCTGGACGTGATAAAACTGACAATAGAAAGATGTCGCCGAGTCGTCTCGCGAAGAAAAACAGCTTTTAAAATACGAGCTTTTTGAGCTTAAGCACTCGGCGAATATGTGGAATGTATAATGAAGCTTTTATTACTTACTAAGCTGCTCTGTCGTTGAATTTCAGCCACAACTTATGTCTTACTATAGATTATAGACTCGTTCTATAGACCTGTCTGTAAAATGACCAATTTCGACCACGACTTATGTCAAACTATAGACTCGATCTATAGACCTGTCTGTAAAATGACCAATTTCGACCACGACTTATGTCAAACTATAGACTCGTTGTATAGACCTGTCTGTAAGATGACCAATTTCGACCATGACTTATGTCAAACTATAGATTATAGACTCGTAATATACGAGTATACCTGTCTGAAGGATGTCAATGTTATCGTCAACTGTCTGTCAACGAAGCCTTCCGTCTAACTGTTTGCTGTATCTATTCATAAAACGTGTAGCTGTGTGAGTTTTGCTTTAATTTACATTACCGTTTGCTTATAAGTAAGTTGACTATTGATTGAGCACAATACAGTTATTTCTAAACCAAAACTAAGGTTTCACGCACAGACCAAAAAATATATAGACGCAGTCTTCGGAACAAAGAAATGTAGTAGGGAAAAACATAACGTTAATGACAAATGATAACGTTTCCCGGTACATTTCTCGGCAGACCGTGCTCGGTGACATATACCTGTGTCAGATCGTAAAAAAATAAAAAAATTACCTTACTTTTCTGTTCTGAACTGAGTCTATTATATTTTTTGGTCTGAATTTTCACATTACATTTCAAACCAAAAGTTCCTAAAATAGGCTGTGATACGATTACGAATATACGACTGCCTTAAAAACTTTATTGTAAAAATCCCTGCAATAAGAAACGGTGCCGTTAGCATAAAATTTACATATTTTCATAAATCTCTTCGTATTTCCGAAGTACGGCACCACGACATACGCGAACCGCATAAATCAATGCTCTAACGTCACTACTAGAATACGCCTAACTTCTACTAAACACGCAAAAGGATATTTTACCCTGTAATAATGGATTCAAATAATCAGGGATCCGTAGTACATTGTGTTACACTTATTACTATCTAGGTAATTTTTCGAGAGCCGCTTTTTTCGATGAAAGACCCAAATCCTTTTATGACAACGATTTTCAAAAGTGGTAGATAAAGGAGATAGACAGAGGCAAAATAGTTACCGTATGTTAAATTGTCGATTTTTTTTAAGAGCTAGAAGCTTTGCTGTCAATTTTTCGGTCTTTCAACTTCATTGTAACGCAATGATAGCTTAGGGTGCCCCCCCCCTTTTTTCGAAAAAAACATTACGTAACACACAAATGACCATTTTTATGTTAAAAAAAGTTGTCATTTTTTTGAGTAAAAATAATTGTATTTCCTATAGTTTTTTATTAATAAAAAAAATTTTACGTAACGCGTTGCTCGATCTTATACCCCCTATGTAACGCATCGTAACATTTTACAAAAAAATTGCGTTAATACTTGAACGACTTTGTGGATGTAATGAAGTTGAGAAAATCCTTTTCATGTTATTTTAATAAGAAAAATACAAAAACATCTTGACAGCGAATAATAGGTTCCATAACACAATGTTCTAACAGAACTCCATCTTTAGATCATTCATAACGATGTTTGGGCGTTCTGCCTATTACTGTGTAATGTGCCTATTTCGCTTTGATAGTCACACAAATAACTGTTCTTTGTTCTTTGCACAAACATATTCTGATTACTGGTATAGTAAACAATATGATTGTAATAACTTGTGGGATGTTGACCTTTTGTTTTCTTGTATATAATGAAATATATCTCAAAGATACCCAAAATATAGTTCAGATAGTTCAAGATACCATACTATAGAGTTCTACAATTATTTTTTAGAGACCAAGTATGCTTTAGGAACAGAACTTAGACCCGATAGATGGTGCCAATGTCGAGATACTTCAAAGGACCAGCAAAATTATTACAAATATTGAAACGCGGTCATAACAAAAGTTGTTCTACATGATGAGAATTTACTAAAGGTATACGGAAATTGAAGGTCGGTAGTACCTGATTTATAAAACTAAGGGATCAACTAATCTTTAAGAGCCAAAATATTGCAAGACTACATCTCTCCGGTCTTTTAGTTGTTCTGTAAAACTAAACTAACAATCTCAAAACAAAAATCGTAGTCGAAAAAAACATATTGTAAATAACAAATAATAACTTATTGACGCATTTTTCGGCAGGCCGTATTCTGAGACGTATGTCAGATCATTAAAAAAAATTGGCCTTACTTTTTGTTCTGAAGAATGAGTCTATATATTTTTGGTCTGAGCCAACAATTTATCAGTTACACACAAGCAATGAGAATGAAATAAAATCCTAGAAATCAATCGAGCGATTGTGCAGCGGCATTGTGTGGCAATTTGTAGCAATTTGTAGCAGTTTATAGGAAACAGAAAGTATATTGCTTTTAGCGAATTGAAGATAAAATACATCGTACAGTTTCAGGAGGAAATGGTATATCTTCCCGCTGTGCCTCCCGAATACGAAATCGAATCGTTGCAATCAGTTTTACTTACACCGCGTAATGAGTTACGTGAATGCAGTTAGTTTAGACGACCCCGTAGCCTAGTTGGTAGTGACCCTGCCTGCGAAACGAGGGGTCCCGAGTTCGATTCCCGGGGCAGATATTTATGTGACAGATAAATGTTTGTTTTCGGGTCATGGGTGATGTGTTATTTGTGTTGTCCATGCCACCCGCGACACGGAATCCTACTTCGTGGGTATGAGTGTGTTAGCGTTAGCGTTAGTTAGTTACATTTACCCGTCTGTGCCAGAAGTAGGGTTATGTTTATCAAATGTATGTATGTATGTACCTGTTTTGTTGCGCTCTATACCCCAAAAAAGAGTGACGGATTTCAATCTGTAAAGTGACATTGGATTCGTCTTTAGTATAGAAATGATAATAGGCTATATATTTTATTTTACAGACACCTCGAACCCCCATTCTTTTAACAGTATAGTCTATTATCACTATTTTTTTTCTTAGGCCTGGCAACCGTAGAAACGAATACGATATAAAATAGGGGTATGACTTCTAAAGTAGATTTTTAGTAGACTTAACTCAATTTTCTCGTATTACAAGGTATCTTGTGAGTGAACATTGGTAAAAAGATGTACTTCAAAAGCAACTTTATACGGGCTTTCTACAAAAACAGCGACTTTTACCTATGATATTTCCTAACACAATTTTTAGTATGAAAAGTGTTTTGGCAATGGTACTATGAATTAAATTCTACACTTTATGTTAATAGAATTAAAGCCAAAAAGAGGGGCCTTTTGAAAATCAACTCGACACAACTTGAATCCTTTCTGAAGTGAACAAATTAATTTTTATCTAACTTCAAAAAAAGAGTAGTTTTCTTAATATATTAGAATGGGGGGTTCCTTAATTTATTTCTGCATATTTCGTTTTTTTTTTACATGTGTTCGCGAATAACTTCATCGTTTATAAACTGAATCTGGTTTTTTAGAAAAATATATTCCAAGGAAACAATATTCTGATGATGTGTTTTTAGGGAAATCAAGAGAAACTTTGAAAAATCGTAGGGACGTTAATTTTTTCATAGTCTTTTTTTATGTTAAGAATCATTGTATGTTACCTAGGAGGGCCATAAAAACTTTAGAAAGGTTATTTGTCAAAAGGAATCCCTACAGGTAGTTTGTAATCCTACCCTCTGACTCTACTGTAATGTCAATCAGCCAATCAGCTTACGAAGTTTGAGTGACGTCATCCCCTCACCCTAAGCTACAAGAAATCCTTCACTGGAAAGTTAGTAAAAAACACTTTGGGCTTCTTTAGATATTTTTAACCAATTATGTCAGAAAGAAATGTTTTTCGACTGTATGTATGAATGTTTGTGTGTGAATCAGTGTTCTTGTTCTATTTCCTTATTTAAGAGTAAAACACGTATTATAATTATTTATGTAACATTTTAGGAACTTTAATCATGCCAAATATCAAAGTAGTCGTTATAAAAATCTATACTAATAATATTGTTTGTTTGAACGCGCTAATCTCAGGAACTACTGGACCGATTTGAAAAATTATTTTAGTGTAAGACAGTCCATTTATCGAAGAAGGCTATAAGCTATATAACATCTCGCAAAGATGAATAGAAGAGGAGCAGCAAAAAAAAATTGCGAAAACGGGAAAGTAAAAAAAACAAAAAAACCAGTGCTTGGGGGGTTATTTACAAAAAAAAATAAAGCCCTTTCATAGTGAAAACCACTCAAAATATGTTAAAATAAGTCCTCCTAGTATTCTAAAAACGTAAATACTTCCCACAAACAGCACATTTCATAACGGAGAGGTTTACGTGTCCTCATTCGTATGCGAAATCCAAGTTCGCTTCAAATACAGCGATATATCAGCGCACCTTCGGCAAAATAACCTGGTATTTTTCTCGGTCGTCTCCTGACTAAGTACTTTGAATTTATTTTCAATTCCCACCAATATAGGTAACAGGGAGTTAGAAAAAGCTCGAACATGATATTCAGCTACACCTATCTAGGGCCTATCTACACATATCTATCGACCGCTATCTGTCGATAGCTATCGTACCTGTGACTGTTATGATGACATTTATGTATATGGAAATTTGTAATCATTAATAGACAAAAAAAAAACAAAATTAAATAATCAAATAATATTGACGAATCCAATGACACGTCACATGTTGAAATGTGTCAAGCTGTTTCGTCTGTAGAGCGTGCTAAAGAAAAGAACATACGTACATACACACATACGCTCAAAAAACATTACCCGCCTTCTAGCCCAGTCAAGTAAATGCTAAATAGCTAGTTAGGTAATACTTAATATCCTATAACAAAGCCCCATTGAGCCCCATTTCCAGATATTACATACATTTATTTACATCGCAATAAATACGCTTTGTGAAAACCAGATATGGAAAATGGAACAAAGCAAAAAACTAATAAAACGAATGTTGGAACAAACCCGCTAGCTTCCTAACTCCATAGCGAGACGGGTCGAAAAAAATGGGTTAGGCTCATAACAAACGCAATAGGAAAATGGGAATAATGTCTATAATGACTTTTTGTTTTTTCCGCAAAGCTTTATTGGTTGTTTCCACGTTGTTTCTTGCAATTATTGAAAGAAAACAAAATAATGTATCATTGACTGCTAGCTTATTAGATAACGATTGGACCCGCCCTCGCTTCGCTTCGGTAAACCTATGCTGAAATAAAGATAAAAAAGTAGCCTTAGTTACTCCTTACTACATCAGCTATCCGCCAGTGAAAGTCCCGTCAAAATCGGTTGAGCCGTTTCAGAGATTAGCTGGATCAAACAGACAGACAGACAAAAATTAAAAAAATTATATTTTGGTATGTGTATCATCTATAACATTAAGTATGCATTTAGTAAAAAGCAGCTATTTTAATATTACTCTGTACTATTATAATAAACGGGAGTAACTCTAACTGTCTATCTGTTTGTATGTCTGTCTGTCCGTCTGTCTGTCTACCTTCTCCCGCCGCGCCTGGACTACCAAACCTTTTCGACCTATCAACATATTCAAACTACTTTGCCCGACCCATCCCATTTTACCCCGACCTAATAATTTCCAAGTAACTCAATAATTATTTTCCCCAGGATCTGATGCGGAGCCGGTGTGGAAGCTCCAGGATCCAGGGTTCGACCAGGGATATGGTTCTGAGAGGTCCCCTGAGGAAGACTACGTACCTCCCATCGCCCCAGCAGTCTCCCTGGAGGTCTATGAAGCTGAATTGAGAACTATATATCCCTTCATCACTGATGGTAAATAGCTTTTCATCTTTTGTAAGTTTTAAGTTACGTATCCGTAGGTGTGACTGTCTGTGGCACCGTAGCTCCCGAACGGATGAAGCGATTTTAATTAAGTTTTTTTGTATTAAAGGTGACTTTATCTGCGAGTTCTTAGGCATGTTTGATGAAAATCGGCTGAGCGGTTTAAAAGTTGTAAGGGGTAAGAGTGGGGAAGAATAATCGAATTACTGCAAATATACTCTAGTGGGGTCCCAAAAAAGCGCACTGACAGAGAATATTAATGACTTTATCGGGTGTCCTTAGCTTCGTTTGATAATAAAATGTGTCGAGGGTTTTTTTAATTTAATTATTACTCGGTTGCGTTGGAAGGGTTTTTTTTTCGAGCTTATGTCTGTATGTATGTCTGTGTGTGTTTGTATGTATGTCCACATGTTTGGCAGGTTTAACAGCTTAAACGGTTTGATGGATTTCAATGCGTAGTGATTGGATTTGTAAACACACGTACGCTATAATTTTATACATTAAATTAGGATATGTCCCTTACGTACGAGTGAGTATACAAATAAAAATGATATATTGCTAGCATGTATAATTGTATATTATAATTGTCGAAATACATGCAAATATGTAAAGTAATTAATTAAGTAAATACACCATAATTTTTAGGCAGTGTCGGATGAAAATATACTTACGTTATACACGCAATACTGACACGGAAATGAATTCATGAGACGGATAATATATATAATGGATAGTTTATATATGTAGGTATATGATTTACGAAACAGATTTACGGAAACGGATCACGGAAACGAGATATTCGTGAATATAATGGACAAATTGGTATGAATAAATACAGGGTTTTGTAGTATGCAATCCTATATCTACTAGTAAATATAATCTCCCATCATATAATCCCATTTTTGGCAGTGGGGTCATTAAATTTATTGCCTATTGACCACTACTTCTATTTAGAAATACGAATATGTGATGTTTTGAAATCCGAAAACAAAAATAATTTTCACCGAATTGTTGTGCAAAGTGGAAGCCGATAGTGTACGGTACTATGACAAAGTTTTCATCTTAAAGTTGCTCATAGCTCTACAAAGTTGTAAAGACTAGTTTGTTGCGAGCTAGCTGGATAAAGTAGAAATGCATAGAAAAGAAACCTAGTTTTAAAAAGAAAAAGAGACTGGACGCGTTCGAGTAAAGCGTAAGGAAATTTTTGAGGATTTTTGACTTTATTTTTAACAAAATATATTTTTAATAAATGATAACTACTGGATCCTTTAAGTATCAGTTAAATCGATCCATTGGTTTCCATGTGATACCCATACAGATAGACAGACAAACAGTAATTAAAAAAAATATAATTATCTTTATGTCAATAACAAAACCTATCTACACAAAAATTCCCAAAAGATATACATTTTACAAACTATCACTATTACAGTTATATTATTAATACAAATTAAGGAAACAATATACAAAACACATTTCGCAATACACAATTAATTCCAACATTAATTACAATAAACTCTACACTGTTAATTTACGCATTTGCTTTTAATTAAACCCAAAACCAATATTATCATAATATTCGGTATATTAACCAAATGTTCCATATTTACATATTTACCTAATCAAGTAAATTGGAACAAATATGGCTAAAATCAATGATTCCAGCCTAAACGAAACTGAACAGGTCTGTTAAATTTAACCTTTCAAATTGAACTCCAAAATGGGCATCGAATATTCGAGTATATTAACGGAATATTGGTGGAAAACGGTAACATATCCAATACGAGAAATTAATTTAATTTTGTTCTTTTCAATGCCTTCAATATTACTTTTAATATTGATTTACAAAATATTTACTAACGTCGCTCGTTTTGAACTGATGAATAAGTTAAGACTACTATTATATATTCCATTTTAGGAAATAATAGGTTATTTAACGAACGTCAAAATCTTAATAATATAAATGTCATTATTAAAAAAAAATCACATTTGCATAATTCCCAAAAAAAAAGTTACAAAATTAGTATTGGTAATCGTCAGCCGAAAAATATATAGACGTACCTAGTTTTCAGAACAAAAAAATTGGAACAATTTTTTTTCTTTTTTTTATGATTTGACGTATGTCACCGAGCACGGTTTGCCGAGCAATGTATTGGAAAACGTTATCATTTGTTATTAACGTTATGTTTTTTCCTACTACGCTCTTTTGTTCCGAAGACTGAGTCTAGGTATATATTTTTTGGTCTGTGCTGTGATCCTATGATAATTGATAATGTTTCTAAAACAATACCTATCATTATCGGAATTTGTCCAAGCAACAACATACACGGACAAAAGACACACCTAGACCGTATAAAGATTTAAATTTGTACCTCACCGGAATTCGAACCCAGAACCAATCATTGCGCCATACTCGTCAACGAATTTTAAATGAATTAAAAATTAGGATTTAATTTACACATACAAAATAGCAAGCCATTTAGTAGCATCAGAAATATGCATTACCATTTTATTGTGGCTAACATTTCGTGTCGGATGAGTGGAATAGGATTGTAGCTCATTTACGCGTTCAATTTGTATGCGCAACCTAAAACCTCCCTTGCCGTCCCGACGTCAACCCACACCATTTGTACTACCCAATTTGCAAATAGAAAAGATAGGTACATTTTGCTCTTTGCCAGCACGACGGCACGGAAACGCCACGACACCGATACGATACCGGCACGACACCGATACGACACCGGCACGATATCGTAACAGTACTATGATAGGGTTTGTTACATTCTTTATTTGATTGATAACGATAAGACTACGGTTTATTTAACTTATATACATTTTTAGTTACATTCCTTAATCCATGGTTAACGAAAAAAAATTAAAGTTTATTCATATTTATTTATTGACACTTGCGTTAAATTAACACAATACGTAAGACAAGACGACACTAATGAGACTTACAGTAGACGACATATCGCCGACAATGACACACGATGATGACACGACAGTCATTATAGCTTCATAAAATTACATCTATAATTATGTTGACGTCTTATCGGTGTCGTGTCGGTCTCGTGTCGATGTCGTACCGGTGCCGTGTCGTCTAATGTAAACACGCCTATTCTTAGTATGCAACGTGGAATAATTGAATTGTCGTCGGCTCCAATTCAAACGTATCCGATATCAGGACAGCTTATCCTATTGATGTTATTGGCTCAACATGTTTCGTTAGCCTTTGGATTAACATTAAAAAAAAATATCAAGTAGGAATGGCATTGCGGGGATTGATACTTATTGGTATTTGAAAATGGTATTGCTATTAATTGGTACTGTTTGTTCGCTCACGGATGCGTTAATCGATTTTCTTTTGGTTTAAAAGGTTTAATTTTTTAATTTAATTACGATAATTTAGTTTGAGCTTTTGCTATGTGGTCAATATTTATCCATAACTTAGTGTTTGAATTAGGTTCAATAGAATCAGTATTGTAAAATACTATACAGCGCCCTCTATTTCATTACGAAAGGAATCTATTCTTAGCGCCATCTAGGGAACATGTAGGACAACACCTTTACAAAGAAATTTGAGACTGTGTAAACTTCTATTTATTTTGTAAATTAAATGTAATTATAACACATTATTCAACAGTTACCATGTATCCTCTAACTGTCAGCATTAATCTTGAAACGTACCTACTGAAAGATTTGGGGTTATTCCCATTGGCTCCCATTCCCATTCTCATCCTTCCCACTAGACCCCCAATTCCTATTTGACAGATTAAGTACAATAAAAGTAAACATTGCTTAAAAGTTAAACTTATGAGAAAAAGTCTTACCTCAAGTAAAAATTGAACCATGCTGGACGGATAATTACCATGCCGAATTGTCGTTCTAAGTATCCTGGGTTTATCCTGGATCTTGGTCTGGGTGCTACAATGCCTAAAGATAGACTAAAATTCGATTAATAAAAAAACATTTTTTAAACAACCCTAGAATTGATTTCATAATATTTTTTAATTCCTTTAAACGTACGACATGTGCAACATAAAGTTTTATTTCACAACAATATGCCAAAACTGAAGCCGTACTGAAAAGTTGGAGCTTAAAGTTTCAAAAGCATGTTTTCAAAATCCTGTTATGACACGTTTAAAACAACTTTATGCCGGCATATTATTCCGTGCTGAATTTGCAAGCGTTTTAGTTTAGCATAGTTGGCGCTTGCTTCATTTTACATACTATATGACCATTTTGTGAGAAAGCTTTTAAGTAGGTATGCATATTATAGTGTTTTTCAAGTATTGCGTAAGCAAGGAAGGAGTGTTGCTTGGATTATTTTTAAGTCAAATAAGTAAGCTGATTTTCTCAAACATAGTTGCTAGGATGGGTAAAAAAATTCTTGAATCAATATTTGAGTAAAAAATAGTTATGTAATAAATTATACAGAGAATAAAAAAAAGTATTTTTTCAAGTATTTATCCGTTGTATAAGTATTTTCTATCGGGACTAAATAACTTTTATATCATTTCCACAAATCCACCTATCATCACACAAAATATACGCTAAACGATTGCTCTTAGCTAAGCTCCTACAGTTACAGACTTATTATAAACAAAACCTAATTCATCGTTAAACAAAACATCATCTACAGAACTACAGAGATAGTCTCATAATAACCACTATCAGCGAAATGACTAGACAGAACACATCTTAGCAAAACAGGCAGGAAAGACAAGATAAGCACTGACACGGGTGTACAATTACAGCATTATTTACTCTCAGAAGTATGAGCACTTCGAAATACGTAACTGAATAATTTATGCAAAGAGCGAGGAATAAGCAAACCTCTTGTATTTTGCTCAACCTTTTTAAAATTCTCCCTCGCTTAGGTGTTTACTTTACCGGGGAAATGGTAACGGGAGGAGCGAGTGGGGTAACCGTATTGTAACAGACCAATGGTCGTTAAAGTTTTTATGTTATTGCGATTTGTGTAATGGATTTTTTTTGTTGATACTTGATAATCTAGAAGAATTAGTGCCTTGCCTTCGCTTTGCTTGAGTAAACTCATTACCTTATTTCAAGCTTTTAATTAGTTTCACCTGTCCCGGTGTTTGTAATCAAATCTTGCAAGCTAAATTTCACCCACTTCCCAGTGTCCGATTGAGCTAAAATTTTACACACTGGTAGAGTCCTGATGACAATGCATGTTTATAATAAGCACGATGTGATACTGCTACCAGGATTGGCTCCAGACGATCGAACTCCTCAACGGTTAACAGTAGGGCCTTTAAATTTTGCACTTTTTAGCTTTTTAGTTCTTTTTCTTTTTAGCAAGTAATAAAAGCTTGTTTTAAAAAAAAAGTCTTTAAATTTTATTTTATTCGTACTTGTTTCGTATAAAATTCTCGACATTTTCTAAGAAGTAAATAAGATATTTTCAAATTAACTTCATACGATAGCTTTATATTAGTGTGAGATTTTTTTTAATCATCGCCTAAAAAAAACAAGGATAACAACTATTATACAATATCAATAAACTAAGTCCATGGTTTAAAATTAAAACCTAAACCTTTTAATATTTAAACCTCATTAAAGCCATTGCGTGTTTTTCCGTAAAAAACATTCTGAGATTTTTGTAATATCCTCGTATATATTAGTCTATTATATAATGCATGTGTAACATAATAATCCTCCCACAAGCATGCCAGAAAGATAACACGAGGCGCAGTTACAATTAAATCCCAAAATCTTGAACAAAGTACGTTCATTACTTCCCTGGCGAGACCGAAACCCTCATCAAAATCTAACATATCCGACATTTGTTCTTATATCTATACGAATAATAAAACAGTAGGTACGTGCCTAATGGGCTGAAATCTTTGCCTTTTAGGGTTCCGTACCTAAAAGGTGAAAACAGGTCCCTATTACTAAGCCTCCGCTTGTCTTTCGGTTCCGTACAATCATTAATTAAAAGAAAATCACGATATTTAGCAAGAAAATACGAAAAAATACCCGTTTATTAATTGTGTGGGGTAACAAATTGCGAAAATTAATAAAAATTGATATGATATGATACGATTGTGCGATTATTTTAACAGTTGAATTAAAATACACTAAAGGATCACACAGTTAGTGGACAGTGCACCGATCAGCATTCGCTATTATGTAAATTGCTTACCAAATGGAGGAACTTTTTGTCTGCATTCATAAATCAGGACTTACTGTTTTACGAGTGTTTTTCTGAAATTTGTAGTTGTTCACTTATGCATTAAGGCTATCACTCGTGGGATTGCATTGTCCTGTAATAAATAGGACCATTACTTTGTATTCAGGATACGTAACGTTCGACTGTTGTAGCACAATATAGAATAACAGTAGTTAAACTCCATAGTGAGCGCTCGAACAACGCACACATACACACTGTTGTACCACAATATAGAGAGACTATCAGTAGTTAAACTCCATAGTGAGCGCTCGAACAACGCACACATACACTCTGTTGTACCACAATATAGAGAGACTAACAGTAGTTAAACTCCATAGTGAGCGCCCGAACAACGCACATATACACACTGTTGTATCACAATATAGAGAGACTAACAGTAGTTAAACTCCATAGTGAGCGCTCGAACAACGCACACATACACACTGTTGTACCACAATATAGAGAGACTAACAGTAGTTAAACTCCATAGTGAGCGCTCGAACAACACACATATACACTGTTGTACCACAATATAGAGAGACTAACAGTAGTTAAACTATAGTGAGCGCTCGAACAACGCACACATACACACTGTTGTACCACAATATAGAGAGACTATCAGTAGTTAAACTCCATAGTGAGCGCCCGAACAACGCACACGTACACACTGTTGTTCCGACACGGATTTGAGTTTGATTTCAGAAGTGTTTAGAACAAAATCTTAAAGATGTGTGAGTGCTGAACGTAGCTATCAGAAACAAAGTACATACATGAGTTTAACTACTGTAAGTCTCTCTATAATGTGGTTGTACCAT
>LGAG01000375.1:164880-194690 GCA_001278395.1 Lerema accius
CAATAATTTTATCATATCTCTCGTTCACACCTATAGGTATATCGGAACTCTCACTCCCACATTCCAGCGAGAGTTCCGATATACCTATAAGTGTGAACGAGAGATAATGATAAAATGATTGATGACGTAGTCTGCACGTTTGTAATGGCCCTACTATAATGACTTTGTGTGTCACATTTGTGTGACACCACAGATAAATATACATTTCTCACTTTTAAATCACACCCTCCGTTTACAGTTCTTCTGTTACAAAAACATGTAAAGAACCAAAAGCTTAACAACTAAGCGTGTTGTCACCAGACCCGAGGCAGTATCAATGTTGTGTGACCTGGCAGCTCGGAGACTGACGCCAGACGCGACAGATGGCGCTCGTTCTCCTTGTCTCTCCCCGAGGAAGTATCGCAAACTGACGAAGGATAACAACCATTACGAAACTCCTGGTAAACTCTCTTTTTATTAACTCCGCCTTTTATGCTACGACAGACGTTTTTCAAGCGTATAAAGTGTGCGTGTATGTGTGTGTGTGTGTGTGGGAGTGTGTATGTATGTTTTTTGGCATGCTCTACAGCCTAAATAGCGTCACGGATTTCAACATGAGAGACATTGGATTCGTTGGAACATTGTGGGAGTGATATTTATAGGCTATATTATATTTTTTATAGATCTCTCTAATTTTAGCAGTTGGGCTTTTGTTTTTCGTTTAACTGGTTAAGTTTTATTTTACGATTAACTGGGCTCAATAAACCTTTGAATCAGTAAAATCATTCAAATAGGTAAGTGAAGTAAGTAATACATATGCAGGAGTTCATTACCAATTAATGTTATAATTAATATCAAAGATCGCGTATTGGCGGATATTCCGAGTTCGCATAAATTTGGGGTAATGAGCCGGCGTAATCACCTGTGGTTACTACAGCCCACCAGTATTTACCAGACCGATCAAATTAATATTGTTTACACATGGGACATTACTGGCTGAGTAAACAGTTAACACTGCCAAATTAAGATAATTTTAAATTCAAGCGATGTGTTTTGTTTGTTTATTATCGCTGCATTTTGTTATAAATTAATTTTCAATGACAAATTGTTTGTTTTAATTGCTTTTGTAAATTCGCTGTACATACAAAATCGAGTGTTTTATAATTTAAATGCGCAATCTGCAGGTAATACAACACAACACGACACGCGTGATTTTTAACTCAGACTTTTTTATTTGAGGCCTAAAAGACCTCAAGTTTTCACCTCAAGTTTACAAACCTGCCTCAAAGCACTATACACAACACGCACGAAACAAAGCAACACCCGCGGTGCACTAAGCAAGTAGGTGTTCCACACAGATCCACCAAAAGTTCCGTCTGACGCGAACGCTAAACATTCCGACCCTGTGGAGCGTCCCAAAAGCGTGGGACTGAGCGACCACGAGCCCAGACGCCACAGCCCCTCGCCCACGCCCACGCCCAATAGTAGGAAACAAAAGCTGAGTCTGACAGGTGAGATGTCAGCTCTCACGCTATATATTGCCTTCACTAGACTGGAGAATTGTCAAGTTATCATCAGTTATTTTTACCTCATTTGTAACAATAAAATTAGAGTCGATAATTTATATAACAGTTTAAGTATAGAGTGTTCTGCTTTATATAAGTCCTGGAAAGGACTGCTGTAAAACTCTTTCATCCCCTCAAAATATATTTTGTATTGAAAGTCTGTAATTGGTAATTTAATACCAAATCGTTAAATGACAATATGACTTATTTACAATATGACATATCGACATTATGACATACTTTTACGCTACTAATTGAGAAGCCCCTTTATCCATTTAACAGGGATATAGTAATTCCTGTAACTTTTTAAAATTAAAACAAACTGACAAATTCTTCAGTCGAAGTTTAGCTGCACTTTTAATCCGAAGCATAATGACGGCATTTCGGACTTAGCAATTATACCCCTGAACACAGTGCCATAGATTATATTATATTATACATCCCAAATAACACTGCCTCGAAACTTCAGCAGTAACGTCACACGCTTAAACTTAGATCTGATATTTGTATGAGTACTTACTTGTATCAGTATTGCAATCATTCGATCCCGTAGTTTGTCATACACTAGGTAATGCTTGAATACGTACACTGCATCTTTAAACGTTTAATTGGTGTTTAATTTTATCGTCAATTGCCCTTTCGAATCTGTGTTGAAAATATATAATAGTCCTTTACGTATTTGAAATGCTGTTTTATGTTTTTAATCTCAATTAAAAAAATATGGGGTAGGTAGGTATTATGTTAGTCTTTATTTATTTAATTTCATCAGCCACTAATCTGTGGTATAAATCTTCGTTCCTATAACCACTTTTGCAGCTGTCTTTAAAAGTACCCGATTCGATGTTGTTTACAATTGCGAAGCAAATAAAACAACGACACCAAACTGCTTGTATCATTGTACACTCATTAATTATTACTATTATAGAGAAAGTACAACACTGTTCTACTAAACTTGCGCACATTCGACATAGAAAGTTCTAGAAGGTAAACTGCAGAATACAAAAGTGTTATAAGCATTTCATTGAAGTAACTTACACTTTCTAACTACTCGTAGAAGTGCCTATTGTTATTTCACACGCTTACACTACATTGTAACACTTGTAATACGCTTTTAATGTTGGTTTTAGCCTTTAGTTTTATGGACATTTTATAGTGTTTTAATATAATGTTTTTAGTACAACGAATAAATTTAAATACATCATCAATCGCAGAACTGTTATTGATTAGAAAGTTTATGAAAGTCAGTGTATTCAATTGTATTTCTTATAATGCGTACTGGAAAATAATATGATTTTAGCTAAAACATAGGTATTTACTATTAAAACTATTTTAGGTAAGTACTAAATTAACATGCTTTTGGTAAAACTAAAATTCACTTCTAATTAAAAATGGATAAAAAAAAAAACTTACATAAAACTTATTTCAGTAAAGTAACCAAATTAACTGTTGCAACTTATGTTAATCATTCAGTTACCTAACACACACTATATTGGCATTTCACAACCTTCTATAATACTAAAATGATTACGAATAACATTTCAACTACTAAATCCTCGTTTAGCGAAATTCATGTTTACACTAACATAAACATGAAATCCAAACTTCTGCACCTCTTTGTTACATTGCCTAAGTTAATATGCTCATTATAAACGTGGTTATGGAGTTTGAAACGCAGCCATCTGAGCATGATTCCTGAACGTAAACCCTCAGGCAAAGGTTCACTGATTCTTCCCTCAAAGCGGTATTAACAGGTACCTATATATAAATTCGATGTACGAACCTGCGAACTTTTGCTTATTTCGTTAAACTTAGGGAGATTATGAAGGTCTTTTTTGTAATAATGACAAAATTATTTTGGTTTTTAAATATAGAACTTGTTTGTAACTTGATTCGTTAAGCCATTAAAAAGTTGTTCAAATTCGTTTATTTTTGTACATTGTTATGGAGAATTTGACGAATGAGCTTCTTGTTACCCAACTACGTTTAATTAATTCGTTCTAAAATATCTACAGTTCTGTTTATAAAGGGTTTAGAATAAGAACATTTTGATATTAAACCTAGAACTTAACGGCTCGACAAAAAAAAAATAGTTTAGTAGCCATTATTAAGACATATTTTTATGGATAGGTACTAAAGAACAATACCATCAAAAACAGTTCCATTAGTTTTAAACTAAAACATCTTAAAAAAATTAATTAATTACAAAACTTTATTACTGAATATTTTATGATAATAATCACTTAATCCATCTATAAACACATGGTTAATCACTAACTTAAAAAACTCAGTTTTTTAACAGTCCATACTTCTAGCTACAACTACTCATAGCTAAGCTATAGCTAGATTATATAGCTTAGATAGATAGCTATTCTCATAGTCACGCTATTGGCAGTACCACCTCACGGCTACGAGTTGAACAACTTGGACAACGATGCGTTAGACGCGCCCAACTACCAGGAGGACATAACTCGTCAGTACGAGCCGGCGTTTCCCGCGGACTCCGATGAACCAGTGTCGATGCCCGCGGGATTGTCCAGCGACGAGGCGAGGTTCAAACACACTAATCCCGCGTACCAGAGCGCTGTCCTTCATACGTCGTCTAGTGACGCTACGGATGGGCTTAAAGATGATGGTACGTTTTTTAATCATCATTTCATTATCGTTGCAACCCATAACTGTCCCACTGTTGGGCTTGGGTCTCCTTTCACAGTGTGTACAGGCCATAGTCCACCACGCTGGTGTAGTGCGGATTGGCAGACTTTACACACCTTTGACAACTTTATGGAGGACTCTCAGGTGTGCAGGTTTCCTCACGATGTTTTATCACCGTAGCAAGTGATAGTTATTATCTAATACGCACATAACTTTCTGCAAACTCGCGCAAAAATGTCGCAGTAGGACTTCAGTAATTACTATTTGCAACAGTTTGTCGTATCGCAATCTCAAATACATCAAGTTATTCTCAAAATATCTTTGCACTGGATTGTTCTATAGGTAACTTAAAAAAATGGAAAGGTGTCGCGTTGTCACCAGATAACGAGCGTAGAGCGAAGACCGAAGCCCTAAAGCCGGTGAAGACCGAAGCCCTGAAGCCAGCGAAGACTGAGGTTCTGAAGCTCCCGAAGCCTATGGAAGTGGAGACGGAACAGAAGGAAAATGTGGAACCTCCTTCTCCAGATGACACTAGTTTGGAGCCCACGGTAATACTATTATACTTCGTTTTTTATCGTCGTGATTTAAAAAGTAAACAATCTTGGCCCAACTTTTATTTATTTCATTAATTAAAAAAAATATTTAGAAGTAGGTATACAGAAATTTATTTTAACATTAAATGATTGTTTATTCTTTAGTTTTTTTTAATTTGTGTGTGTCTTATTTTTAAATCGATAATTACAATAAAAAGACACTGTAAGATTGTTTACTTTTTAACTCTTAACGAAAAAACAAGGTATACGTTTGCTGACCCTGTAATATTAATTAATAGTGTACAGATGAAGTTAATTAAGCCTTAAGCATATTCTAACATCTGCCTGCGTCGGTGTATAAGAAAAAAGGATTTATGAAAAAAGTAAATTAACAACTGAACCAACCAAAAAGTTGATTAAAGGTATTCGCACATTACATCAACTCAACGTCGACTCAACTCCAACCCAACACGCTTCCAACTATCGGTATCAACTAGTCGTCAACTAGGCAATTAACGCATCGGTCACCAGTGGACAACTTGGCGTCAACGAGTGGGAAGCGCGTTGTCAACTAGCTCGCTGCAACTATAATACCCGGCCAAGACAGGTTGGCAGCGCGTCGCACGCTAGTCGTAAGCGCATTGTCGACTCGTGACCAATTCGTCGACAACGAGTGGGCAAACGGGTCGGTGACAGTCAATAGGTGAACAACGCGTTGGCCACTCGTCGTCCACGCGTCGTACACCTTTAACTTACAAATTGACAAATTCGCTCTTAAGTAACATAATATAGAGCTTACATTTCAATGCCATACTGTGAGTTGAGTTGGAGTTGAGTCGGCGTTGAGTCGGTGTAATGTGCGAATACCTTAATAGTGTTTTACTGACGTTACAAGGTGACATAACACAAAAAATGTATCTAAATAGCCAAAACTCGTGTGTCACCAGATAGTGACAGTGGAACTGAACCGAGGCTGGAACAGTCGCCTGGGCTTCAGTGTACAGAGCCACCCCGACTCGGGTCAGAGCTACATCTCCGCCGTGTACTGCCACAGCGTCGCGGCTAGAGACGGTCGCTTGAGACCTGGTGACGTCATACTACAGGTATACTGTGTTGCCAGATTATTTTGTGAAAGATTTAAAAAAAAAAATTAAGCGGGACTTAGTAAAAAAGGATGAAATCAATAGTTTTCAGTTAGGGTTCAACAATTACAACAGAACTTTACAGCATTCGGTTTTTTTGGTTTACCACGCTGAGTTTTTAAGTTACGTTCACATGACAATAGATAACAAAAAATGTGAATACGTTAGAATGAAGACTATCTTTTGAATAAAAAAACAAAAAACAATTCAAAATTAAAAATAGTTTTATAACCCCCAAAAATCGGGACAACTTTTTCTAGTTTCAGCTACAACTATGCTTTACACAATAAAAATACGTTATGTCATATTTTTCAGGTGAACGACGAAAATGTGACATCAATGAAAACTCCTGAAGTCATTGACCTTTTGCGGATCTTACGCGGATCTATCTGTATCACAGTACTACGTCCTCCTGTGAAATGAATTACATTGTATCACTCTTGGTATAAACTGGAATCGAAGTTAACGCCTAAAATATGGGAATAGAAGGTTGCAAGGATGCAAGAAAGAAAAGGAATAATTAAAGAAAATTCTAAAGTTTTAATGGCATGGAATGTATGAAATTTTAGACACAGAAAACGAACATCTGAGCACATTCTGAGGCTAAGCTGAAACTATGTTGTTTACGCAACTGAGCATGAACTGAGAACGTAAGTTATAACTCAAAACTGTGGAGGTATTTAGTAAATAAATTAATTTTGAAACTGCGTATTAACTAGGAAATATAATACATGCTAAAATTGAGCATGTACTAAGGCATGTAAATCATGTTCCTAAACTGAGCATCTACTATGGTGAGTCTAATTGAATTGAGCATCTTGTAAAAATTCTAGGTACCTACTATTAAGATTATATCGTATTCAGGCTCTGAGCAACTACTAAGGAATCTGTGTCGTATTTTGAAATTAGCAGAAACTGCGTATTTCAAAAGTTACGAAGCCGAGAATCTACTAAAAAAAATGAGTCACATATGGAATCTCAGCATTTTCTGAGAAATTTGAATTTTTTTATATTTTTTTTGCGCGATTGTTTTGAATTATTCATGCTATAAGTAAAAAACAATATCTAGCAAGACTATGAGTATTTGCTCACTGATAGTAAATCGACACAGTTGTTATAGTAAATGCTATGAAATTATAATGATACTACGTTTGATGTAATAACAACCAAATGGAATCGTTGCAATAGTTTTGTTAATACTATGTTTGTTATTTTCTAACAAATAGAAAATATTTGTTATTAACTAGCTGTATACTGTTTCATGATTTTGAAAGCTAATTATTTTAATTTCCAAGCAGATCAAAGCGCAAATGATTCTAAATAAGTACCTAATTTTAATTAAGTAATTAGCGGTCTAGTGAATGATCTCTTAGGAATCTCATAAAATAATAAGAAAAGTAATAAAAAAGTCGAAAACACAAATATTCACTAGGATGTAGTGACTTGTATTTGTTGTAGTCAAAAGTGCTAGTCGGTTAAAAGTCGCGTTGACTAAAATACAGAGAAAAATAACAATTTGTCCCAAATTTTAAGTAAGTTTAGCTCAAATCCATTTACATCTTAAGCACTGGACTACAAAATTCATAATATTTTATAATTTCAGCTAAGAAACATTTCAGTCGAAATCCATTCAAATTCTGAGATCCATTCAAAATAACAAATGTAAAAAAATATTTTACCATTGCCAATATCAGACGAAAAAAAGCAGAAATTTTCACTTTTGAAAGAAAGAAATCATTACTTTATCGTATTTTAACCGATTAATAGTTTTGATTATAACGTATGATTCTAGACCAAACTAACGCAACGAATGTCTAAAAGAAACAATATATTCTTCAATAAGATTTTAAACATTTTCTTAATCAGTTTACTACATCACTAAGAACGGTAGATGTTATTCTATAAGAATACAACTTAATGGCATAATATTTATAAAGGCATAGCTAGCATTCCATGCTATATTATACATTACTCGACTAAAAATACAGTTAAATCAATTACAAATGTAAGGTTAAAGAAAATTAGGACTACGTATTGCAGAAAATTAAACTGTCACCCTTTTAAAAATATCTAAAATTCATCATAATTGTCATTCATTAAAAATACATAAATATAATAGCAGATGTATTCGTCATTATAATATACAATCAAATCATAGTTGCTTCATTCTTCAAAAATAATTAGCCTATCAAAATGTATAATACACAAAATACAATGCAACTGTCACATAAAACTCACTTATTATAATTATTTATAAGGAAAGGCATTCGAGTATTGTGTAAGCAGTAACTACAAAAAAAATAAGTTTTTTTAAATATTTCAAGAACACATGTGCAAGAAATTCAGAAAGCTATATTTTATACCTTCATGTCTAAAAGCTCTAAATTTATTTCTATAAGCTTACTTAATACTTAAATGGCTTCAAATAACACAAAGTTTAATCAATGAATTCCTACATTATTTTAAGGTAGAAGAAATTATACGGTTGAAAAAGATAAGGAGAAATGATATCTACTTAATTAAATTTCTAGTCAAATTTAAATTTTAATCAAATGGATCACGGTTAGTTCTTCATTATTAATTAAATAATTAATATACTGTATAAAGGACTAGCCTTAATTACATAATTAATGTCCGAAAACAGACATTAAAATGTATTATAATGTATTAAAAATTTCAACTTTATTTCCCTAAGCTACGTATTGTTATCAAATGACAGGATTTTATCAACAAATCTATTTGAAATCTATTTTAATATACAAATAAATATAAGGTAGTTAATCTAATGTAGAACTAAACATACTACAGTAAACACTAAACGAAACAAACAACTGATATTCTAAAATTATTGTGATGGATTTGTGTTAGTAGATATTTACTATTTAACATAAATTCTAAATATATATAATAAATTGGATCTTGGAGTAAATTAATGATATAAAATTTAATATAAAACTTATATAGGTGCAGTTAGGTTGAAAACAGAATTTAGATTGATCTAGATGAATAAGTATTAAGGGTAAACTTCAACAATAATAACTAATAATACAAACGTGTATGTTATGTCTGTAATGACAATATTACAGCAATGTTTATCATGTACTGGGTTATGATAATAAACACGCCTGTATATTTAAATTTAATATTTAGATTTCAATTCCAAAATATACATATACAGTTAAAATGTTCATTGGATTATGAATTAATGCAAACATACGGTGTATATCCTACATAAAGTACATAATATTCTAAAGATTTTATAATTATCATGATTCTATGAAAGAGCGAAGTTTTTTTTTATCTTGCAAGTGCCGAAACCTCTGCATAGAGGATTCTATAACCAATATTTCTTAGGATTAAGTTGTAGTTAATCATTTTGAAATTGCCATGCTATTTCGTATTGAAATAACAAATGAACAAACAAAATTACTGTCAAGGTTATAAAACAGATTCTCGCTGAAATAAAACTGCAATTAAATTATATTTATTACTGTTTTAAATGCGGATCTATTCGCTCAATTCGAATACTTAACCTAAGTAAACTTTTGAAGTTTACACATATTATTTTTGAAGTTTACCATTTGATAAATTTTATGTACAGTTACTTATCACGATGATAACATATTAGCCTTATTCTTCCCACTAATTTATAAGATAATTGAACGGAAGATCGTATTATTATACTTATCTATTTTTATGTCGCATAAGTTTCGTTGTTCTAATAAAAATACATGTATTTTATATCTTAAATACAGGACAAACATCAAACATCTATACTTTTAACTAATTAATAAAAGAAAACGTTTCCAAGCACTATTTTTTATTTCTTGTAAATATACAGTAAAATATTGATGCAATTATTCCTTTCCCCCAACAATACAATTGAATCAAAAATTCAAGAATTTGTATTTTTCAAACCTTTAATCATATTGCTATGTATTCATGGATAATGAAGATAATTATGTGTATTTTTGTTAGAAAAATAGATATCAAGATATTATTTTGAATGGTGCTCAAATGGATATATATGGATAGCAGGTTGTATATAAGTTATGTATTGCTTCCTAGTCTAACTATGCCTTCTACACGTTACCGTGATGTGAAAATTATTTTTATGAACTATCAGTCATAGATCAAATGATATGTATCATAAACCTTACCGTATAAAATAAAAAATAAATATAAAATATTAGTTTTGTGTTTTATTTCTATACTAGCTGTTGCCCGCGGCTTCGCTCGCGTGAAATTTCGTCTGCCAGATAAGTTTCGTGACAGATCATTTTATTTATATATGAAACAGAACGTTTATAAACTGACCAAGATGGCGAATGCGATTTGTTTGTCAGTGCCATTAGAATTTTACGAAATACTCCATAATCCGAATTTTATAGATATTTTTTTATGTTTTGTTATTAGTATAAGATTTTGATCGGGTCTACCGTACCCTGCACGAAATTATTAATATAGATTAGAAGACCGAAGCGAGCAAACGTTTATAACACCTTTAAATTATTTAAAGCTCTCATCGTATTTGACAACTTTTGCTATGACGGCGTTTCAATAACTTTAATTTTTCTGATCCCTTTAAGTATCTCGACAACGGCACCTACTGCCTAATCGTGATCGTAAACTATACTCGATTCCTGTCAAAAACAGCAACATTTTTTGGCAGTTATTTTGGACTCCCATAACTAACATCTACATACAATCTAACTGACAAGGAATCAAACCTAGGACTACCTCAAACCTAGATAATGCAGCAACTCTTTCAAATGAAAACAAATGACGACAAATCTACAATATACGATACGTGCTACATCAATTGCGTGTATCAATTCTTCACGATGTTGTAACGAGTTACGTAGTCTTATAGTTCGGAACAGTGCGTGATCACGACCAATCGGCGGAACGGTGCGACCATCTAGCCACGAATACGTTGTTCACTACACGAATAAGTTGTTCACGACTTTATTTAATTAGTAGGTACTTTCGTTATTTTTTTTTATTGTCTCCTCTGAGACGTGAGGAAAAAACTAAAAGTTTACTCTACCAGATTCGGCCGGTAAAGATGTCAGACTTATCCCTAAAGAGGACATTTACTGACCATAACAACCCCACATGACTCTGGCCTGGGCTGCCTCTCAGTCTTCCATCCAGTCTTCTTCCATGCGACTTCGTTGGAGAGATGAGGTGCAATACTTTCGTCTTAGAAGGCTCCTCTTTATAAGCATTTGCCTTTATGAGTTTTTGCAAGAGGTGAAGTGGAAAGAGGACTTTACTTGCCACGGATACCACGCATGCGAAGTTGTTCACGACTAGGTTTGATTGCTTCGGTTAGTTGCTCCCTCTGGGTTTGCCTTGGTGACTTTTTGCAAGAAGTGAAAAGTAAAAGGAAAAATACGTCCACAAAAATAAAGGCGCAGTTAAAAAGTAAACTTGCAAAATTTGTTCAATTTTGAGACACATCAACACGTTACACAACACCGAAAAGTTGTAAAATTCTGAAAATAAGTTACATATTAATATAAACCTTAGAAGAAAAGAGTAAAGTATAATACGACCAAGTGCATGTTTAATAAGTGCAGAATAAATGAGGCGTAACTAATCAATTCTCTAACGCAAGCTTACCTTCATTATGCTAGTTACTATCACTGTTTTTACGAGTAGGATGCATTCATATTTTATGCTCACATCCACTGATCTAAGTTATAAAATGACTACGAACATTACCATGATATAATTGTTCGTTTGTCGAAATAGCAAAGTAACGAACTTGCTTTACTTAAAACCGGTACTTAAAATATAATAAAGGTAAATTATTATCTAGCATTATTGAGTTAATCGATCAACATATTATTATGACAAAAATATATTTGATTTGTCCCTTATACACAAATAATTACTAACTTGACTACCAATATTTAATAACAGGACTAATTTTTATTTTAAAATTACAAGGGATTGTAATTCTTTTAACTCTTTATACAAAAACGGTCATTTGTTAGTTATGTAATGTTTATGGAGGGGGTCAAAAATCTTTTAAAAACTACGATACTAATACTTAACCCTCCTAATAATAACTCTTCCTAACCAGAACTACTCAAACTTGCTCAACAAACATAAAGTTAAACATCATGCCCACATCTACATTCAGCAAAAAACAAATTAACGAACTTTGAAAAATTAAAAACATAATGACCACTCAGTCAGGTACAGTTAGCAGCAAAGTAAAAGGCAGTTATTGTTATTTAATCTATGGGCATATGGTTAAACGTTACGGTCAGTGGCTAAGACCACCTTCAGTCACGCTTGGCTGAGTTGAGACCGTTCCCAATTATAATTAGCTATAATAATATGTTGTCTTTAGTTTGCCATTTTAGCACCATTTTTAACCCCCGACGTAAAAAGAGGGACTGTAGATAAAGTGTCTCTCTAACTCTTAACTTTTTCCTAGAATTTTACTAAATACCAATAATTTATGAATAACCGAGGAAAAACTAAAGTTTTTTCCCAAATGTCTGAGGTGTGCAAAATTTTTGTTGTGATTATAGCTCCAACTTTTACGACATAAAACCATAATTTAATTATTGACACAAACCTAAATATCTACTAAAGTAACCAGACCTACAGCAAAAAAAAAGAAAACATACAAAAAAATGTTGAAGACCAGGCAGACGTTATTCTACAACACAAATGTATTTCATAACTTAGGTGATCCCCTAGTTATCCACTTCAGGGAATCGACCTTCAGTTTTCGTATATACTTTTCTAAACATAACTAATTCTCATCACATTTTTAAATGAAATCGGTAGTCATTAAGAAGTTGATAACAAACTCACGTAAAACCTCTACATATTAAGACTATTTAGTCAAATTTAATGCCATAATTAATTACCTAAACTTTCGTGGACATTAGTCCTAACTCTACCATGGCTCTACAACTCTACACTGTACACAGGCTCTATGTATACCTCGTTTTTTTCGTCGTGATATAAAAGGTAAACAATCTTGGCACAACTTTTATTTTTTTCATTAATTTAAAAAAATATTTAGAGTATACAGAAATTTATTTTAACATTAAATTATTGTTTATTCTTTAGTTTTTTTAAATGTGTCTGTCTTATTATTTTTAAATTGATAATTACAACAAAAAGACAGTGTAAGATTGTTTACCTTTTAAATCACGACGAAAAAAACGAGGTATACAACTCTACACTGTACACAGGCAAGGCAAGTAAGGCAGTTGTTGTCAGTTCGTCGGTCGCGCCACCGCGTCGACTCTACCTCTCGCCGGAAAAAGGAAGTGCAGTGAATGACTCTATAAATTATAGATACGATAAATCGGCTCAAATTACTATTTTACTGTGTTTTTTTTTGTAATCCAGGATATTTTTGGAGTGTGTGCAGGTATGTTTTTTTAAAGGTATTTATGAGTGTATTTGAATACTATACAAATTTTGAATACCGGTAAATGTGAATTAATCTAGTGTGGCTCTGTGTTGTATAGGATACATTTTATTGCATTTTCTTTTTTATATTTTTTAAACTAAGAATAGATTTTTTTTATTTTTCAATTAAAAAATATCAAATAAACTCGAACATCCAAATCGGTTATTTACTCTTCCTATAGGTATTAAAATTGAGTGTAATTACTATTAAAGGTATCAAAATGGCATATGATTAGCATCTTAGTAGGACCCTGAGTAAAAGCTAAATAGATCATATTCATAATATGATAACTAATAATTGATTACCATAGATAGCAAGATCGTTTTTTGAAAGCTTTTTCTCGTAGTCTTTTTACTTATTCTAAGGCTACATTATTTCAAAATATAAGAGAGTTAAAAGAATTTTACTAAACGTATCATTATGAGACGACCCCGTAGACTAGTTGGTAGTCACCCTGCCTGCGAAGCGAGGGGTCCCGGGTTTGATTCCCGGCCGGGGCAGATATTTATGTGACGGATAAATATTTGTTCCCGGGTCATGATTAGTGATGTGTTATTTGTGTTGTCCATACCAGCCGCGACACAGGGAACACTACTGCGGGGGTATGAGTGTGTTAGCGTTTATTTATTATCCCAGTCTAATATTGTGTCTAAACATAATATATCGATTATTTAAAATGTATTTAATGACAACGAAAACATATTTTAACGTCAAGTAAATCACAAAGTGGAGAAAGTACGCCCAAAAACTAAAATCGAATCGGCATCTAAATCACCGGAGCAGATCCATAAATGTAAGCCGTTATTTTATTAAAATAACAAGGATTTCACAATATGGTAATTTTAACGATATTTTTATGTCTGTTATCAATTAATGATCTAGAATTCTAGAAGGTTAACATATAGACCAATAGATAAATTAGGACTTTCACTGTTGGTGACTAGAAATGTTTTTTTTAAATTAGATGCGTAGTGATTTAATGTTCTTAACGTTTGTCTTTCTTAAGTGTACTTCGGTGTGTCGTATATGATATGGACATACCCAGTACCCGGTGAAAACTGTTAAGTAAATCTCAACCTGGCTGAAAATTCAACCGTTATTTTTATTCCACTGGCAGTAAAAAAAAAATCGTCTTAGGAACGAAAGGTTTGCTTAACAAAAGTCCATAATTTAACAATTACGTGCATAAATTAAAATAACTTAAATTTACATCGTTAAATAAAAATTGCTTATTAATTAACATCTGATTTTATAGTAATTCCTAACTCAATAACATTACCTATTTTATCATCGCCTTTATGAAAAACAAATGCATACTTAAGCCTAAATAATCTATGGTCGGCCAAGAGGAAAAATCATTACAGTGCTGTAAAAAAAATACATCGTTTTACACTACAACGTTAATATTACAAAATCTACTGCTTCCTCTAAACGTGGATTAAAAATGATTTCAACGTATTCGAACAATGATTTTTCTATTCGACCTTTCGTTTAAATAATGACCATTCGGAAAACATGATTCGGAATAAAATTTGTTCGACAAAACATTTTTCGAAGAATCTTCGTTCGAGGAAATGTTACAAAACAGACATTTACGAATGTAACACACATTATCCATAGTATACATCATTTCAGCTTTATGAATAAACTAGACGTCGCCCGCGGCTTTGCCCGCGGAGAGTAGTTTAAAAAATATTGGATTCATCCCAAGGAAACCTATAATCGGAATAAAATCTATCCTATGTCCTATTCCCGGATGCAAACTATCTGTGTGCCAAGATTCAACTTAATCCGTTCAACGGTTAGAGCGTGAAGGAGGGACAAACATCCAAACATCCAAACATCTTTACAAACTTTCACATTTATAATATTAGTAGGATTAGTAGGATAAAATACTATAATCTAAACAACCGATCCGTGTTTGGCTAATGACCCGCATTCGGCTAGCAAACGAATCAACGCGGGAAATAGATCGTAACAGATCACCTGTTATAGGTCAGCTTAGTTCATTTTATATCCGTGAAAATTGTTTATTGCTTACAGACTTCGATCACTAATAAAAAAAGATTGAAGCTTATCGCTAAAGTGCAATAACCCTCTGCTTTTTTGGTAATGTTTGTGTGTAAAGACCATTTTTTTAACTTGTCCTATTTAGTGCGCAATTTTAAGTTAACCTTGTAACATTTTTGTTGTTGTTTCATGTTATTCACACTTTTCATCACTTCAATATCACCGTAATGCTAAAATATTCCCAAAAACTGCTTTGGAAGACGTTTTTGTTTAAAAATTTATAAGACCAATATTTAAAAAATACCCCCCTATTTTTTCGCAGTCGGGGTATTTGATTTTCTATTATTATTTTAGTAGACGGAGGCATTTTTATAGTATAAAAGTAATTTACTTAAAATGACATTAGGTACTACTAATTCTAATTATATACTCGTAAACTAGTATGGGATTTCTTAATAGAATTTCGTGGTTCATCTCTCTACTATAAATATAATCTAATACCTTCAAATATCTCCAACTACTTTCATTTTATATAAATAAACTGAGAGCATTAGCATTAATAAAACAATTAAATGATAGCACTTTAAAAATTCCCATCATTTTATTGTTAGGCAAACCATTGGCTAATCCGCGAAGCTTAATTCAATTTCATGTGAATTTGGTAAAGGTAATTCGGGTTTATTGCTGTAGTTAATGTATCTTCTTATTAATTTAGTTATTGCCATATTATACTCGTAGCTTTAATCAGTATATAGGTATAATATCAAAGCGTATTTTTGTTTGTCACTAAACTCCTACTTAACGGCTAGACTGATTTTAATAAAAAAAATGTAATGTAATTTAAAGACACCGAGTATGGTCTAAGACCACAATTGGACCCAGTAGGTGGTAGTGTTGACGATATACTTTAAGGGCATAAGCCAAACTTAATATCATAATTGAATCCCTGTTAAATTCACTAAAGGTATACAAAAATCTAAGATCGAGAGTACCTGATATGAAAAACTGATGAATCTATCAAACAAAAGAGACAAAACATATTGTAGAACAACGCTTGCTTGGTTTTATAATAGTTTATAGAATAGAAAACAGTTTTAAATACTCAATAATAGTTTTAGGTGTAACTAAGGCTTGGCTAAAACTATAAACAAATCGCAATTTATCCTATTGACAGCACTCCTACTTATTAGAATATTCATTATTTGAAAGTTTTTAGTCTAACGTAACAAAGTATTTATTATAAGATTTTTTAGAAAGTTATTTAAAACCATCAATGTATAATAAACATAATATTATGAGTGACGCTAAGATAATCAAATTGTTATCGATAACAGTCATTAAGACATGTCGAAGGCCTTGAGTAGTTCTCCATTATTATAATATACTAGTGGACCCGCACTCGCTTCGCTTCGGTAAACTTATGCAGAAACTCTATATCTCTATCTCCTATCCTCTTTGTTGTTTATTCCCATGAGTCTAAGGTCGAGGTTAAATCAGAGAAAGATTGAGAAATATCGATCTCACAATACTTTTTGTTAAATTAGAAATCGTGTGAAACACAGTACCTATCGTTTCCTTATCTGTGTGTGAAAGATGTTACGAATGTTAAAATTGTATCGGCGGTTATCTTTCAATTAAATCTCTGTTTAATTAAGATGAATTGTAGGTTTTTTCGGTGTTTATTTGAGTACAATTTCATCTCATTTACTGGCTTATTATTTATAGATGAAATGGTACGTGATGGGTTGAACTTTCGGTACAGTTTTCAAAATAATGCAGACATGTACGAGTTTGAGATTTAACATACATAAAGTTTATATGGATCAGAAGTACGTAAAGCTAAATTTTATGTGTTATGTGTTATAAATACATTTCATTTCGTAAATAAATTGACGCGTACAATCTCAGATTTTCTCGAAATTGTGTTGTGCTATGTCCCTTAGTTGGTGCTTAGAATAATTTTCTTTTCTAATACAATAAATCCTATAACACATCCTATATCGTGGTCAAATGTCGACCACTCAACTGGTCCTGTAGTAAAAAAAATCTGCAAAAATAGGCATTGTTTTTTGTAAAAGCCCGGGGGAAAGTAAAATCTTTACCGAAATATTCGATTTTTTTTCTGTTAACCGCGGTATAAGTAATGGCTATCTAAAACGATATGTAGAGAAAGGTTTTTCACATAAAAATACATGGTTATTTCAGTATTAATTACCCATGATATAAAAACTAACTATCACGTTATTTTATGCTCCGAGAAACAGTATCTTACACAATCACAAAGTCAATAACTAGGCGTAGTAACAATGGTTCAGTCAAATAATTTCTATTGTCTTTTAAAAGGAAAGTTTTGAAGTAAATCAGTAGGAACGTACTTTGTGAAGTGAGCTATAAGTCAAGAATAGATAATAAATTATGCACCTGTTTTAACTTACTCTATGACAGACAAAAAGGTAGCTTTATTGGTTGTAGCGTTTCTGTATTGGACACAGATAAATACAATAAGAGATAAATATTTGGAACTATTATTAAAAAGTATAAGTACAGACAATTAATAGGTAACTTTGTAATTATACAATTAATAGAAAAATAACCAAGTGCTAAATTTTTTTTTGGGAGAGGGGCGTAGTAGCAAACATGTAGAATGTCATTCCTACATGTCCCAAACTCAGATGTTATAATTCGTCAAGCTGTTTAGACTGTAGAGCATGCCAAAGAAATGGACATACATACGCTTGAAAAACATTACACTCCTTTTGGCGTAGTTGGGTAAAAACGTCTAAAACAAATTAAATTAAACGACATAGGAGGCAGAAATATGTTTATTTTTAACACTAAAATTACGTTGACTGGATATTGTTTACAATTTTTTATAAACATCTTAGTTGACACGATTAAAATAACATTGACAACAGAAATATAACCTTCCTCGCTTCTTCAAAACCGCAGGCAATAACCGCAGTATAGGAAAAAAGTGTATGTGGATATTTATAGAGCTTCTTTATTTTTCATGACTATAAATACGATGGCTATTTAAGGCTATTTGGCTATTTAATTTCTGTTTATTGCAGATAAAAATTATTTAGGTTACCAACAAAATTAAATATGAGATGTGCGGGAGAGTTTCTTTCCCCATTCTTCTCCTCCATATTAAAGCACCTTTACGAATGGGGGTAGATTAAAATTGACGTGCATAAGAGTACTTATCATTGATACCTACATGAATAAATGATTTTTGTTTTTTTTTTAATTGCAATCATATTGAGCATAATAAACGATTACTAAATTTAAAAAAATTAACTGGCGGTTTTCTGAATAGGATACTGCTGTTTCCTTAACACAGTGTCAAGACGTTTGGGCTGTAGGGCATGCCAAATAGATAGACATACATACAATCCTAAACCATTATCCTAAGTAAAAAGTACGGCAGAAAGTAATTATAAACGCACTTGGCACGCACTATAATACCGACCTAGGGTTCGAAAATTCAACAAAATATTTACACTTTTGGTCTAAGATCCGAACTAGACAAGTTTTGCACCGGCGTGTTAACCAGAAGAAAATGTTGCCAGGTATAAGGGACCAGAATAAAGTAAGCTACCGTGGTGCTGCATCTTGTTTACATTATAAACTTTCCATTAGTTTGTTTTGTTTGGTTAACACGCCGGTGAAAGAAAAAAAAAAAATTTAATTTCAATTACTCATTACCAACCAATTTTTAAAAGGCAACCCAGTCACAGTGTTCAGAAACTTTGTTTATGCCATAAAATATCATTTTCATCTAGTTAACACGCCGGTGCAAAACTTGTGTATTTTTTAGTTCGGATCCCCTACCATTTGTAACTCTGTTTCTAACGAGGCGATGCCGGCCACTACTAACTACAAGGTAGTGTAGTGTATATTTAATAGTCAGTAGGGCATCCACCGCAGGTGAGACTCACATGCCGTGACGGCGCGACCGACCGTGCCGGGGACCGGACTCGTCCCGGCCGTATCCGGTGACGTGACGTGCCGTGACGTGTCGTGTGGTGGTCACCCCATGCAAAGATATCTTGTGGTAGTTTTTTTTCCAACTGCGATAGTTAACGGGGAATGTTTTCGAGCATAAAATAATATTTTAAATATAGGTACGTATTCTTTAACATGATCCACAGCATTAGCTTGAAGGATTGTTATAAATGAGGTATCATTGCATTTATCTCTATTGAAGGAGTAATATAACATATTAAAAAAAAAAATTACGTCCGCACAAAAAAAAATTTGCAATCGGATTTTTTTTCTATAAATTATTACTGGTTTCGTAATGTCTTAAAAATGTTAACTCTTTCATATTACTTACACTTATTAGACTAACATATTTGAAGGGTAGATGAACTAACTACAGTAGGAAAGTAAGAATATAAACTATCAACCTGATGACCTAAATAGGTGTAATTATAAAAGTTCCGCGTCTCGTTCTGCGGTAACCTGTTCGCGTGCTGCCAACAGAACTGTCGGCTGAGAATACGAAAGCAAGAAAATAAATTAACTTAACTTCCTACCTTACAGATTTAAACTGTAACGTTTTTCATACCCAACTCAAAAATCAATCAACTTTTATTACAAAAGGAAACTAAATTAAAAAAAAAGAATAAAAAAAATAAAAAAAAATTCATTTAATCTTTTTGCGATTATGTGGTATTCGAAATTTAATTTAAAAACAAAATATTATTTCGAAATTTTTTTTTTTACTTTTTCATCCAAGATTTCAAATAGTCTGAAGAACAATTAGCTTTATAATAGCCTATATTTTTTTTGTGGGTTATCAAACGAATTATCATAATTCCTTTTGTTTAACAAAAAAAGTTCGATTCATTCGCTGACATTAGATTTTTGCAACGACTCTTACGAAATAACCAAACTTTGTTTCGTTTCGTACATTTACTACTACAAAACGCTTCGTACAAGTGGCAATCGTCAGTATTCCATAAACAGGAAGTAGCCCTATAATTAACAGTAATGGCCAAGTACTACCAGGTACTTTCTCGTAAAAAGCGACTCACCTGTATTCTCATCTCCGGATTAGATAGTAGCACGTATCCATTGTTACAATGTAACTACGCTACAATAACTTAGTTTTAATTTCGTTAGCGTTCGTTTTTTAAAATTGCTAATTAGAGCAAGGTTTTATTTTTATAAGACGTTCTAAATTTGACTGATTTTTACGCGTTTTTTTTGTTTAACATCTGAAGTTAAGGTTTTTAGTAGCTATCGTTTTTTTTGTTATTAATAGAAAACGTATTAGTAAACTGAATAAAACTTATGAAAAATATTTTACCATAACGAATACAAAAATCCACTGGGGTAAATTTGAATCGTATCTAATAAATTAGGAATATGGCAATAGTAAATTTTAAAAAATACAAATAATAATTTAATAGTAAGTAAGTATTTGTAAAATTTTGCAGATGCTTTATTACCAGATTATTACATACTCAGCTAACATAGCTATTTAACTGTCTGAATTTAGTAAAACTCTGACAAGATTTCTATTTACCTTAGTTATAATAAGCCATTACGTATTCAAGTTTTAATAATATAGATCACTATAAAAACAAGGATATTATGTTTAATGAAAATTGTAGTACAAAAAATAGGAATCGGATAATATATTTAGATTAGTTTTATAATCAATACGGGCGGGTTAGGTAATACATAGGTTCCTCTATCATCGATCAATCATGTAGGAACATCATCTAATGACACTTATATAATCCGTTGCTTTCAACTAGTCTTATTTTTAAAACAAAAACAGGCATTTACATAGCAGTTTTTTTTTGTAATTAAGCATATTGAAGTTATAAAATCATTTAAACATTACCGAAAAAATTTACCTTAATAACATGAAAATGTGTGATTTGCGATACAAGGTTTTTTTTTTATTTATTGGACACCCAACGCAGGTTACACAAAAGTTAATATTTATATTCAAACCATAGTATTATTAACATTTATATTTATTTTTATAGGCTTATGAATAACTGTGTGTAAATTGGACAAGTTATTTTTTTTTACAATAAATGATAGCTTAGTGGTTTGAACACGGAAGAAAGAACTAAGCAGATACATTCATTGCTCTGTGGGTTTGAACGTTGGTCTCCCGAATGGTAGTTACTAATTTAACACTACGCACACACCTCCAATTAAAAAAAATAGTAGGTGCCAATGGAAACATTCAATAAAAACTTTTTATATTTATTTTTTAAACAATCGCTCTCAAACTGTTGTTTATTTCGGTAGCAACAAATTACTTCAATTATTTATTTGTAATCATTTATTATGAAATTCATCATTATAGTACAATTATATAGAGATTGAGATGATAGAAGTTTCTAAAACGAAATGTTGATGATACTACAGTTTGCTTACTAAATTACTATAATTTAAACATGCCGTTTCATTGTGCGTGTACCTTTTATTACCATGTAGATGATTGGCATAGTTAAAGTTGTCATGGAGAAGCGCAGAAAGCTAATTTATATTTAGCTGATAAAAAAATATACTTATACTTAATTATATTAAAATTACAGTTGTGTGTTAATTTAAACCCACAGACACATTTGTATAGAGTTCTAAGTTTAAGCCACTTAGCTAATACTTAGGTTAATTACTTCTAATAGTCTTGAAACCTTTTCGGTAAGCCAACAATTATGCTTTTAGCTAATAAGTCACTGTCCTATTTTGGTAAAAATCCTATTATAAGTAATCCTGTAACATAATCGCTTCCTTATGCTTGTAAGCGTCGTAAGTATAATCTTATTAACGTCACAATATTTTCCACATGATATATTTATTACTTCTATTTCTATACTCATTATTTAGGGTTCCGTATCTAAAAGGTAGAAACGGAACCCTATTACTAAGCCTCCGCTGTCTGTGTGTCAGCAGGCTGTATCTCATAAACCGTGATAGCTAGAAAGCTGAAATTTTCACAAATTACATATGAATTTCCGTTGCCGCTATAACAACAAATACTAAAAATAAAAATAAAAAATTAAAATATCATGGGTGTTCCCATACAATAAACGTGTTATTTTTTCGTATTCTATGCTCAATATTAATAATGACGATAGGTAGACGCTTGAAATTTTCACAGAATATAATATACTTAATAGTTGTATGTTATCTTTAAATAAAATCCATAAAACAAACGTAATTTATAAGCTATTTTTTTTCTCGATCTTAATAAACTAAACTCTTCTCTACGGGTCATCAAATAAGATTCCTACAGCCAAGTGATTCGATTAGACAATGTTCCGTGGCTCTGTAACTTTAGTCAAGAATATTGCAATAACTATTACAGTTCTGTTACGATCGACTATCACGCGATTCATCTGACTATTGCGTATGTTCTCACAATGAGGGGTACGTTGGTGTGTTTAGTATCAGGGTTCCGTAAAACTGTAGGGAATCAAAACTCGAAGCTATTTCTCTTGAAGACTTGTAGTTTATAATAGGCATGGAATATATGTAATTCATAGTTAGTTACTGTAACAAAAACAATAATAATAACTGTAAGGTTTGGTGATAATGTCATCTTTTAAAAAAACTTAAGAAATGAAATGAGTAAATTGTTTCTTCAAACTGTGATAATAGATGACGCTGGTGTTTTGTATACGTGTCATTACTTTCGTCTCGTTATCTTGAAGCCAAAGTTATTTAAGGTTTCAGTTCTACCGTGTGTATTGGTTGTATTTTTTCGTTTATTATTACTTCAATTTATCCAATTTACTCGCTAAGACCAAACCGAAGACCAAAGTAATATGATCGACTTAAAATACCCAAATATTCCTAGGCAATATCATAAAGAACAATTAAGGTAAGGTGGGGTAAGACTAACACACGGGGCTAAACTAACACTGTCTATTATCTCGATATGCACTTGAAGAAATGACATGTGTGTGTTTTAGCCGAGAACATTTACGTTTGTTCTATCTTACAGACTGTAAGAATGTCGTATTTAAGCTATACGTATCGAGATAATAGACAGTGTTAGTCTTGCCCCGTGTGTTAGTCTTACCCCACCTTACCTTACTTCAATTTATCCAATTTCCTTGCTAAGACCAAACCAAGGACCCAAAGTAATATGATCGACTTAAAATACCCATATTCTTATGTATTATCATGATGATCAATTGCTAAAGTCTGTCCGGTCTTCTGATCTATACTAATACATATATAAAGCTGAAGAGTTTGTTTGTTAGCTCGTTTGTTTGAACGCGCTAATCTCAGGAACTACTGGACCGATGTGAAAAATTCTTTTAGTGTAAGATAGCCCATTTATCGAGGAAACCTATAGGCTATATAACATCACGCTATGATGAATAGGAGAGGAGCAGCAAAATAAAATATTCCAGAAACGGGAAAATTATGCGGGCGGAGCTGCCGGCGACTTCTGATAGTTTATAATTAAACCAGAACTTCAAGGAACCCTCGAGAAAGCGCCAATGCGTGACCTAACCACGAAGCGGAATAGATACTAACTTGTAATGCATGTTTTGCAAACAGAATGCATGTATGATTCACTTACACGTTCTGCTGCAATTCTTGAGATATGTAGATGTTATGGTAGATCAAATCATTTCAAAAGTTAGGTAATTGAACAGAATTGTCCATCAATTTGTAAGGCACCTAATAAATATGTTTGCTTTGTTAATTTTACAGTTATAGTTTAATTAATACCTAATACTAACTGGTTAACTAACCGACTAACAATCTCTCTTACTATTTTACTTAACGACATCAGTTTTTCAACAGGAGAGATAAGTAAACTAAAAAAATCTTAAAAAAAATTTTTTGAACTAATAAATACGTTTCCCTACTAAATACCAACTTTCTTATCCGAATAAATATTAATTAGATCCAAGACGTATAGACAGACAGACAGTCGGACAGATGAACAGATTTCTCTACGCCATTACCTACGGCATCCTACAGAGGTCATTACCATAGCAACCTAAAATAGTGTAGCACCTACTAGTCAAAGTGCTAACGAAAATAATTCCATAGAGTTATCACTCAAGTCATCACATTAGGTGATGTTAACGCAGTGGGGCGTGATGTGTAACGGGGGCTTACAGGGGGCTTTCTCTCGTTTCGGTGTACTCCTTTCGGGAGTACTTGCTCTTCGTCACGGTCGAAGCCTCTGCTTGCTTAATTTAAGAGCAACACTTGTAAGTGGGGCAAACGAGATAGTTTTATTGATTTTGTAATTCGTTCGTTGAGTTTTTTGGGTTTTTCTTTCTTGCTTTTTACCCAATTGCGTTAGGTGTGAGGGGGAGCGTTAGGGGGGGATAAAGTATTTTAAAAGAGATGTGCTGGGGAGTTTCTTTCCCTGCTTCTTCTCCATGTCAAAGCACCTTACGAGGTGGGAGTAGATTAAAAAATGACGTGTATAAGTGTATCTTTGTAACCTAAGTGTAACCTATATGGATATATGATTTTGAATTTGAATTTGATTTTAAAATTGGTTTTTGAGTCAAGCCTATGTTTTTTGATCTTTTTGGCATGCTCTACAGCCCAAAAGGATTGAAACATTTCAACTGTTCCAAATTTTACATGTCTACTTAGTATGCTCCAAGCTTTACATTAAATTTTAGATAAAACTATAGAAAAAAATAAAGGTTTTTCTATTGTAGGAGGGGCTTACTTTAGATAATATTTTTTTCAACGACGCCTCTAACTTAAAAAAAAATTAGCTTTGCAATAGCTTATTGTTCAATTAACTAACTAATAAAAAAATAATCTGCCAGTATCTCCCGAAAAATCTAACACGTAACACTTCCTTTTCACACGAACTCATGTGATAATTTCACAATCTGATTGATAACCGTCGACAATCAAAGGTCATTCTCCTGCGACCACTCTTTACCATTCAACGGCCTTAGCACTCGTTATGGTCCCTTGCTCCTTTTGTTTCAACCGATGTGTCATATTGTAGGGTTAACTATTAACCACATTCCCATAACCATTAAATAATGCTTATAGCCCAGCAGTTCTCACTAATACGAGTGCATGCCCGCGAAATTTTCTCGTTTTCGCAATATTTTTTATTGCTGCTCCTCTCCTGTTCATCTTAGCGTAATGCTATACAGCCTTCCTCGATAAATGGGCTATCTTACACTGAAAGAATTTTACAAATCGGTCCAGTAGTTCCTAAGATTAGCGCGTTCAAACGAACAAACTCTTCAGCTTTATATTATTAGTATAGATATAATGCGCTAATAAAATTATTAATCGCAACCATGTTTATAAATGGCCGAGAATCGCTCGAGAGAGATGTTGGCTCTCTGTACTTTTTCTACCGTCTATATAAAGAGTTGTCTGTCTGTCTGTGTGTATAAGAACTGTTTGGCTTAGCACCTGCGCTTTCCGCCAACGCGTGTTACTATAAACTAGAAAGTGTCAACCCTACCAAGTTGCAGATTGTCACCAAAATTGACGCTAACGTCAACGACACCACATTATATTACACATATCCGGAAGCAGGAGGTCAATTTTTAATTGTTTTATGTAACTAACGTTATTGTTTTGAAAGCAGCGTGCGAAAGTTACCGCGTCAATGATACGAGTAGTTGGTCTTACGTGAAATTAAGAGCTTGTTGCAAATTAGTGTTTTGTACTTAGCTTGGGAATTGTTTAAAGAAATCAAAGGTGTTTGGAAGATGAAGTTGTGTAACTTTTATTTTTTTACTAAGTTTTAAATAGATTATAGGTAGTAAAGCATAGGTGTAATTTTTACTGATGCATTTTTATGTAATCCTAAGAAAATACATTGTTGCATAGGTGTGTAAGAACGTATCAGGGCTCTTGGAAACACACGAATTTCAGGCCTAATTGATAATTGGCACCCTTATCTTTAAGAGCAATCTCTTGCTGACAACTGTGGTTGAAAGAAAATAGAAAAAAAAAATTAATTCTTTGATCCTTTAGCTACCCGATAGCTTCGAAACTACAACGACAAATTGTATCCCCCGATTTTGTCATTAGGTTTTTAGGATTTTCCTCGTATGACAGCAAATTTAAAGACGTATTCACGTCAAAAGATGTAAATGGATACATTATTAAATAGGGTTGCTTATGTACACTTAAATTGCATAAAATTATACAAAGTTAAGATCTAAGATAGAGACTATTAACAAATAGGTAGTAGGTACCTACATACAGTGTGTAAATGTACGCACTGATTCCCGTGACTCGATGACCCAGTAAGACAACATTGACTTTAAGATATAAAAGAAAGAAAGAATATTAATTTTGAAGACACAATACAAGTGTTAACGATTTCTTTTTTATCGCAGCTGTAGATCTTTGTAATGATTGAAGACTATGCAGATAATAAAATATATTTGAAATGCTAATAGGTATGTACCGAATTATCTGAGGCTTGAATGAATGTGCGTACGCATGTTGAAATCAAATATTTAAAGTTATTAACTATATAGGTACCGATATGCATAAAAAGCTTGATTTAAGATTTGTTACTTATTAAAAGAAAACCAAAAACCAGTTTTAAAAATTTTGGTCGTAAAAAATATCTGTACCTACAACCTATGTGGGAAATAATACGAAGTAGGTGGACAAGTTCAATAATACCTCACATGTTGTATCTGTCAAATTATGTATACGACCCTGTAGTCTAGTTGGTAGTGACCCTGCCTTCAAAGCGAGGGGTCCCGGGTTCGTTTTACAGGGCAGATATTTATGTGACAGATAAATGTTTGTCCTCGGGTCATGTGTTAGTGATGTGTTATTTGTGTTGTCCATGCCACCCGCGACACAGGGAATTCTACTGCGGGGGTATGTGTGTTAGCGTTTATCTATCACACGCACACGTAAAACTATCACCTATCTATTGTTGCAGATGATCGCGAACTTCGTAAAGGAAATCAGCTCACTTTCTCCTCCGCTTCTCACATAGAAATCGTGTGAAGAAAAGTTGGGGAAAAATGTTCTTCAATGCAACAACTCCTAAAGTCCAATGTGCAAGGTGAAAACGTATTATGAACATGCGTTTGTCAGTGAAGTTCCCGCCACCCGTCCGATTAAAATGGATAAACATAAGCGTGATATTACTGTGTTGTTTGTGGATACAGTGTGGAGTTGCAAACAGACCCCCACGGTTTCTCATAGACGGCAGATCTGAAATAGTTGTTAGGTTAAAAGAAGGTCCTGAGACGCAAGTGGGTATGTATATTAAAATTGTCTTTGTTATACTAATAGGCGTTTAATTGTAATCTATACATCTATACAACTAAATTAAATTGAAGTGTCTGTTTGTAATATTAAATTAGCCGCTTTTTACTTAATGCATAGGTACGTATGTACGTATGTATTCACGGTACACGTACTAAAAATGATTTTTTCTTAAATTTTTGTCCGTCTGTTTCATCGGGCTAATCTCTGAAACGCAGGAGTAATTAAGCTGAAAATACGGGGGTAACAATGCCCTAATTATTAGGACTGTAAGTAATAAAGTTGTACACAAAAAAGTTACGTGTAATGTTTGTTTTGATAACATTTAAAGACGGAGTAAAATCAGTTATCAGTCATAGTTGTAACGATATTGAAAAAGTTATGAACCAGCGATCTAAAAGATCCTAAACCGGTATTTGAGTAATGTAGAAGCCATCAGGTGTAGCACACCGGAAATTGGTTTGGGGGAAGCGGTGTTGCCATGACAACAGACACACAACATAGGGAAACCCTACAAGATGCAAAGTACCTGGTACATACACAACCTGGTATAGCAGGGATAACGCCGATTAGTCATTGTATCCCATTACTTAGGTTATAATTAGATTTCCGCGTTTAGCGACAGTTGTTTAAGTCTCGGATTTATTGTTTTATTGTTAGTAATTTTATTTCTGAAACTGGACATATTTGTTTATGTCGTATGAAATACAGTTTTATTCCTTTGGAGTCAGCATGACTATGGTTGTTTTAAAATGCTTACAGAAGACCAGCAATCGCTTGCCCGCGTAATTTTCCCGTTTTCGCAATATTTTTTATTCTTGCTCCTTTCTTATTCATCTTAGCGTGATGTTACCTATATAGCCTATAGCCTTCCTCGATAAATGGACTATCTTACACTAAAATTGTTTTTTAAATCGGTCCAGTAGTTTCTGAGATTAGCGCGTTCAAATAAATAAACTCTTCAGCTTTATATTACTAGTATAGAAATATAGATCAAAAACATCGTAGATTTATTTCTCTCCTAGTACGATAACAATAAAGGCGAAAATTGTGACTTATCTTTGTTTATGATAATATTAACCGCATAGAATAATTAGTGTAATTATTCTAAGATTAACCGATTGTTTGATTTCAGGTAGCCTTATTTACCGATTAAGGGGCATTGACCCCGACGGAGATACGCTTATATTTGGTATCAAGGACAAAGTCGGGAGTGATATACTAAGACTAGAAGCCATTTCGTCCAACGAAGCTAATATTTATTTAGTTAAAGAATTAGATAGAGAGGTATGTACTAAACCTTAATATTACAGCGAGTTCTCACAATATTTTTCTGCTTCTTCTCCATGTAAACTTTAACTATGCCAAATCTCAAATTGGTACGACAATATTGTTACAATGGGTTCCAAAGTTAAACCCATCACGTAATGATAATTATGTAGGTATTATAAATAAAGTACAATAATATTAAATTAAATGCCGTTACACTTTTATCTACTTGCAGAATAAATTTAGGAGCTCAACTTCAATTTAACTACTGCATAGTAATTGTTATTAAATGAATTTATTGCCGGGCCATAGTAACTAAGTAGCGGCAATAATAACAGTCCACGTTTATTTAAACTTGCTCTATAATCGTTCAGTTTATGCTCTATGCTGTGTTAGGTAATGCTTACCAAAAATAATGGCAACAACGCGTTTGAATTTGCTTACGAAGGTATTTTAATTTCAGGTCCGTGATGAATACTCATTTGTCCTAACTCTGACAGACGGACATTTGGGGGAAGGTAACTTCATCACGCAAAGCTTTTTGCTATTAGTGGAGGATGTGAACGACAACGAACCAGTTTTCAAACCGTACCCCACCGCCATTACTGTGAGAGAAGACGCTTCCCCGGGTGTTTTGCTGACTGTAGAAGCTACTGATCTTGATGAAGGAGCCTACGGTCAGGTATTTACTTTGAAACTTACTTTATAAGAGGTAGAAAGAGTCAAAACTTGCCGCGTATCTATTTGTAACGCACTCTGTTGAATAAAGGATGAGGCTACGACAATTATGTCGCTCTGTTAGAGGTCGTTGAGCTGTATGTCACTTACGTTAGTATAATACTCTACTCTTATCTATAATATCACTCAGTTTTCTTGCTTGGGGGTACGTATAGCTTTTTATCCGCCTCCTTAGCTACCACGACCACGGAGCTTCGAAATTGATTGTAAAAATAAATGAAAGGCATAGCGATTATGT
>LGAG01000375.1:215284-228131 GCA_001278395.1 Lerema accius
GCCTGCGTAACGAGGGGTCCCGGGTTCGATTCCCGGCTTGCAGATAAATGCTTGTTATCGATTCATGTGTTAGTGATGTGTTATTTATGTTGTCCATGCCACCCGCGACACAGGGAATACTGCGGGGGTATGAGTGTGGTAGCGTTTATTATTTATCTATCTACACCTCGTTTTTTTCGTCGTGATTTAAAAAGTAAACAATCTTACCGTTTTTTTATTGTAATTATCGATTTAAAAATAAGACAGACACACATTAAAAAAAATTAAAGAACAAACAATAGTTTAATGTTAAAATAAATTTCTGTATATTTCTAAATATATTTTTAAATTAATGAAAAAAAAAAAGTAGTGACAAGATTGTTTACTTTTTAAATCACGACGAAGAAAACGAGGTAAGGTAAGGTGGGGTAAGACTAACACACGGGGCAAGACTAACACTGTCTATTATCTCGATACGTATAGCTTAAATACGAAATTCTTCCAGTCTGTAAGATAGAACAAACGTAAATGTTCTCGGCTAAAACACACACATGTCGTTTCTTCAAGTGCATATCGAGATAATAGACAGTGTTAGTCTTACCCCACCTTACCTTATATCTAACCACATAATTTCAAGTAACTTCCCGCCCATCAGGATTTCAACGTCCTAGACACACAGCCGGCGGAAGCAGCCGCCCTGCAGCAGGCGGGGGGCGGCGCCCAGTGGCAGGGCTGGGCGGCATTGCTGCTGCTACTAGCTTTGCTGCTGTCTATAGCCGGCTGCTGCTCACAACGCAGAGATTACGGCAGGAAGCTCAAAGCTGCGACTGCTGCTGCTTATTGTAAGTTAATTGAGCTTAAAGCTTAGTAACTAATAGTGGGCTTAACGAGCGTTAATTTTAGTATGTCGTGTAAAATTAAAGACATTACATTTATACAGTCTTATTAATAGTAGACTTATAAGAAGGATGGTCTGAATAATCTGATTTTACGCTTGTTTACTCGATTTAGTTAATCCTAAGATTAAGTTTAATTCAAGCAAAAATTAGAGTTTACTCCTTTATCAATACTAAATCTTATTATTCAATGTTTATTAGTAATGAATTTAAAGTCAAAAACCTATCGTTTTATAACGTTTATAAAGACTTTTCTTATTTAAAAATCCAAGACAAGTCAAATTTATAGCCAAACCAAAATGTATACAAAAAAATAATTATGCCCAATAAAAATAAAATGAATATTAAACTTTCAGGCTCCCCAACAACAGGCGAATCAGATATGACAATTCGTAGCTCAGGCGGTCGCGTTCCTAATACTAACAAACATAGTACTAAAGGATCCAATCCAATATGGCTACATGCCTACGAAAACGACTGGTATAAATCAGATGACCAAGTTAGTAGATCAGAAAGAGATTCATTAGATGAGAATGTAGTTGACCAAGACTTAGCCAACGACAAACCTTACTTCATCACGACAAACTTCCCGTCACTACAGGATGAGCCTAATGGGAATTATGATTTTTATCAGCAACTGGAACAGATGAAGAATGCTAAGAATATGGAAACTACAGAGTTGTAGATTGATTGTAGTTGAGCAAACTTGGTTTACGACAAACCTCACTTCATTACGACAAAGTTTCCGACACTACAGGAAGAGCCCGAATCAAAGTTATATAGTTTGGTAGTGGCTCCAAAGAATGCCGGGTTGGAGTTGAAATATTGTAATTTAAACTGGAAATAGGTATACCGAGAAAATTGTTTGATTGTAATATTACTTAAAAAATATAGTAAAAAGTATAGAAGTGTAATGTCATTTGCGACTTTATGTGACTTTTTCAGACTTTTTTATAAGGTTTTCACAAATATACGAATAAATGAATCACATGTTAGATATGACAATCATTGAGGTCATATTATTAGGTTACCCCATTATATTACTCACCGCACCATTTTGAGAATTGGTGATTTAAAACTATGATTTTAATTTTTATGCTGCGACTGCAGATATTTTTACAATTAATAAATATTAATTATTCTGTAAAAAATATTATTATTCATTTTGACAGTTGTGTCAATACTCCATAGGAGAAGCTAGTGTTTTTAAAATTTATATCTCATAAAGACTGGGACCTAAATGTCAGTCACTACCATCTGTCTCTTTCTAACATTGGATTTGTTTAAATGTGTGAGAGAGAGAGGTAAGTATAAACACATATGAATCGTAAAAACATTTTACCTAATAAAGTAATAGGTACTTAAAATGTAGCATGTTATCATGAGTTGATACGTATTATCTAAATTATCTTGATATGAATTAAGTCATTAATCAATTCAATAATATTGATTTCTTTTACATGTTTAAAGATTAGGCGCATTTAAATGACACTGCCAGTATCTTAGTATTATTATTTTTTAAATACATTTTGTCATAATAATTTGGTGGGTTGGTTAAAATTTAAGTCAAGTACTGACTTATCATGGAAGAAAAATTATTACATTACATGCATTGATCAATCCCATTCTCTCCAAAAGTTTTTTTTTAATATAACTATGTCACACAATAGACTACGTTCTATTGTATCTATAGTCTACACACATTAGATTTCTTTGTCTGACAAATGTCAATGTAACTGTCAATGGAGCCTTTCATCTGACGTGCGTGTCTTATGATAGTGTGGGTATTGTTCTATTTTCTTAATAAAATGTATTTGTAACACAACATTCAATTTATGTTTCTGTAGTTATTTTATTAATTTTAACCATGAATCTCAAACTCGTACGTGCCTTTATTATTAATAATACTTAATAAAAGATCTAAAGTTGAACCCACATATCAATATATAAATATACAACTACGTAACAATGTTTTATTATAAATGTTGATAACTTTTATCTATTATGACTGAGTGAATGATAAGAAATTGCATCAATAAGTCTAAACATGATTAGTTTTATATTATTTCAATGTATAATTCCAAGCGTGTTTGTTTTCAATAAAACATGTGAAATCAGCGTTATGATGTCTTTTGAACAAATTTATGTCATAAGTGTACAAAGTATATTACCCTCTTATACCAAATATAATCAAATGTAACGTATGTATTTTATTGTTAAAAATTTAGGCATGGTATTAATAAGTTAGCCAGATATATTTAAGATCGATAAAGTTGTAAGATTATCGCGAAATCAAAGCTGCAATTTTATGGTACCAATAAAATAAAATAAAAATGTGAGCTCATTTGCAATAAATTAATTTCTTTGTATTTTATTTTCTTTCTCCTAGAATTTCCTATGACGACAAATCCCATACAATAAAACAACTTCATATTTTTCAGATAGGTACAGTACAGTGCATTTACGTAATATCTGCGTTCTAACATCCCATTTCTCTTGTCATTTTTCTTGTAATTTATACTTTGTAGATAGTGACTTTTCAGTCACTAAAGTCTTAGAACTTATTGCCTCATCTCTCTTTTGGTTATTTACACAGCAAGTCTGCATTGGCAGGCAAGTCCCACTCAATATCACATGAATGATTTATTATATATCTCAAGGGCAGTTTCACGACTGATGACGAAATCGTATAAATCCATAGAACAGCATAAATTACGTATCCATTTTACCTGCTGTATACATTTTACATGAACGCGTTGCTGAGTATATACCTATTGAATCAAAATCATAGACATTTATTGATCACTGATATTTCTGAAGAGTTCTGTACTCTATGACTGAAAATACTGAAATCCCAGGATTTCTCTTCAATTGTATATAGCAATATGGACATCGTCCATGGTGCAAAGGGGATAATAACTGTAAATGATGACACCAGAGATATATTATGTACCTACCTAATGATTGATCACATAAACATTGTGACTGATGGAGCAGGTTCTGCTATACACATTTCTATCGAAATCTGATTCTCAATCTTTAATAACTAGTGATACTAAGTAGTAATTACTGATGTGTAAATCAAATTCACAAGCTATGAAGTCAGTTAATAAAGTTTCTAATTTTTTGAAATTCATTTGCTGTCCACGAAACAGACAAACCTATTATACCTAGCAATAATTTTCCTTTTTCCTATCCACCCTTTATTTAGTTAGTTAGCATGTATTATATAACATAATCAACTAATTTACTACAATCGACTTTAGAAATACATACTAGCATATATACGTGTCTTTAAACTTTCATTAATGCCCCTCTACGGTACCAAATATAGACTACTTGATGGAAAAACTGGCCTAGTAACGAATATAGTAAGTACAGAACCAGGTAATCACAAACTGTAAATAACTCAAGGTTTACTGAAATAAATATTTCATGAACTGAAAATCAAATGAATTCTGGATATTACATACAAATGGTATGAATTTGAATGTTAGAAAACAAGAATCTACTTACCTATTGCCAGTGCGTTGTAAAAACCAATAACAAAACTACATACCTAATGTAATTTTTTCTACTTCACAAAGGGAGTGTTAAAGTATTACATAACAAAATATTTGAAGACTTGACAACCCCCTCCCCCCATGTAACGCGCCGTAAAGTTCTCCTGTACTCCCCCTCCTACTCTAGACGTTACGTAACACATAAATGACTATTTTTATGTAAAAATGTTGCCATTTTGCAAAGTTACAAAAATTACCTGTATTACCTCATTTTTTTATAATAAAAAAACCGTAACGTGTTGTTTAACCTCTCCCTCCCTTCCACCTAAGTAACGCATCATAACATTTACAAGACCCCCCCGAATTGCGTTACGTAACTTACGTAATACTTGAACCACTCCAACCGTCTAGTCGGGAATTAATTTTCAATGTCTGTCACGAGAAAATAAATAAAAAGTTTTTAAAAACGACATAAAACGAATTTATTTACGCTTGTCCTAATTCACCATGGATCGTAAAGAAACTAATTTGTAGTGTAAAAGCGCAATAAAATTCTAAACAGAACCAGCAACTATTCTATTTAGATTTGGCACTAGTCTTCCTGAACTAGAAAATCGCTAAATCATTGTAGTGCAGTTCAATGGATCCAAGTTCAATACACTATCCAATTTATCCGCTATTTTGGTATACACTAAAACAACAGCGAAAGCTATCCATTCAGTTTTTATGGCTAATTTTAGCATTGCATTGCTCATTCGCCAAAATTTTCGCGCGAATGAGCTAACTTTTTCTTTTCATTGAAAAAGTCCACTTTTTTTTTAATTGGACGCCTGCATATTGGCTCCATGAAATTTCTTTTTTCTTTCCATTCAAAACCTACTCAAACTTTGCCCCAGGTACTCGCCTAAATAAAGCTCAAAAAGTTATTTACATACACAATAATTTATTGTTTCTTACAATTTAGTGAAGCTAAAATACATCTTGTCGATCGGTTACAATTAAAAGCTTTGAGTTTTCTATTTCTCCCTGTGTAAGTGAATAAAAGCTTCCTTCGTAACACACCATATTGCCACCCGCGCCTTCCCATCGAGTGATACAACGCTCAGGAAATAGGGATCGGTAGGAAATAAGGATAGGACATCGCGGAAATCACAACGCAGATATCCTTACAACCACAATATATATTAGATAAAATTATAATATAAAGATCGCCATATTGAAAAAAGTCTAGATTAATCGTAACTTATCATCTTATGAGATACACTGTAATTTTATACTGAAACATGTAACTATTGGAGCGCCGTTATAATAGAATATTGTGGATGAAAGAAAGCTGACCGTACAACGACGTCGGTCAGTAGCTTGCTACATTCACTAACTTAAAAAAAACGTTGCTTTACTAGTAAAAAAATTATCACTCACGACTCCATCAAAAAAGCTCATTTTGTAATACATTACTTACATTACCCAGAATGTTCTTAACACGGACATAAAATGAGCTTGCTTATTTCATCAACAAAATTATAAATGAAGTGACAGAAAACCAAGGAACGCTCCATTTCCTAAACGTATGGCTATTGTTCATTCACATTGCGATTTAGATCTAGTTAAATTACAAATTCTTTAGGAATTACATAAATTCAAATGATGTAAATTTAACTAATTTAACTTTAACTAAATGTATGCAATAAGACTTCTACCGACACATCAAATTATTAACAGAAATCAATTTTTCTTACAGAAAATGTTTCTTATACATTAGTTAAACAGATATTTGCATGTGTAATTATTACTTAGTATGCAATCGATGCAAAAATTACATATGACAAAAATTAGGCAGGTTCTAACGACGATGAATATTTTACACGGATGTCATTAAATTTAATTAAATCTGAATTGGATTTGGATAATAGGGACCAGGGAGCGGAAACAGAAGGCCGAAGCCAGGCTTGTGGCGATGTGTGTGTATATTTTAGACGTCACCATAGACTCATCACATGGCATATTTTCTTGTCCACTCTCGGGCTAACTCATTGTACTTTTCTCTGTCCGTTTTGTAGATCCTAGCGATTTCTGGCACCAATGGATCGTCCGGGTTTGGATCACATAACAGCGAGCAGATTGACAGCAAAACTGGAATACAAAAAGCAATTACATACATATATAACCTAATAAATTTAAATATATGTAAACAGCTAGCAACATTAAAATTTTTAAAGGCTATTAACCCCTCCTATGTATAATGTTGTAACTCACAAATTGCAATTTTATACAAACTCATTCTAAACTTTTAAAAGACAAAGATGCGTCAACGTTTGCGTAACATGCAAAATCACGTAAATATGCAGAAATCTGTTATATTTCTGAAGATAAATCCCATTAACATAAGGTCACTTTCATGGGTTATGATAATACATAGGAGGGGTCAATATTCAGATAAAACATTTTAATAACAATCAATATCAGTCTTTGTAAAAACTTGCAAATTTTTTGCATTCTCACTCAGATTCCTAGCTATCAACTTTCATGTATAGGCCTTTTTTTTAACTTTGCTTATTTTTAAAACAAAAACAATTTTGGAATAATTTTTTGCGAATATTTAAATGGTGAAATCACTAAAACATTACTGGAAAAGTGTGAATAACATAAAAATGTGTGATTTCAATCACAAGGTTTATGTAAAACAATATGCTAAATAGGACAAGTTAAAAAAGGACCGTAGTAAGCCAATATTTTGTCAGTTAACCAGTAAAATTTTATATGACATGATTTCTAGATTACCTTTGGATATAGTCAGTGCAGGAGACCACTGTGAGCGTAGAATGTCAAGACAGATGGAACCATTACTGTTTATATTTGGGTGGTAGATGCGCGTTGTGAATGCAACTTTTGGTGGCTTAAATGGATAATCTGTAGGGAAGTGTATGGTCAAGAAGAATACTCCTCCTTGGTAGGGGCTGTCAACCTGAAATAGATCAAATAATTGTCTAAATACCACTTTCATTATGTTTTCTAGTAATGAACAAAGAACTAAAATAAATATTTGAAGAGTAAAAAAGAATACTTACTGGACCCATAATTGTGGCTTGCCAGTGAAAGACTATAAATAAATAAAAAAATCATTAGATTTTATAAGTAATATCAGACAAAGGTTTTAACAGTATTCTTCCTAATCATCTAATAATTTAAAATACTGCAAACATTGTGTTAATGTGCATCCTTTGATAAGATTTATATGGAAATTAGGCTGAATCATTCAATTTGTGATCTTAATCCAAATATTTATATGAATCATATGGTTTCAGTCAAAATTATAAATAACTGTTGAGGGAAAATGCAGTTACAGTTAATGATTAACCCATAGTGTCATTCAAATACTGATCAATATAAAAAGGTCATTATGCATTATTTTTGCTAAAACAATCGAATGAGTCACAACAGGCACTTACGATCTTCTCCGTGTGGACCTGCGGAACATTGTGCTGGGGGATCTCTGCCCAGATCTTGTAATTCCTGTATAATTAGATAAAAACCATCTATGTACAACAATACAGGAAACACATTACCAAGATAAGTGAACACGACAAACACATCATCAGTCAGAAACAAATGCACGGGCGTCTGCACAATTCCTATTAATTCACCCCAAATACATAAAATACACCCATTTCTGAACCACCAAACCTCAATCCTCCAACTTGGATATTTTCACGTCATGGATATGACAAGAAAACCTCAAAATTGGCACATTATTCCGACATTTTAAGTACGCCGTGTGCATAAAATTGTCAACTACGAGAACCAGTAAAACACCGTTACACATGCTTAATCACACGATCTCATTAATATATCACGAATGTTACTAAAAATCGATCGCAAGTTAAGAATTATCCAGAAGAAATTTCGATGATAGGTATTCACAATGACGAAACATTCACTACGAAGTCTGTTACAAATTTTACAACAGTCCATTATACAAACTCCAGAATTTTAAAACTAAAAAATAATCATGTAATACGTACCCTATTAATTCGTTTTAACGCCATTTGAGTACAATATGATGAATTAACTGGCTTTCAACTAGACAACGAAACTGTGAGCCAAGGACCTTTGATTAGAGATTGCAAGATGGCTCCCGTCTAAACGCAAAAGTACCACATAAGTCGTTTTATGTAGTTAATATGAAATAATAACAATTAAGTCAAAACTTCCAAGATACAAATATAAAATAATAGTAACTAATATTAAGAAACAATATGGATTGTAACAGAGCTCAGGTTTTAACAAAATTATCACTCGCGACGAATGGAGAACAGCAAACAGGAAAATCGACCATTTACAAAGAGCGTTCAAAATTAATGGTCCTTTTTTAGGGTGTGTAAGTCTTATGAAAAAAAATATTAAATTAAATTTGCAACAATACTTGGTTGAAGAAAAACGTTTTATAGATTTATTATAAATATTAATTATTATAGTCACTTTATATTTAAAATCCAGCAATTATTTCAATAAAATTAAGTTATTCTTAAATTTCATTCAAAATAACAAAAGTCAATCAGTTCTTTTATGGCAACCCTGAATTTCTCGGATATGACGTATTATCTTAAGAATTCTCGGCGCTATTTTTGGATAGTAAAGTAGGTAGGTAGAGTTATTTTCAAACACATTTTTGCAATTTGAAACTTTTCCAGGTACACACGGTGTTATTTACTCATGTACGGAAAGATGATCCTCCAGTAACAATTCCATTTAGGGATTTCTTTTTTACTGTAATAATTATTACTTTTTTCTGACAAACTTTATTTAATAGGAAACCAAAATAATACGACGAAACGTTTATCTAGTTATTAAAATAAAAAAATTATAAAATATGACTAGTTATTATACTTTTTGTACACTGGGACAGTATCTTATAATCAACATTTATAGGTGGTAATAGTAACGAGCAAGACAGCATGGACTTGTAGTTTTAATAGGATATTTTTTTTCCAACTTTTTGTATAAAAATTTATTATTTTCAACTGAAATATTTCAATAAGAATATTATCAAAAATATAGTTTAAAAATTGCTGTGGTAACCAAATTCTCACTTTGTGAAATGAGATCCAAATTTGAACCCACCTATATGTGGCTACCTAATTTTAACGGTAATACAATTTAATTCAAATAAAAAAATCGGTCAGTTTCTAAAACTAACATAATCTAAACCTTTTTTTATACACTCGGACAACAGCGACATCTAGACAAGCATTAAAAGCAGGGCGTGCCGGGAATAAATCATTCCCAAAAATCATCAATGATCTCTCAATTCTCTCATGTACAAGGCATAATCCAACCAGTTAACCTTGGAGAAATATCTTCGAGAATACTGCATTGTCTAATAATCCTATTAGATATTAATTGGATTTTAAATGATGCGTTGTGATATCACGCATGCTTAAAAATAATATTGATGGTATTCTTACAGAAATAGCGTAATAATTGGGCTGGTAACACTGTCAAAACAATGCGTGCTGCGCACACTTATTGATGAAATAGTTTAGCACAGCCTGCTTCCTTTTATAATCTGTGGTCGGGCTTCATTAACCAATGCATTTGAAACGGAAAAGACAGCGGTTCTTTCGATTCGATCGTGACTTGGTAATCATTGCTATGTATGGTCCATTGTGCATTAAATTACAGCTTTAGGGACGATTTGTTTCCGATTGATAAGTGTATGCTCCTCTATACTTTATGGTTTAATGTCCATTTACTCTCTGTTCTTTGTATGTCTCTCTCTCTATGGCCTATACGTCATTTAGAATGGGCAATAATGAAATTCTTATTATTTTATTGATTAATATTTTCGTACGTCCTGTAATAATTTAATATTTTTATTTACATTTTGATCATAATATTTTCTCAAAATTTGAGATTGTAGAACGTCACTAAATTAAATTAAAAATGAACATGTCACCAATTGTCACTGTCTCATCTTTCAGACAGTTGACACTTGACAGTTTATTTGACAGGTAATCACCAAACTTTACCACCAGCCATAGATAAGAGCCACCAGCTCATCACTTCACCATCACCATCAGTCAGTCTGTCAGTCAATCGTCTGTGTGTATGACGTCGATTGAGGGTTGCGCGAATAAAAATCGTAAATTAAAATATTAATATTTCGGGCTTAAATCAAGAAAAATGCTGTGAAAATAATAATATTCAACATAATTTTATGGAGGTTATTGTGTTCTTTAATTTGAAAAATTCGTGACAACAGCCATGTTTATGTTATAAAATTGAGGCTTTGAGATTGCAGTAAAAGTTTTTAGAGCTAAAAATTACGTCGTCACTGCGAAATCTGTGAATAGTTTGACCGTTTTGTGTAGAATATTATCAAAATAGAGCAACAATGACCATAACTGTTACAAGAAAAGTCAGCGAATGCCAATCTGAAACTGTCCAATTCATGCCCATTGAAAAAGTAAGTTAAGTTTTTTAAAAAACCCTTTAAAGTTTAAGGTATGAAGTTACAAAAAAATTGGATTAAAAACCTACACCAACATTTTATTTAAAATGTAATCTGGATAATATTTTGTTTCTGTTTCTATTTTTCTATCTAATTAAAGTTTCAAAACAAGTTAAGCAAGTTGGGCAAGGTCGTACACATAGTAATGTGTTCTATTTGGTAATCTAATTTAAACAAATTCCAGTCTTATTCAAAGTCAATCATATAAATTTTCTGTTATATTAAAATCTTTGATCTGTTGGGAATTGAACCTGAAACCCTCTGCTTTGTAGGCAGAGGCACTAATAACTAAACAACAGAGCAACTAATTAATTAACAGGTGTATGTCACACAATGGAAATAAATTCAAATTACACTTTACATGCTGAAGTTAAGTTGTTTGGACTGTAGAGCATTCTAAACATATTCTCAAAAAAAAAATACCCACCTTCTGGTATAGACACTCAAACAGAATTCTTGTCCAAAAAAAATTTTTTTTTGTCTTAATTTTTTTTACTTTTTTTTACTTTGTTGTTTTTTTCAATAGGTAGAGGATAACTGCAGATCAGACAGAGAATACAATGCTAACAGCACACTACTCCGTCGAGGCAAGAAGTTAGAAGATAATAACAACTTAACTCAAGAAGATGTTGAGTATATTAACTATAGAAAGCTGCTCAAGTTCGAAGAAGCCCCGGCGTATTTGCAACATAATCCATACATCCGGGATGGATATCGGAAACTATTGCCTACGAGGTTGTGTTGGGAAAGGTATGTAATTTTTATATATATTTTGTTTATATACAATTAGTAAATGCTTAACAAATGTCCATTTTGAAGGTAACTGGTAGATATGCAATTGTATATGTATATAATTAGGTATAAATATAGTCATTTAGACAGAAATTGAATTGTGAAACACACAGTATTTGGTTCATATTTAGGTGCATAATTTCTGTTATGAAAAATTATAAAAATACAAATAAAACTCCAAATAAAAGTCGGAATTGAGCAAGAAAGGGGATGACGATTACAAATTAAAATTATACCCACTTTTTTGGTACCTACTGACAGAACTACCCACTTATATAATAAAAATATTACATACATCATAATAACGAATTTGCGTACTAGTTAAGACGATGCGCATGCGTTAACTTTAGTGTCTTTTGTTTTTTTAACCCACCTGTACCCAGACGTGAATACAATACTTTGATATTCACATTGATAGCAGGAATTTAACCGTCGTAAATACTGTATGTTAGTGTATTGTTTTTTTTTACCTAGTGTAGTAAGTTAATACTTATTTTTATATACTTCGTTTAAACTATCTTGCGAGGAAAAGTAATCAATCGTGTCTTTTTATTGCAATTTTTGGTTTAAAAGCAAAACGGACATACATAAAAAAGAAATTTCTGTTTACTTCTAAATATTTTTTAAATGAATGAAATGGATGAAAGTAGTGTCAAGATTGTTTACTTTTTCACTTTTTCTCAAAGGATCGTTGAAACGAAATATACTTTTGAATACTTCCGATCGGGGTTATTCAGATTTGTTTATTTTAATATTCAGACACAAAAAGTTAACTAAGACAAATCCGGGGAAACCCGGATGGTATAGTTGCAAAAGATAGCTAATTGCAGGTTAATAGACTTTAAAAAAAAAGAAAGTTCTAGTATCTTTTCACGGACACAGAAACTATTTTGTTTCGATCAAATTTTGTTTCATTTAAACATAATATATATTCGTTCTATGTTTGAATAACAATGTTTTTATAACAGAAAATAGCTTTGTATGCCAAACCAAACTATAACTATAATAATAAATAATATGAATAAATATGAAACGTATTCGGATACCCGATACAAAGTTAAGTTTTATAATGCCACGTGATGAAAAACAATTGGCACTAATTAAAGTGGTCAGTAACTTAAAAATCCCAGCAGTTACATTGAGCAGTGGAAATAATGAGTTGGGCA
>LGAG01000375.1:240007-251232 GCA_001278395.1 Lerema accius
GCACTAGGGCTTGTTATTATTTTTTACATCAATAATGACTAATAATGGAAAGATGTAGATTTAGGTAAAATATATTTATATATTTAGGTATATTTATATATTTAGGTAAAAGGCCCATAGAAAATAATGAAATAATTTAATATTGCTGAGAAATTGTTCTTTTTATCTGACTGTACCTGTATATGCGCGGAGGAGAATGAGAATTGACGAAATTGATCGTCGGAGGATATTGAGAATGGACATAACACCTTGCGGAGGAGGATGAGAATTAAAAAAGAGGTATTTAATTTTATAAACAATTTTGCGGAGTATTTTGAGAATCAATGTTAGAGATTCTTATCTTTTCAGGACAAAAGAACGGAGGACTCTGAGAATAACCCGTAAAAAGATGTAGGGTGAACTTTTTCCCCCGTTTTTTCTCCATGTTAAACCACCTTTACGATACTCTTAACAAACCTAAAAACTTTATGAAACTAATATTTATTATTATTACCAATTTTAAAACAATTTTTTTTCTATTTTCCAGGAGTTGAAAACATTTTACATGACATCAGTGACGTTAATATTTTTCGTGGCCATGGTGCTACAAATACCTCGTTTGGGCGTTCCTTACCTTGTCAAGATGTGTGTATTCATAGCCTGGGCGGCGTATGGGGTCCTGCCCACCATGCATTGGACTTACACCATGGGAGGATTTGATAACCCCATGGTTCAGGTATGCGACATTCAGAAGCTATGGGATATGGTGTTCCATTTGGTCATAGTACTATTATTTTAAATAATATATATGAATAGTTCTATACTAAAAGCAATGATAGCTTGAACGTAGGTTTCCCAAACCGGAGTTCTTGGGTTCGAACCCCGGCACGCACTTTTAGTTTTGTAAGTTATGTGCGTATTAGATACTAATTATCACTTGCTTCGGTGATGAAACATCGCTTGGAAACCTTCACACCTGAGAGTTCTCCATAAAGTTGTCAAAGGTGTGTAAAGTCTGCCAATCCTCACTAGGCCAGCGTGGTGGACTATGGCCTGTACCCCTCACACTGTGAGAGGAGACCCGAGCCCAGCAGTGGGACAGTTATGGGTTGTGATGGTAATAGCCCACTCTAGGATTCCCTGTGTTGTGGTGCCATAGACAACATAGAAATTTATCAACATACACCCAGACCGAGACCAGAAATTTAAATTAATCTTTTACAATTTTGCCGCGCTGGGAATCGAATCCATGACCCATTGAACGACAAACATGCCGGTCATTATTATTGTTGTAGTATAAATTTAATTTTATCTATTATTGTAGTAGATACTAAATTGAACAGAGATAATTCAATACTTGATAATCTAAAATTGGCACGCAATAAAATATACTTTGAATATCTATAATTTTATAATGTAAATTTCCTTGTTTTGTTTAGATAACCTGATAAAAAAATCTAAAATAGTTTATCGTAAGATAAATTAAAATGATAAGCATAGATATAATTATGAAAACAATTTAAAATACTATTAGATATTACATAAATGTTTATAAATAATTAACTGTCGTAATTGTATTTGTTGTTCTTGTAAACTAGTAATTGTTGTGTATAAGTGAATTAATTGTGATAATTTCTCTTCTTTTCAGATGTTTTTCCCTCGAGTCATCGGGATGTATGTGATCAGTGGAACTGCATTCGCAATTTATGCTTTTAAGGTAAAGATGTTGTTTTGATCATTAAACAGTTATGCTCAGTTTAAGTACAGCATAACTTGTAATAGGCATGATGACACAAGATTATGATTTGAAGTAATTTTACATGGGGGCCGTTTAAATATTATGTAAGCAGATTTATTATAATTATTTACACCCCCATCCCCCTTGTCAGAAAAAGTAATCAAAGGTCTTAAAAGCTTAGCTTTTTTTATGTTTTTTTATTGATTGTGTTTGTGACATTTGTAAAAATGTAAATAACTACTGTTGATGTAATTTCCATCTAGACCTCCCGCCCTCATGTCATTAAAAATACGCAAAGCAAAGACCCCCCCACAACCCTTAGTGCTTACGTAATACTTAAACGGCCACTATTAAGAATCTGAATTTTTTTTAATTTAAAATAATTTAAGATTAAGATAAAATCAAATGTAAAATTATAATAATATACATATATGACGATTCGAGATAATGAATTTAAACCAATTAAAAGATTAAATCCCTAGCACATGACGTATTTTAAACGCGCATACGACGCGCGTTTTAGGTACTCGCAGTGTCATTGGATTCGCCTCAATTGTATACCTCGTTTTTTTCGTCGTGATATAAAAGGTAAACAATCTTACAGTGTCTTTTTTATGTAATTATCGATTTAAAAATAAGACAGACACAAATTAAAAAAAAATAAAGAATAAACAATAATTTAATGTTAAAATAAATTTCTGTATACTTCTAAATATTTTTTTAACTTATTGAAATAAATAAAAGTTGTGCCAAGATTGTTTACCTTTTATATCACGACGAAAAAAGCGAGGTATATACATATTAATTAGAATAGCCTATTTTCTATTATGACGCCCCAAACGTAATTATTGCCTTTTTTTATTTCAGGTCCCTGAAAGGTGGTGGCCAGGTAAAGTGGACTATATAGGTCATTCCCATCAGTGGTGGCATGCCTTAGTGCTAGGAGCGTTATACTATTGGCACAATACTGCCATGATGTATGTTCAATACCGTATGAACCACGGCTGTGCTAACAACATGAGGATCTTTTGACAATAACAACAATTATTGTAAATTAACAACAATTATTGGTAAATTATGATAATTATTTTCCTATTACAGCAATAATTTTTGGTGTCTGAGAATAAAACTGTGGTAATAAGGACAGTTACATTTTTACGGCAACAACAATTATTGTTGTTGTTGTCTGTAACTGTATTATGAATTGTGAAACTTTGTTGTTATTCTAATTTGGTAGTCTAAAATTGTTATTATTTATTGTGAAAGCAAAAACATCTATAAAAGTACCGATTGTGTGTCAACAACAAAATCGACGACAACAACAAAAATAACTGTTGTGTTGTTTTAGATAGGACATCAATGTGCCTCACATTTTTGTAGTAATTCGTAATTTGAATCTCTCTTGAATTATCTTTGATTAAAATGAGTATAATCTCAAAATATAAATAGCATAAGGTGAAATATATTTGTGTTGTTTATGTAAAATGTATATTTGTTTATAATCATGTAATAATTGATAGTGCCAATTTAATATTTTGGCCTATAGGCAAGATTAAGAGCCGTAAATTACTTTTATTTTTATTCCATTTTTAAATGTCGAAATGAAATGTAATTTGCATTCCAAATTAAATACATTTATTTTTTCTGATAGTGTGTGATATAATTGTATCGTATCATGTCTATTTAATTTTCATATATTTATTTTCTTAAATTTTTTATTAATATTTGAAGTATATAAATTGGTATTGTAACATGAATAAAATTGAGGACCATGACATAATTAAAAAAAATTTATGCTCAAATTATTGGTGACAAATTATTATAGTTAATAAAATTAGGTGCTCGATTTTAGATCTATATCTTAGAAAATCGATTCTGAAAATATAAAAAAATATAATTATCAAAGACAGAAAGACGAATCTCAATTAGTTATTAGGTATTTTAAAATTTTACATTTCATGTGGCAGTTAAACTAAATTAATAGGTAAATATTATTAATTATATCAAACATTATGAAAGTTAAATAAAATTAACTTTTTAAAAGTAACTGTAAAGGGGCTTTAACTAGGAAATACACGTCATATAATTTATTAAACTATTATAAAATTTGCTCAACGCAGTTACCTTGGTCTTAGTTATAAGTTTAAGATTTCAATGGGTTTTAAGTTATTAAACACTACGTACAGTCACACGGAAATACAAGTATACGTATATACTATTATGTGAAAGGAAGTTGTACTTTCATTTGTGTGTGACTGTACTAGTAAAAAAGTTAAATCAGATACATTCTTTTAGCATTTAATTTCGTCTGTGATTTCTTTATTCTTTACATATGCATAGCTATGATTTTATACATGTTCTGTTATTGTTTAGAATATTGATTTGTTATTTATATAGAATTGAGGGTATACAGGGGTTTGAGGAAATAGAAAATATACAAATTTTAAACTATATTATTTGATGTTTTATTTACTTGTCGGAAATCTATAAAATTTATGGCCCTACATTTTTTTTTTCAATTTTTTTTATTATAAATTGGAATGCTACTCAATAAACATGCGGTATTGTAACTTTCAACATTAAATTGTTACACAGAGTAAAAAAAGTAAAATTGCAAAACGGTTATCATATTGTAATACATAATTAGTACATCTATTCGCCGCTAGATGGCAGCACATCTGTCGCTTAACACGCTATCGTTACCTTCATGTCGGTGCCTTCATTTTACAAAACTTTACTGCTATTCCTCAAGAGATGGCGCTGTACGTTACCTTTTTGCTGCTTTATATGAGTTTACTATTGTTACATACTAGTTTGGTATTATAGTATTATGTCATTATGTAATAAAAAAATAATAAAAAATATTATGTACATAATGTTAAGGTAAATTTAAATTTCTCAATATTAATTTTGTCTCTGCATAGAATAATAGGCCTAGGTGATTTTTCAGTCCCGCATTAAGGTCTGGGTTTATTCTGCTTGTAAAATAAACATAATTTACATGCTACATTATTTAGTTAAAGCCTAATAAGCTAAATACTTATGTTCTAGAAAAGGGCTAACGAAGTCAAAAAAAAGTAAAACCTTAAACCGAAATGGTTTAACACTAATTAGGAAGGAAGTATGCGTATTTAATGATTTTAAGTTATACTTATTTAATTTTTTTTTTTATTTATGAAAAATTGACCACTAAACTAAAGGAACCTTTTTTGGCTTTAGCTGAAGCCACAAACACAATGATTATTACATAAACTTACTTTAAATGTAATTCTACAATTTTTTTTTAACTTATATTATAGACTTTTTTTACTTAAATTTCGTTTACAATTCATTATTATGCCAGTATAAGTTGACGAAATTTTTTTTTCATGACAGAGTAATGAGATACTTTTACCATAGACTCTATGGCACAGAGTAATTAATAACAACCCCACACAACAAGCTACGCAACATAATTTCGCAAAACCATATTTTTTTATTAACTTAAAAAAGAAAAGCCGGCGTCAATGGAGTCGAAAGAAGGTATTTCCTGGGTAGTTTTTTCGGGGCTACAATTAGGCGGTGTTCCGTTGGGGCCAACTCGGGTCGCGTAATAAAATTAAGAAGGTTTGGGGCCAAGGCAGCTCTGCTAGCCGGCGTAAAACAAATCCGCCGCGGGCTATGAGCTTCGAACAGGGCCGGCTGTGGAGACGCTAATACTTATTAAACTTTTATTTTAATTTATAATTATTTTTAGCATTTGACTTATCACACTCAGTTATCTAAGTACTAACTAACGTATTGGCGATTCTTTTACTGTTACAGGGGACAACTTTAGGGGCGATTTAAGTATTACGTAACGCAATTTGGGTGAAGGGAGGGGTCCTGTAAAATGGTATGATGATCGATGATGAGTTTGAACAATGCGTTACATAACATGTATTTTTATTACTAAAAAAACTAGGGAATATAATTCTACCAACTCGGTCAAAGGGCAACATTTTTAGATGAAATTGGTCAATTGTGTACCTATTACATAACGTTTAGGGAAAGGTAGGGAGGATACAGAAAGAGATTACGGTACATTACAAGGATGGAAGCCATAAAAATCTTCAAAAATTGCGTAACGTAATACTTTAACGCTCCGTAATAATTTAATGCTCCCTTAACGGCGTTTAATGCTTTTCTCATCGTGATTTTCAGACACTCTTTCCCCTGTTTTAGAACTACTTAATAAAAACATTACGACTTCTTTGTCCTGTATACTTTTTACTTTACTTAACACCTAGAAGTTCTATCTATGTTATGATTATCAACACATAAACTCTCTATTTTTTTTTATTAAGCAGAACAGTCGTCTCCACGGCTTTCGTCACGTAACAACGGCGTCCACATATTCTGAATAACACTCAATGGCTGGTCGTCTAACGTACTAGACGTTTTGTCCACAGATTCGCCTCACGTCACAAAACTGAGTACATAACCTTACCAATTTTTATATGAACTTCAAGTAGCTAATTACCCGACTGCGCTTTAAGGAGGGTATTGTTTTTAGAGCGTATGTATGTCGAATTCTAGAATCTACGGATTGACGAATATCAACATTTGATATGTCATTAAATTCGTCTCTAGTGAGTGTAGGTACTATAGGCTATAATGATCAAATTAACTAATGCGTAGTTTAACCTAGAACAAAACGCTGTATTTCTAAAGGCCTTCAATTACTTTACGACCTTTTAAAACCAACCCCCCCGTCGTTACAAAAACTACTTACCTTTATTCAATAATATCCCTTGACTGTAATCAGATACGTTTATTCGTATTCCTCTTTAAAATCTATATTAATCTACGTGCATATTTACTTAACCTTACTTAACCTATATTCAAAAACCACGTCTTGTCTTGACAAAAATCAATTACCTTTATTCAATAACATCCCTTGATTGTAATTTATGTTCATTCTCATTCCTCTCTCTAATCAATATTAATCTACGTGCATACATACTTACTTATCGTTATTTTAACCTATTTTCAAAAACCACCACGTCTTTTCAAAACTGAAATTAGCGACGAGAGAGCGCTAAAACAAAATAAACGGGACGGCGACCGAAGGTAACCTACGGGTCGAGTGGAGTCGCGAAGTTGCCGCGCAGTTAGAAAAGATTTGTCGTCTGTGCCACCTAATGCTCTTGTAAGTAAAAATTATGATTATCGCTGGCGACTTGAGCTTTTGATCCTTAACTAACGGTGTGCCTTACAAGAGACTTTCCTTTTCGCCTTCGCAATAACTCTTTTTTATTACCGTCCGCTGCACTGCTCGGATACTGGCTTAGGAGTACCTACTACCGATCGAGTATAGACTTCAAGTTATCCCCTATTAAACTCCCTTTGAAACTAAACTGGAGTACGTTTTTTAAATTTTATTTTGTGGCTGATATTCCGTGGGAAGAAGTTGAAATTGATGATTAGTTCTACTTTAGTTAGCTTAGAATTTGTAGATAGGTACCACGGTTATTTATAGATAGGTAGGTACTTCTTTTTTCAGTCTATCTTTCCATACGAGATCATTAAGCCAATAATCATGTTACATCTACTTAGAATTTAAATCTTAATCGCCAAAGATTGTGACTTAACTAATAGTTTCTATTACAGTATTTCTTTCGAACTTTGATTTTATTTAATTGTTTCTGAGACGTATAAATAAATGTATCACGTTTTGTAGTTCCAGTTTTAAACTAACTGTATAATTCTTCTCAGTGATACTTCTCACACATGTAAACATAACCTACCAAACCAACTACATTTATTAAAACCTAACAATCATAAAAAACAAATACACATCACGTTTTATTTGAGGAACTGCAGTACAAGTTATATAAACGACTCGTTGGGAAGGAGGTTGCTTCGGTCGATTAAGAGACTGCACCGTTGCCTTGACAACGCCCGCCATCTTGGAAACACCCTCCCACCCTCAGTAAACAACCCTGTATTGTTGCACTAAACCACTCGATATATTAAAAAGGTTCGCGAAATCGCAACTGCCTCATAAATATCGATTTGTGGTTTTAGAGTTACAAATTTTGAGTTTGTTTGCGCTGGTATGCGATGTTGTAGTCTTTAGTTTTTACCCGACTACGCCATTCGGAGGTTAATGTTTTTAGAATGTATGTATGTTCATTTCTAGTAGTGTCTGTAGCCTAGTAGTCCCAGGTTCGATTCCCGGCCAGGGCAGATATTTATGTGACAGATAAATGTTTGTTCTCGAGTCATGAGTGTTAGTAATGTGTTGTCCATGCCACTCGCGACACAGGTAATACTACTGCGGGGTATTTATTTCTTTGGCACGCTCTACAATCCAAACGGCTTGGCAGATTTCAACGTGTGAGATGATATTGGATTTGGGTCCATCGTCAGATTGAAATTTTTATAGTGCTTTATTGTGCTATACAATTTTTAGCCGTCGGGTTATTTTTTTGTAATTATTACTAGTTAATAATGCAGACAGGCAAGAGTTTGAGATTTGATTGCATGGTTAAAGTTTAAAGAAGAAGTATACAACACTAAATTTTGTTTAAATTATGGGTAAATTAATACATTTATTTTAGAATTTAAGGCAAAACTACTTTCACAGATTTCAAAATGTGTAAATGTGTTTATACTTCTTCGCCATGTAAACTTTAACTATGTAAACCTCATACTTAACATTGTTTCGAAAGGAAATCCGGTAGTATTATTATACATAGATTTAAAGTAGGCGTATCTCACTAAAACAATAGGTAGATGTACCTAAAATATAGTTAATAATTACATTAAGCTGCTTTTCCTTAGATAATAATTGTGTTGATAATGCTTTGATTAATTGCAATTTTTAAGGGATTATTTTATATATTTGTAGTTTTATCTCGGATAATTTGATGTGCCGGTATTAATATTTGGTTTTTTCAGTATTATCAGTTATTAATTATATCCAAAAAATTAAAGAGATTTAAACTATCATTACAAATAGGCCGCTGTTTAGATCACGTTATTTTTCAAGATACAAGCCATAAAGAAAAAAAAAACATTTATTCCATTAGTATCACATAATAACAATGTAACCTTTTACCTGTTATCCCGCGGGAATAAAGCCTTCTCCTGGGATAAAAAGTATTGTAGTTTTAAGCCAGTCCCTGTAACCTACATAAATAAGCATGTCCAGTCCTTTATAGTTTTACATTATTATTATTATAATTGCGAGAAAATCGTGCAACAATTGTTTAGTTTTTTTTCGTCATCGTATTTCGGTAGTCACCACATTCGTTTATTTGTAAGTCATTTCCACGGACCAAAAATATACAGACTCAGTCTACCGAACAAAAAAGCGTATCTAGTAGAAAAAAACATAACGTTAATAACAAATGATAACCTGATATACATGCTTGGCAGATCGTGCTAAGTGACATATGTCAGATCGTAAAAAAAGAAAAAAGGACCTCATTTTTTGTGAATATATAGACTATATTTTTGGTCTAAGGTCATTTCCTTATTTTGTTTCCTCAATATGTATGTAATATTACGCTTTTCTTTTGTAATTATATTCAAATAAACTCAGGAACAAAACAAAAGACGTACGTTTAGAAGTTATTTGTGAACTCAGTTACGAATTACACATGCCAAAAGTCTAATAAATATGCATGACACCCAAGTTACGTACTTTGTTTATAGGTAGGTAGGTATTTAACATAACAAACTTCCATCCCACATGGTAATAATGCCCATTAAGTTTATATTATTAAAGCAGGAGGCAATCTGTACGTCGTTTTAATGTATTATAGAGAATTATAAAGGCGACGAGCCCCGCTTACATCTTTTGATTTATTCATGAGGAGAGAAACGTGAAATTTGAAGATGCCTCCTTGTATAGGGGCATTTTGGCACAAAATGTCAAGGCTTACGCGTCTAATTTGTTTTTCATAAAGATTTATCGGTAACTAGATCATAGGCCTGCTTAATTAGGTAAACGAAGCATCCCTAATTGTTTACTTTTCAGAAATTAAACAGTTTTGGAGTAATTTCGAGTAAGCTTAAAGAAAACAAGGACATATTGGTGTAAGGAGTAAGAAAAGAGTTTTTGTGCTTATTTTTGCTTATTTTAATGTAAATGTAAGTAGCTTGTTGTTAAGATTTGCTTATGGTTACCCGACTGGATAAAAAGGAAGGTTATGTTCTTCGGGCGTTGTGCATTTCTTTGGCATGCTCTACAGTTCAAATTTCGTAACGGATTTTAAGATATGAGGTGTCATTAAATTCTTATCTATTGCCCGAGTGACATAGGCTATGGTTTTGTAATGAAATACTAGTTTTTAGGAGGGTTTTTTGTTTCTATTAAATTAGGTACCATTAGTTAATGACAAGACTTGTTAAAAAAACGACTATGCTTTTAGTTCGGTTTACTCACGTGAAGAGTCAGAATTATTCCTGATTAATGATTTCAGAAATCACTCACGAATCTCTGTGTTAAAAATATTATTTTATGTTATTTAAATGTCCGCTAACCAAATTACCTCTAGTTTTATAACTTTTTAAAGCAGTACCCAAGGTGTTCTGCCTCAAAATTCCCAACCGAAAGTGCAATATTCTCGAGAAGTTAGTTCCAACTCGCTCGCAATCCAACCAGAGAATTTATACACAAATATTTCTCGCAAGAAAACTTCTTTGAAGTCGAAAACAAAGGCAATCCACCGCGGTTATCCGTGATATTTTCATGCCAAGTCGTACCTTATTCGCAAACATCGAATCCCGTACACAATACAGTGCGAAACGAAATTCGAAGGATAGATAATTTCGTAGCGAAAGAAATAAGGCGAAGGGAAAAAAATATAAATTGAATAGTCGAATACACGCATCCCGGTATTACCATAAAGGCAACTGGGATCAACTCGGATTCCTCTACGAAGTTTTTTATTTTCCTCCCACCTCTAAATCTCCCAGGGAAATCTCCGCGAATCTGCAAATGTTGATTTGATGATGTCGTCTCTCCGTTTCGCCAATTTTCCTATACAAGACTGCTGCTTAGTTCATACACTGTTTGCTAACGATATTACTTTAATTAATTATCTTTTGTTTCATGATACACTCACGAAGAACTAAACTAACCCATCTAAGCTATTGGATTGGAGAGTATTGACCAAGAATCTTAAAGTTATAAGTCAGTGGGGTGGTAAATCTGCCGTCATTTGTCAATAACTTTTTATATAAAAATTTCATACACTTGTCAAATATTCCTGGCCGATAATTGTCATCGTTAATATTCACCGAAGCAAATGATAATTAGATTCTAATACATAACTTTTTGACAATTAAAGGTGTGTGGTTTCAACTTAGGAACACCCGTTACAGAGATCAACGTTCAAACTAAGCCATCACTGCTTATAACATACCTATCTGCTTCTAACTTATACATCATAATTATAGACTGTAATCCGAAAAAAAGCTAATATACATGAGCTACCACTTCCAAATACCCCCAGTAGGTATCAATATACTTAAA
>LGAG01000375.1:252743-264946 GCA_001278395.1 Lerema accius
TGATTAAATGATATAAAAGCTTGTCGCGAGATTTAAATACCTGTGTACTAACTAGTCTTGTTTGACATACCTTCTTATTATAAATTATTTTATGAAGGAAATGTTTGCGCTTGCGTAACACTCACATAACGCTTTCATAATGATTGCGTAACGCTTGCATAACGCTTGCGTAACACTCGCATAACGCTTTCATAATGATTGCGTAACGCTTGCATAACGCACTCGTAACGCTTGCGTAACACACACATAATGCTTTCGTAATGATTGCGTAACGCTTACATAACGCTTGTGTAACGCGCTCGTAACGCTTGCGTAACACTCACATAATGCTTTCGTAATGTTTGCATAACGCTTACATAACGCTTGTGTAACGCGCTCGTAACGCTTGCGTAACACTCACATAATGCTTTCGTAATGATTGCGTAACGCTTGCATAACGCACTCGTAACGCTTGCGTAACACTCACATAATGGTTTCGTATTGATTGCGTAACGCTTACATAACGCTTGCATATCACTTGTGTAACGCGCTCGTAACGCTTGCGTAACACTCACATAATGCTTCCGTAATGTTTGCGTAACGCTTACATAACGCTTGTGTAACGCGCTCGTAACGCTTGCATAACACTCACATAACACTTTCGTAATGTTTGTCTTATTGTTAACTTTTGACTAACTCCCTCGTTCGGAAGAAAGCTGACCAGATGTAAAATGTCCCTACTGTTAACCGTTGAGGAGTTCAATCGTCTGGAGCCAATCCTGGTAGCAGTACCACATCATGCTTATTATAAACATGCATTGTCATCAGGACTGGACCAGTGTGTAAAATTTTAGCTCAATCGGACACCGGGAAGGACATATTTAAATAAAAGCTTATAAAAATATCGTATCACATCTAAATTGAATTTTCACGCATTTTTATAGAATTTTCAGTCAAATGAGATTTCCCGTAAACAGCAGTTACAAGTATTTTCTTATATATCGTGGCTATAGTCCTCTATTAAAATGTAATATGTTTACCAATTAAGGTTTAAGATATAACCCTTTCTGTATTGTTAAAAAATATACCTAAAATTAAGTTTTTGATGCCCTTAATAATACCAAAATGAGGGCACGTTAAGCCGTCGGTACTGATTGTTATCGTTTGATGACAATCGATCAGCTATGTCGAAGACCTTTGAGCAATATAAAAACATTCCGACACTTGAGTTGGCCACTAACCCCTCCGCCAATACGCACTGGAGCAGCGTGGTGGAGTATGCTGTAGGCCTCCTCAGTTATGAGGAGAGACCCGTGCTCACTACTGTGTCATTAATAGGTCGAAGCTAAAATTAACCTTAAAAGTTTCACGCCCAAACAATGATTAAATTCGTTAGCTTTTCGCATCCGACTTTCATGACTGAAATTGCCTTGAAATTTAAAATCACTATGGAAGTACCACGTACGCAGTACGTGCGGTATAATGAATACAAATTACATTTGCAAATGTGCTTAATCCTGAAATTAGTTACGGCTCCCGCCCCCGCGGCGCCTCCCGCTTGTAATAACCCTTTTACAATGCTGTTTAACTAAATTGGTTAAAACTAACCTTTGGCTAGAAAAAGTGTTTATTTTATGGCCATTAATAATTTATTAAGAAGGCACAAATATGCTGGAAATTTATGCGGAACGAAAAAGAAATTGCTGTAATATCACCACTAGACTAGAAAATATGACTAAATTAATAAAATAAATAAATGGATTGTATGGAGTGGATCTTTTTTTATTTCATTACTGTTTAAGTTTGAATATTTGTGTACCTACATAATTTTTTTGCTGTGTTATTTATTAGAAATATTTTTCAACGACAATACTGCTTAATGTTTTACCAAAATGAGTTCACAGAAACAAAGGTATGCGTAATATAATTAAAATTTCCACCAATGACACTGTAGGTCTATGAAAGCTTTTTTCAAAACTTTTTTTTTTTTAATTTTTACAACATTTTGGGAAATTGGTACCTATACGGTGATTTTCATCTTTATAATACGAAAAGATAAGTCCTAAAACTCTAAAAGATATACACCTAATGTAAAAATGAGGACTGCAAGTTACCTGAATGTTACACGTTTTCTATTGTAGAGGCAGCATATAATATACTAAAATAAGTATGAGTTTAAAACATACGAGATATATTTCGGAAAAACAAACGGGGCCGTTAAAGCCTTACAAGCAGGTTGTATGTGCGTTAAGTCTCTTCGCTCATAAATTAACAGAATGTGAAAAGTTTTTCTTTATATCCTGTTTCACTTAATTTTCACAGGCCCTTTCATATAAGGAATTGGGTATAGCATGTTACATAAATTAAAAATTAAAAATGTTTTATAAATTTTTCAGTCACAGTTTTCTGTTTGTATGTCCATTTCTTTGGCTCTTTTTCTTTCTTATTTTTCTTCTTTTTCTTTCTCATTTTCTTGTGAGTTGGATTTGTCTTCATTATGAGTGTCCTAGTTATGTTTTTTTTATTATACCCTCCCAATTTGTTAGTTTTTCTATTAACTATTACTAATTTACTTCTCATTTCTCCTCAAAATTCATACCAAAAACACATAGTAAACCCCGTTTTTGTAACTTCTCTAAAAACAAAAATATATATTTCTAAAGAATTTTTTTTTCAAAATTGAAACAAATATAATAAAGTATAGTAAAGTAATAAAATAGCTTAAATACATTACTTACTGGAGAAGTATGAATAATATAACGAATATGATTTACGTCACTAGGTTTGGGTAAAACTGCGTACTAAACCGGTACGTATAAAAAAAAATTATTGTGTAAGCTTTGGTACTTAATCTTGTAGGTACTGTTAGTAGGTAGGTAAGTGTAATAACCGAATTGGGTTGTTCACGCCTCATCTACTCCTCGTTATATCGAGCCCATAAATCTTCATTTCCCTCCCAATACTCTCGAATGTTCATATCACGTTTTAGTTATGATTTCATCCTACATAACCTAGAAAGCTTATTGGAAAATTTAACTACATTTAAGATATATCAATTCTGGTTGTTATTGTACAAAATTCAAATTCAGAATTCAAAAATCATCTATTTATGATTGGATCAATGCTACATTTTTTTTAATGTACGTCAATTGTTTTAATCTACCTCCTTAGGTGATTTAATATGGAGGAGAAGAAAGGGGAAAGAAACTCTCCCAGACATTTAAAGAAAACTTTTAAAATTTAAATTTTAGATTCCATATTCGAAATTCGCCTGGAAGTCATTATGTCAACCAGTAGATAATTGTCTGGAAAATGTCAATGTTTAAGTTTCACCTATTACAACACTTCAATTATTATTAACTGAGTTTTATTTATCCAAAATATGTAAGAGAAAAAATTAATTGGTAATTAAAGAAATCTTAAAATAATTCACTAGTAATCTAAAAAAAATTAAATGTATGAAAAACTCGATAAAAACGACATATTATAAAAAAAATGTTTCTATGAATTAGTCATACCTACCTTAATATTATTTTTATTATTTTCTGAACAAAATTTTTTTTTACTTAACAGACCCGTAGAGCCTTTTAAAAGCGCCTAAAAGCATGTCAAACCCATTAAATAAGTATAGAGTAGGTACTAACTATTAAGATTATCAAAGTATACTCGTAGGGTAAGTACCTATTGAAATGTGTGTCTGACCTGACTGTTATGTAAAATGAAGGTAGCCGGGGCGGTGGGGCGAGCGGTAAATAAAATAAATACAGCTTCGGTTAGATTTATTGCCAACTGCGAGAATATAAGGCGCATTTCTCAGACTCTTTAGACGTTCTTTTGTTTTATTGTTATAATTATTTATTTAAAACTAGCTTACCCGGCAGATTTTCATGTTTCTATACTACAATACCGTCAAATATTTTTAGGGTTCTAGTTGATTTTTAAAGACTTTTTTCCGTAAACCTTGTCTATGTAAATCCAATAGGATAATTATTTTTACAAAATTTGTTCGAATACGTACATAAATATAGGTGAAATAGATAAGTAGGTATTTGTCTACCAGTTTTGATTATGTTTATAATATTACCTAATATGTATAAAAAATCTGCACACAAATTCAAATCGCAACAGAGCCGAAAATTCTTTATCAACCAAAAACAATCGCATGTAATCAAACTTGCTGCCAGCTTCGAACATCTCAACAGTGTTCAATTGTACAATGTACACACATCGTCTGTGTACACTGTACACTGTATGTACACTTCAGTTACAAACGACATCGTATAGTATACCGTAGTACGATATTATTTTGTAGTCAGCTTCAGGCACGGAACACAATTAACTTGTAAGATTGTCTGCGGAGGTTGCACTCGCAACTTCCCCCTTTCATCTATCCTACCCTCCCTCCGAAACAAAACATCAATAAACTACCCTCCCCAATACATTTTACGCTCTACTCCCTCGCGATAAGGTCGGAAATAGAAATACCCTTTTTAAGTTTTATGTGCCGCATTTATTTCGTGTAGGTATAGCAGTCCAGTTACCCTTGATTGGTTGTCGTTCCTCTAATCCCATTTTGATCCTTTCTACCCAAAACCTAGCCCTCGTTCAGTTAACTATCGGCATACGCATACCTGTTTGTTTTGATATTTTTATTGTAACGCCATTACTTACGTCATTTTGATTGTGTGTCTACACATGAGGGTTTTTGAACGCGCTGAGGAATTTTTTATTCGGTATTTTCGTGTCACTGAAAACGAGATGTGAACATGTTGTGGTCTGATGCAGGTGTTTAGCGCGTTAAAAAACGTCGTTACTAAGAGCCTCTATATAGCCCTTACGATGAATTTGACAATGATTATACCCTGTTAATGTCTATAAGGAGACTAGAGCTCAGACCAAAAAATTATACAGACTCAGTCTTAAGTACAAAAAAGTGAGATAATTTTTTTCTTTTTTTTTGCCGAGTAATAAACCGGGAAACGTTATCATCTGTCATTTACTGAGGTTATATTTTTCAAATATATTATTTACATAATATTTCGATTATGAAATTGGTTGTGTCGGCACAACTTACCCTGGGCTCATTTAGAATCTGACAATTTCCCGACGTCTGCGCCAGACTTATAGAATTCCGAATCTAATTAACTGAAAAATTCCGAATGTTTTCGCCCAAAAATCGACGCAAGTCGGGCTATGACCGCTTCCTCACCACGGGTCGTCAAACTATACGTCTAGCTTGTTTGTAGATAAATATAACGCCGTAGGGTTGATATGATATCATGGTTTCATTCGCCAGTGTACAGACCTCAGTGAGTAAGACGATAAAATAAAAAACAACAGTGTTTGCCACCATAAAGATAAGAATGACGCGCGGCTACAGCCACCGCATGTGTTTGTGCAAGAAACGAAACCTTAAACAAATACGCTCTCTAATTATACCGAGGCAAATAATGAAAATATAGAATTGACTCTCCGCGTGCAAACAACTCGTTCGAAGAAAAGGTGCGATTCCGTGGGACGCGACAAGCGACAAGGTACAGTGATTACTCAACGTATAGCATTACTTAGCAGAAGCATCTAGCAGTATTAATTTGTATGGAATTAATTGCGTTGTATGTACAGATACGACCGCGTGAAAATAGTAATTGTAAGTGAGAATCGATTAACAAATGCGGATATTATATTAAAGTCTTCGGCAGTCATGTCAAATGATGCTATTGACGCAGACGCGTGTCGCGTTTGACGGAATCGCGCCTTAAGCAGTTAACAAACGATTACGGTATGATTTTGATAGCAGCCCCGACCATTAGAAAGCTCTGTGCACGGCGTTAGTCCGCGAAAGCTCCACCAAAAGGAGTAAAGAATCGAAAAGCGATACGGCTAATCCCACTAATCGGAGAGCAATTGAAAAATAAAAATGTAGATGGCGGAATGATTCCATTCGGAGCCAAAACGATGCGACAAAATAATAAAAAAGGTACGGGCGGAACGGAATGGGCTTGCCCTCGGTGGCGGACGGCTAATATTGAAAGCAAATCCTCGGCTAAATCCTTAAAGCGCTTGGATTGAAGTACCTGAAGCAGTGTTTGCGCACACCAGTTTCATCCGCCCGATAATCATCCATAGGATTATTGTATACCTTCCGGTTAATGTCACCGAATTTCGTGAATCAATTGCTCCCAATTTATTGGCATTTTGAACTTTGACCCCGATTTTCACCTTCGAATTTGAAAGGATTTCAAACTTTGTTACGCGTAAAGCTGCGACCCGTTTCATTAATTTAAATTCATGTGGCATTATAGAACTATACTTCTTTTTTATTTATGGCTGGGTCTTACTTAATTTTTATTCTACATTCAATAGACGTACGATTTCATGTAACATAACCATTTATATTTAGTATTCGTCTAAGATACGAATTAGGGATGAACTTTACCCATTTATTTTTACTTTTTTTAATTTTCATCCACTAAATGGATGGGTAAAAATCATCCCTAATCATAGACCAAGACCGAAGATAGATTCATCTTAAGTTATTCGACATTATGAAAATATTATACCTGTATACGTGTTTCAATATTTTTGAATTTTTTTTTTTTAATTTAGGTACGTGTAGGGCAAGTTCAGCTGTGTAAAAGTTTGCCCTAGTATCGTTTGCCTTAGTTATCGCTAAATACCTAAAGATTTTACCTACAATTAAATGACTATGTCATGGTCACGATGATAAAATTTAGTGTAGTTATGAATTTCTTTCTCAAATAGTCTAATAGCTCGAAATACAGTGTATCTTCGTTGCGTGAAATTTAATTAAAAGCCAGATATAATATAAATGAAATTGAAATTATTATAAATAATTATGTGAATGAATTTTTTTTTGATTATATAATTTTGTTACAGTATTTTTAAATATCGAATTAAAGTAGGTATGTAAAATAATTTTGGCTGAATAAAGGTTTTTTTTTTTTAAATATAAATTATTACTATCAAAATGCAGGAGACAGAATTTCACATAGGTATAATTCATCACATATAAAGATTGTTTGAAATTTTTGTTTTTACTAATTACGAGTATATTATAGCCGTTACTTAACGCGTTGTTAGATCCCACTGTCACCTATGGAACGCGTCATAACATTTTACAAGACCCCCCTAAATTGCGTTACGTATTACTTGAACATCCCCACCCAATCGTAGCTCCATACTAGGATTCTCTAAGTCATAGATTATATCACACACTAGAAGTCGCCAGCGGCTCCGCCCGCGTAATTTTCCCGTTTCTGGAACAATTTTTTTTGCTGCTTCTTTCCTATTCATCTTAGCGTGATGTTATATAGCCTATAAGTTTCCTCGATAAATGGACTATCTTACACTAAAAGAATTTTTCAAATCGGTCCAGTAGTTCCTGAGATTAGCGCGTTCAAACAAACTCTTCAGCTTTATAATATATAGATTAAGACAGAACACACAAATTAAGACTTCTTTCTCCTTAGATAGAAATCGAATTGAGAACCTACTAAACAGCAGTCTAGCACAGCAACCATTGCGCCATAAAGCTTCCCGAAATAGAATAGGTATTGGAGTTTAAGGTAGAAACGTGGCAATGTAATCTATCCACCCGTCGCCAGTAGAGCTTACAGTAACGAGAAATTTATTTCCATTTCAATTTAATGCACATCTTTTGCAACTTCCAGAAGGCGGCTTTGTCGCTCTGAATGCAATGTATATTTGTATCAGTTCCTTATTCGGCTATCGATACTGACAGTATATTTCTAAAGGTTTCAATACTTTGTTATTGAAAATGAATAAAAATTTTGTGTATAAATTGTTTGTAAAATTCTTGTATATGAATTGTAAATTATTGTATAACGACATTGTAATAAAGTTTCATTACCATTGTCCACATAAAATGATAATAAAATTTTGTATTGCGTAATTTTAAAAGGGTTTAACTGCCAAGGAAATGATATTTTAATTTTTAAAATAGTATTGTAGACAATTGTGAATTATTTTGTAAACCTTTAATAAAACAAATGGTAAAAAGTATGCCATGTAGAAAAAAATATAAAAAAATACTTGTATCTGAAGGTGAAATTTTCACTTCTTTAACATGTTTTATATTTTCAAACATTAATGGAAATTACCGAAAATGTTTTAGTAAGTCACCTAGTCTGCCGGCAAACAAACCTTGTAGGGGCGTCTATATTTTATTACAGCTACTTTTTTATTACAATAACCTTTACAAGCGTTACCTTCTAGTTATATAGTCTATGCTAGTAGTTGTTGTAGAGCAATTAGTAGCTATTATAATAATATTTTCTCTTAATGCGTATGTTCTTTCTAATTTTCTCATTTCTTAACTCAAAAACGTAACTCCTTATATTTTTGTTTTAATTTGTAATTAATAAACATAAAAATCATTACCAAAAGTGCCCCTTAAGTAAGGTAAGGTAATAATAATTTTAAATTACATATAATTGAAGTTATTTCGATACCTACGTATATGTACGTGTAATGCAATGTAGATTAAATAAAACATTATACAATCTAAGTGTAGTCTTTTTGATGTTATTGCGGAAAATTTTAAAGTATGTAATTAATTAGGTTCAAAATTACAAATAAGGTACAGGAATGGAAATAAAAGTAGAGTTAATTCTGTGATATTTTTTATTATGACTAGAGGTTTTTTAGGTTACAAAACAACCGGTATTCCTTAATTACATTTACATTATCGAAATAGTGCTGTCCGTTATCATTATTGTTATCGATATTATGTATGATATGTATAAAATGAAAACCTCAATTTATTTCACGATTTTATTACATTTCGCATTAGATATTTACAGTTACATAATTATTTATATAATTTAATATTCTTTACTGATAGGCACACTGAAATATTTCTAGTTCGTGTAAATTAATGATAGTTCTAATGAAAGTATCGCTAAGTAGGTACAGTTATTTACAGTTTAACTTGTATATTAAATATTTATTATAAATAATGAGATCCTGGTTACTTTAATCTCATTCAGGCGGCGGTTTTGATCTCGTGCGGTTTAAATTAAAGATTGTATTAACGGAGTGCATTTTCCATACATTGTTATTGTATTCTGTAGCCGAAAAAAAAAGAAAAAAGATACAAAATTACAAAAAAATCATATCCTTTTTATTTTCGTTTTAAAAAGTCAACATACTTTTTCAGATACAAGAGGTATTTGGAAATTTTACTATTACTATATGAAATCTTGTGGTAAAAAAGATTATACAAATTATAAAAGAAAGTAATAAGAACGCTGCTCTGCTAGAATAATCAATGGATTATAAAATACAAATATAATTATGAATTAGTTTAACATTTGGAAATAACCATAAATAAGCAATTGCCAGATGGAGCGCTGATTTTTACACAGTAATTATGCTAGAAAATAAAGAAAAAATGTGAATTAGCGAATTAATATGCATTTGTTTAATATCAGAACAGAATGACTTACATAATAATTACTGTCTTTATACTAAAAAATAAAGAAAATATGTGAATAAGCGAATCAACGTGCATTTGTTTAATATCAGAACAGAATGACTCTTAATAACATTTTTCATCTGAAAAACAAAGTAGGTACTTAATGAATGGCATATTTTTTTTTTGTTTATTCAAGAAACCCACCATGTTTTTAGAAGTTTTCATCTTTGAAATCGATCTAAGGACTTTTCTGTATAAAACGCGATTTTTTTTTAAACTTAAAAATATTAAATGAAGTTTGATATGTATTCTGCGATATTACATTACATTATGTGTAATTATAAATGTTATTCATTACATAATGGCCATATACTGCATTTACTCAGCATCATAAATCGACATAATTTTTACCCGACTGCGTCAGAAGGAGGAATAGTTTAAAAATAAAATGAAACTGCCTCAATAATTACCTAATAAGAATAGAATATTTTTTTTTAAAGTAAAAAAAAAGTTTGTTTATTTAGGACAGTTTCATAGCTTCTTACGAAATGGTTTCAATATTTTTATAATTTGTCCACTAAGATAAATATAATCTACTTAAAAAAAGCCTGCTGTGTCAGTTAACCCTTAAAGTGGATTGCCAGTTAATAGAAAAGAGTACAGTGTGACCATTATGAAAATAATTGTTATAACGTTAAAAAATCGGCGCGTCAACGTTTTCAGGTTCGTTAAATAGCCACAGGGTTACATCCGAAAAAAAAACAAAACGGGTTTTGTTTATTAATAGTACAGTTATGTTTATTGGAATTTTTAAATTTCAAAAACGTCTGAAAAAAGACAACAAATTTCAGTTGCAAAGTAAAAAAAAGTGGCAACGTGCAAGTATAAATTAAATTTTATTTATGTAGAAATATTTGAGTATAAATTAAAACTATGTATGTAGGTACATTTAATGTTTTTTTTGTGTGAAACAGTTTGCAAAATTTATTGTGTATATTAAAATAAACAATAATTTTACAACTTAATACTTATGCGCAGAAATCTGATATTATAACCTAATATCAGTGCTATAAGTGATAAGTAAACAGATGTAATATATACCTACACCAAATGTTGATAAAATAGTTGATTCCATATGCAACATATGCTTGAAATCCATATGCTTGAAATGTTACAAGAATTTAAAAATAAGTAAAAGTTATTTTATTTTGTTAAAATTCAATTTAAAAAAGAGTCATTAAAATTCTTTAATTAAGGTTCCGTTTTTTAACTTTTCATATTTTAAAAATAAAAAGATTCATTTTCAAAGTTTTGTGAATATTTAGCATACGTGATATTGTGATGAAGTCACTTAAAAATAACTGGGAAAAGTGTGAATAACATGAAAATGTGAAATTTTCGTTACAAGGTTTATGTAAGACTGCGCGCTAAATAGGACAAGTTAAAAAATTACTGTGATGATTTACCTACCAGTACAAGACATCTGTAACAATATTGTCATTTTTATAATTTTTGGATTTTTAGTAATCTATTTGATACAAAATTTCCAATTAAATAAATCAACAGCGGCTAACACAAATATGATTTCTTGGTTATATTTTTTATTGATAATTTAATACCAAGTTATTAAATTGAAGCATCAAATTCATTAAAGCCGTATGTAAAGTAAGTGACGTTAAAATACCTAAAAAATTAATTACCGATATGTCAAAATAGCCAATATATTAACAGAATGTTTTTGTGCTTTCAAATAGCCAACACATTATCGATATGTTTAAATAGTCAATGTAATCTTTACTAAACATTTTTCTTTACGCATTATAGAGTTTTGAAATAGCCAATACATTATCATTCGATATGTTGAAATAGCCAATGTATTATTGATGGATTTACGTAATATTCACATTGTATTCTGAAGCTTGTAAATAAGTAACACAATATAAATATTCATTCATGTATTGTATCCTATTTAGATTGTAACATAATTTTTTTCTTTCTATGTATTGTTTCGCGATGGCGTTATTAAAAAATAAAATGATATGTTTTCATGTAGGTACTTGATGGTTTTAGGAGTAGCTATTTTAACTCAATTTAAAAAAACAGTAAACTTTAATTTAGCTAAAAAAATATTGGGAAAATGGTAAATAGTAGGTTCTCAGGGTTTTTCTCATAATAATACTATTTTTGTATTTTTCTTAGAATTTGTTAACCCCAAATTACCTTTACTAAAATAAAGAGCTCTCGTAATAGCCTTAAATAACCCGAAAACTGTCTGAAGAGATAGTAAACAAGCAATGAAAGGAATCATGGCTGTACCTACATAGAAAAATTACAAGAGGTTATGTTTTTTTAAATGCCGTTATTTTTACATACAAGTAAGATTTCACCCGTAATTTTTAACATCTGATATTGTAAACAGGATTACCAGTAAATTATATTACTAATTTACAATTACGTAAGATAGATAACAAAATAAAGCTATTAAGTTTGTTTCAAGTTAAATGCTTCTTACTTATAGTTTACAGAAATATAAATAAATAATCGAATAAACTTAACCTATATTTACAAGCGAGTAGAATAACTAGGTACACACTTAAAATTTAATATCGTAGTAATCTAAATACAACAAGCTTGTAAAAATTGCACACATCGCTTTGGTATACGTACGTACATAGCTACATATTTACAACATAAATCTAGAACGAATCGTTAGGTTTATTGCCTGAGTTCATAACGGTCGACGGGTGTGGTCGGCGTGCCGTTCGTC
>LGAG01000375.1:273228-301694 GCA_001278395.1 Lerema accius
TTAGAATCAATTCGATGACGAATGACTACAAAAGATATATGAAAATTGTCTGTAATCATGAGGTTGCAAATCTATAAGTACTTTGTGCTTGCTTCGTGGTTAAAATTCGTCTATAATTCATACGTCAAACAATAGATTATAGACTTATTATCTATTGTACAATCTAATAAAAGTACTTGTGTAATCTAATATACCAAGCTGGAAGATTGCAAATCAGATAAAATTATTATTTTTAATATTTATAACTTTACCATATAAAAATTGTGATTGAAATTACAGTTTTTACTATGAGTACCTATATGCGTGTCTTTTGTGAGTTTGTATGTATGTATGTATGTATGTATGTTCTTTTCTTTAGCACGCCCTAGAGACAAAACCGCTTGACGGATTTTAACATTATGAAGTACCATTCGTTTATAACATGAGACTGAAATAGACTTATAACTTTTAGAAACATCCCTACAGTAAAATTTGTTCTTTTCACTGTTAATGTTTACTATTTTTGGTTTAAGTGTTTAAAAAAAAGAACAAATGAGTTAGGTCGCGTTGTCCTAATTTCTAACGAACGGAGTAATATAATATGTTGTTACCAAAATATAGAATAAAAAAAGAAAAAACTAAACTGTTTGATAAAAATAATACAATCTGTGGTGGCTGTCGGCAGTTGCGTCGATCTATGCTTTTTTCTTTTTTTTACAAAAAGTTTATACAGATGTTGGCAAGCTAAACCTTCGTTCGAGCGAATCTATGTTCCGATAGATTTACACGGATACCACGCGGTTTTGTTTACCTTTTTATATAAATATAGAGGCCGAAATGGATAAAAATGACGACCCCGTAGCCTAGTCGGTAGTGACCCTGCCTGCGAAGGGAGGGGTCCCAGGTTCGATTCCCGGCCGGGGCAGATATTTAGGTATGTGACAGATAAATGTATGTTCTCGGGTCATGGGTGTTAGTGATGTGTTATTAATGTTGTCCATGTCATCAGCGACACAGGGAATACTACTACGCGGGTATGAGTGTGTTAGCGATTATTTATTTATTTAATTAATTACGTCAATTAATACATGAAATATCGAATTGTGCTTAATGATGCAGTGCAACTGAATACTATAGTCCGTAAAATGTAAATCCGTAATTGAGTAATCAGTTTAACATAGAAAGTATTCTGTGCATTTTGCTTGTAGCTGTGGATTTTGTTAAATAAATAAATAAATAAATACACTATGTTATATAGACTCTTTCGATATTATCTGATAAACAAATAGGCGGAGTCTAATGAACATTTTGTGATGTATTTTACAAGGATTGAGTACGGTTTAGAAGCATAATTGGACCCGCTAGCTGGTACTTTTGTTAACAAGGAACCAGATAAACAATAACGTACGAAGCCGTCATAGGAAGAGTTGTCCAATATGATGAGGATTTACTGAAAACGCAAGAAATTTTAAGGGGGTAACTGATGTAGAAAACTAAAAGATCAACTCAACTATAAGAGAAAAATTAGTTGCAAAACATCGTTTACTGGTCTTCTTTACATAAAACTTGAGCATTAATAGAAAAAAAAAGAAAAAAACTAACTACAGAAAATTGGGGACATTCCTCCTTAATTTCAGAAAATTAATAACCTGTGCCACTCTCACAAACGAGAAGAATTTAATGACAACCAATATGTTGAAATCCATCAACCGTTTAGACTGTAGAGCATGCCAAAGAAATGGCCATACATCCATACATACATACGCTCGAAAAACATCCTTACGTAGTAAAAAACTACGTTGCCTATCCAATTATTGAAGCGTCAAACGGAAGCTCCCAATAATAACTGTCCATCAATAAAGATACGTAGGAATTATTTGTATCGTATCTATCGATGTTAATACACATACTGTCATGCGATACGATATGTTCACCAAATGAAATGTGTCAAGAGTTGTATCACGGGCTATTGGATTGACGTCTATTTGGGTCGGTTCACCCTTCAACCCCCACGGGGGAAATGTTTTGTGGGGGTTAGAACTATCTTCTAAGAAAACTATTGGGCGGGAATCTGCATTTTGGTGAAATAAATAAGTTCATAGACTGGTAGAATTTAAAAGATTTTGTTCTACTGTGAGTGATTCGTCAAGTGTCATGTTGTAAATTGAATTTAAAGTTGTAAATGACAATGTAATATGTTGTCCTAATCGTTCCCTAGATAGCGCTAAGAATAAGTTATTTTCCTAATAGAAATAAAAGACGTTGTAACGTATTCCAATGCGATTTTAATCCCGAATTTAATAGTTACTAGACGTCGCCCGCGGCTTCACCCGCAGAAGAGTAGTTTTAAAACCATAGGATGTATCTCAAGGGAACCTATAATCAGGATAAAATGTATCATATGTCCTATTCCAGGATGCAACCTATCTGTGTACCAAGTTTCAGCTTAATCCATTCAACGGTTAGAGCGTGAAGGAGGGACAAACATCCAAATATCTAAACATCTTTACAAACTTTCACATTTATAATATTAGTAGGAAGTAGGATGATCGAATTTAATACCATCACAACTACAGAGAATGTAGGTACTCGTAGTGAAATAAATCAACATGGTAAATAAAACAAATCGGTTTCAAACAGACAGAAGAAAATTAATAGTAAAATATCATTAAACATTTTTAATTTTATAAACTGTGCAATAATTTACGACTGCATTCATTAATTTAAAAACATAAGTATGATGACAAAATTCTTGTTTATTGAAACACTACAAACGTATGTCGTTTTAAAACATTTAAATTCAATATATTTACGTATAATCATATTTTTGACATGTTTTATACAACTGCAAAACATTATGATAATCTGTATTCGAAAATACCGCTGATGTGGTATCATTGAGCCGTATAAAATGTGGTTTGGTGTGACACCGATAATTTGCAAGCGCTGGTAAAGAAAACATTGAGATAAAAAGATCATATTTTAACAGCCAATACGCAGCCAATGACCCTAATGAGTTGGTAACAAAAATAATGTTCGACGATTTATGGATGCGCAAGCGCACAGATTTATTTGACGCGGCGTTACCGACGCATCCACTAATCCCCATGCTTAGGGTTGTCGGAAACAGTAAGCAATACTTAAAAAGAAATAAATTTAACATTGTTTTCGTTGTGAATAATTACGCGCTTGACACTGGACAGTAGAGTTAAAAAACTATTAATTTCTTGCATTTCAACGGAATTGTTAGGTGTAGATTCATTTCTTGGAATGCTGTCTTGTATTTCTTTTTTATTGTTGATATTTTTACGGGTTTTAAAAATAGTTTAGTATCATTCTGAGTTCAATAGTAGAGTATTGTTACATAAGAACCATTAATCGAATCGACGAATAATAATAATATTTAGATCGCATATTTTTATACTTACGGATTTTCGTCAATTCAACGATGCTTTTTAAAACGAAGGTTTTCGAACTTAAAGTGGCATAAAACTCATCATTATGTTGGTCAATAACCCCTCTATCAAGTCGAATAGGACCTTCAAACAACCATACTTTTACCTACCTTACATACGATTTTGATGAAATTCGGTATGAAGATAGAACTGAACTTGGGAAAGGACATTATGATACTTTTTATCGCGAAAAAGTCGCGCGATATAACCGAATTACACGCGGGCGAAGCCGCGGGCGGAAAGCTAGTGTTAAATAATTTAAATAGTGTGTAGTGGCAGCCCTAATAACGAGATACAAATGTTTTAAAGAGCTCTGTACCTACAGCGAACGTCTGTATGAATCCTAACACTTGAGTCGGTGCAGTGATCGAAATATCGATTTACACCCTTAATTATTACCTCTTGGGCCATCTATTTATAATAATGATGCACCAAAATATATTTGTAAGCTTTCTTAAGCTGCCGTTTAAAATAGTTTGATTTTTTTGGATCTTTAATTTTATTGTCTTATAAATGGTCGTGAGACAAGGGTCTTCCCTTCAAAGCTTCCCTGGAAAGAGTCTTAGGTTTGATTCTCAATTGGTGAATTTAAATTTATTGTCTATAGTCTATAGTCGTTGCCAAATAGAAGCAGTTTTCATCCCCTTGTTTAACAATACTTAGATAATTTGAAAAATTAGAGAAGAAAGAAAGGCAACAATTTTATAGCCCATATCACTCTGGAGACGGATTCAATGTCATCTTATTTATACGTTTAACAGTTTGGACTCTAAATCTACCACCAAATAATCCAATATCCACCATCTTTTATCTATAAACACGAATTCCTTTACCCGCCTTATTTCGTTAAAAGACATCGCAAAAACACGTATCCGAGATTAAAGCAACAAAGAAATAACAAGCAGAGGAAACCGAAAAATATTCCACGAATCCAGTTCAAAGTGTAAATAGTACGAGCCGAGTTGAAACCACAGAATCTCTAACGGGCCTTCCAAAACTATTGACAGTGTGGATGCGATCACACTTAAGCCTCGGATTATGAAGAGACCGAAATAGACGGTTGAAATCCTCTTGGATTAAGGGATTTCATGTTCCGACGGACGGCATGGCACAAAAATATCGGAGGCGCGCCGGATGCGACGATTAGTCTAAATATCTAGCTCGTTAATATTGTACCTTGGTTGTAAGTTTACAAATCTGCTAATAAGAATACACAATACTCGTAGTTACGGTGTTTCCTAAGAAAGGTTGGTTTTTCTATCTTCTGAAATGGGAATAGCAATTGAGCTTGTAGTAATATTGACGATTACGGACATTTGTGCAAAAGTCCTATTAGTTAATATTAGCAATCGTTTTATTAGAATTTGTTTCATTCCAAATTGGTCAGATTAGTTACCTTTTAGGTAGTCACCTACCTAGTGTATTTTGGCTTCGACATGTCGTAACTAAGTTCGTGGATATTTATGTTTTTGAAGTATTATTTGAGTTCCTTATTATTTACAGTACCTTTTGAGCTCGTTTCTATAGAACTTGGGACACAGTTAATAGAGGAATAATTTTACTTGTAAGAATCGACTAACTCTCTTTCAAGGACCCCCTTTCTACGGTGAAGGAAAACATTACGAGGAGACCTGCACACCTGAGAGTTCTTCATAAAGTTCTCAAAGGAGTGTAGTCTGACAATTTGCACTAAGCAACTGGTGGACTATGGCCTGTACCACTGTGAGAGGAGACCTGAGCCCAGCAGTGGGACAGTCATGAGTTGCGATGATAATGATGATGATGTAAGTCCAGATAAAGGTTCATAAACTTACCCGTACTCTCGCTTCAGTAAGGTTAGTCCACATGGCAATTTCTTCTCTCGTAGACATGTCTGGATATCTATTCCTTGCGAAAGTAGCCTCTAGTTCCTGAAGCTGTTGACTGGTGAAGTGGGTCCTTTGTCGCCGTTGTCTTTTGTTTTTCTTGTCTCCTTTATCATCCATGGAAGGCTCGTCGGGACCAATGCCTGGCGTTGTTGATTCTGTCTTGATCGTCGGCTCAGAGGTTAGTGGGCGGTTATCTGTGGAAAGGAATTGATTTCAGATGCTGTTTTTAAGGTTACATAGAAGTTCTATCTAAACTTGCCATCCATTCGTCTGTCTTACATCTAACTCAAATAGGATGACTACTATTTATACCATTTTTAGCCATGTTTTGTTAACGAACACATCTAAAGGACAACTTAATATTGTCTCTACCTATACCTGCAATAACGGTTATATTAGCGGTGTTACTTGCGCTAATTAGTAATTACCACGCTAAGGCAAAGATGTCGGCAATATTTTCAACGCGTTACACTCTTTGATATATTGAAAACGCCATCCGAGTTACCTCCTAATACTGTAGCATTAACAGAGACCGTAAAAAATAACCCACTTAATTCATCGGCACTTGTTAACATGCTAATAAATAGATAGATAAAAAAGATGATGTAAAAGTGCCAAAAGTTAACAATTCTACCAACAATGACGTATCTAATGGACCGAAAGACAAATATACATTAATTATCATACAGTCAAATGCAGGCAATAGTTCATTGACTGTGGGATTTGTCTAAACCCAACATTACGGGTGATTGCGATTCTGTTATCAGCACGTATTGATGTAATAACCGCGTATCTGTTGTCACCATATGGTGTTTGGTGATATTATTAGAAATTTTCGGCTTTCCAAAGTTGTAATAATATTGGCGAGGGAATTGACATGTCTGTACATGTTCAGTACCTAACTATAACTATAGTCTCAGCTGTGCTAGAAAGTGATGGTTTTTAAGCTTGTGTGTATGTAGAATATACTTATATTAATTTGTTTGGCACACACATATCTTTGGTGGTGTTCTCAATCTTAAAAAGGAGAATTCATTTTATCTTACAAAGTCAAATTATTTATTACGTCTTACGAACTAATAACTCTTTTAACGCGAGTCAAAACTTTAACAATTTTAATCACATTTCATTACAGATTAAGTTATATTTATATCATTGTAATGATTCATGATCATCACAACTCATAACTGTCCCACTGCTGGGCTCGGGTCTCCTCTCACAGTGTGAGGTACAGACCATAGTCAACTACGTTGGCCTAGTGCGGATTGGCAGACATGTAATGATAAGTTATTTATTATTGATAATAATTTATCAGTATTTGAACTCTATGGCAATTGTTAATATCTCTACTGACAATAACTATCATGTCATCTTTACTAACGACAAATCCTTTCTGACGCTTTTCTACTTTGTTTAAAAAGAACCTCTGTTTGTTTGTAGAATCCTAGATCCAGAATCTAAGCGAGATTAGAATCGGTTGACGAAACAATGAAACTAAAAACTAAATCGAAGTTGTTAAAATAAAATTAGATTAGATACTTGTCTTAATCGCCTCGCAACAGAAATAGATGTCACAAAAACTGGAATTTATTGTTTTAAACATATATTATGTCCTGACGTGGGTTATCCTATCTCATTGAGAACAACGTTTACAACGCCTCATAAAAGTTGGGTGCGCCCGCGCATAATCCCCACTTTATACGAGTGTTAGTGAGCTACCGGTCTTCATTCGATATTATAAATTGTATTTTTATGTCTTACTATGTTTTTTTGTATGTTGATGTGAAATATCTATAGGTGCAGGTATAAAACGAATCGTTGGCGTGAAGACGCTTGCCGTGGCGACAGATCGCCGTGTTATACTAAGGTGTACTGTAAGAAATGTAACTTACTGAAGTCACAGATGGAAAATAATTAAGTAGTTGCATCTTGAAATTAATATCGAATTGTTATATTAAATTTAAATATTAGATATTAAATAAAGTCACCATTATCAGTATGAAATTCGTAATACCTACTTAATTTTTTCCTTATGCTGTATTTTGTTTCTGTAATAATCTTGTCTTTTATGCATATTACTTGTACGAATACGATGTTTTAAATCGTCATCTGCTAGGCGTCATCTGGCGGCTTATTTATTAACTGCTGGCTGTTTAGCAGTCTTTCTATAACTTGGTCTTTTATTATCTGACGAGTTACTTCTTTCACGGCCCAGTTCTACTACTCCGTGATCGAAAACCTTATTCATAACGCTGATAGAATCATAATTATTATGTACACCTACTCCCAGACACTATAATCGAGCCATCCTAATTTTATTTAATTAAACACATTTGTTATTCGTAATGAATAACCTAATCATTCCTCACAGCATACAATATTTCGGAAATGACTTGGAGAGACACATTATCTTGTATTTATCCTCTCTTATATTATTATTACACTCAATTGCAACAACCTTCAATGCCACGAAGATAACTTCTGTTTTCAAAACGTGAATCAGCAATCAGAGATGTCAAAAGCACAATCTCAAGGGAGGATTTTAACACTTCACGTTTACAAGTAGTTTGAAACATCGGCATCGTGGCATTGCAGTAGGTACTCCACACACGATACGATAAGTTTATCAAACGCCAAATATTCTCTGTCCGTGATATTATTTATGACACTAGATTAATTATAAACGAATTTTATTGCAGTCATAATCATGATTGAACACTAGTTATTATAATAATGGTGATCGGTATAAATTGGTAATGGATTTAGGTTTACCGTTTGCTTATTGTTTTGGGGTGATTTTTGAACTTGACAATTACTTAGGTTTATTTCTTGGTGTATCTAATTAACCTAGAACAGTGGTCGGCTAGCTTATTAGCCAAAGAGTCAAATATGAACATTACAACATTGAAAAGAAAATTAGGAGCCACATCTGCTTGTTTAGTAAACTTTTATAACACTAAATAAGTAGAGTAGTACACTAAATAAAAGTAGATTTTACTTACTTTTAAAATGAAAACGTCCATAAAAGGCAAAATAAATATGTTAATATTAGTGTTCGATAACAAATTAGAAAAGTATAATTTTGACTTGCAATGCAATTTACGCAATTAATACAATGGGATTAGATTGTTCACGGACGCCGGTAAAAGTTCAGACGATAATAATATGTCGGAAAACGTTTGTAGATAGCTTTAGAATGACTTTTGATTTCAGATGCATAAAACCAGTTAGATTTTATTGAGAGACATCTCTTGACGAAGTAGAATGACTTATAAACTTAACACGTCGTCAAAGCTCTCCTCTTTATCATAGAATCGTAGCAAAAAGCTTTTAAAAGTTCTAAATTAAATAGTAGCTACACAGGTAAGTGTAATCGGGTGACCGTTTAACGGATTACGGTAGATATCACGTTAATTTCGACAACTATATTAAAGCGATCAATCTGTAGTTTGTACTTATTGGTGTAATGAACAACGCTGGATTAGGGCGTAGTGACTTGTCGCATCGTTGGCTATCAACTGTAGCGAGGCGAGGCGAGACACAAACTACTAATACTGACGACCCCGTAGCCTAGTTGGTAGTGACTCTGCCTGCGAGGGGTCTCGGGTTCGATTCCCGGTCAGGGCAGATATCTTCTATTCAGATGTAAGGGCAAGGTTTACGTGAAAGAAAATCTTAGAATAACCCCATAAAAAATTATAGGTAAACTTGTATGAGAATTCCATTAAAAATTACTTATTGAAAATGTCATGGCAAAAGATTTTCGATCGACATAGGTTGATAGTTGAAAAATACAAATTATTTCGTAGAAGTACACAAAGCCTACCGCATCAGAACCTACTAGATCTGATTGTTTGATAATAAGTAAAATAAGCTAAGCTCCGAATGCAAAGAACCTTATTCATACAGCCCAGAAAACTGAAACTCTTGCGCTTAATCGCTTCAATTAAACCGCTGTTAATAAGACACTTGCCTAACCAAACCAGCGAACTACCGAGCATTCTCCTCAACGATTACGATACGTATGTCGATATCAGACGATAACTCTGATAACTGTTATCACCGATACGCTTTGTGAACTCGCCGACCCATCCATCAACTGAAGCAACCTTTACGTTAGACCGACGACACAGTAGGTAAATAACGGTAACATATGTTACCGATACTACTGATATCAGTACACGATACTTCATGTACACTCTTGTTGATAATATTAACAGAATTTCCTTTAATGTTGTGTCAAGAAGTGTGTAATGCGTGTTATCAGACGATTTCATTTATGTAACACCGATTTTGTATACACCCTTAGGCTAAGTCTGGTACAGATTGTAATTTACACAACTGATTGTAACTACTGCGAAAATTGTATATTTTTTCTCGTTTTTGTTGTCAGTGTTTTAGATGAATAATGAGACGGCAATTTGATAATTAAGTAAATTAGTAGGGATTATTTAATTTAATGAATATTACCGTAATATGCCCATAAAAATAACAATCTGCAAATTTTTACTTAGATAAGTAACGTTTAAGATGTTTTAAGGGATTTCAAAGTTCAGTCCGTTTAAAAAATATAAAATTAATTGCAAATAAAAATCCTATTAAATAATACACACGATTTATAGCAACTTTGGTTTAAAAACCATATCCATCAACGGAATATTAAATATATCTATCGAAAAAAAATTATACGCACTCCATACAAAGTACATAGCGGTGACGTCATAATTTTAACGCTATTTGTATGGAGCGATTTTGGGAAAATCCAAATTGTGAGGTACAACAAAAAATTGTCATCATGCCTATTATCGTCAAAATTAGTAGGGTAAGGGTAGTCATTTATTATGTAATAAAGGTAATTATTCACTGTCATCAACAGGTAGTTGTCATTTATTATGTAATAAAAGTCACCAATTCACTGTCACCAATAGGTAAATTGTAATTTGTTATGTAATAAAGTTAGTCATTCACCGTTATCAATAGGTAAGTTATAATTTGTTATGTAATAAAGTTAGTCATTCACCGTCATCAATAGGTAGTTGTCTTTATTATGTAATAAAGGTGATTATTCACCGTCATCAATACGTAAGTTGCCATTTATTATGTAATAAAGGTAAGTATTCACTGTCATCAATAGGTAAGTTGTAATTTATTATGTAATTCACCAGCATCAATAGGTAACTTGTAATGTGTTATGTAATAAAGGTAGTTATTCACCGTCATCAATAGGTAAGTTGCCATTTATTATGTAATAAAGTTAGTCATTCACCGTCATAAATAGGTAAGTTGCCATTTATTATGTAATAAAGTTAGTCATTCACCGCCATCAATAGGTAAGTAAGTTGTAATTTGTTATGTAATAAAGGTGATTATTTACCGTCCTCAATAGGTAAGTTGTAATTTGTTATGTAATAAAGGTATTGACTCACTGTCGTCGGTGTGTTTCCGGTCCCTTCGTTGCCGGGGCGGCGCGTACAACGAGGACTGCTCCACGGATCCCCCGGATGCCAGGGAAGAATGGCCGCTATCCCGGAACTCCCCCGTCTCTGCCCACACTGGGTAAACAAATACTACTGTTAATATAATAATAATACATTATTTACATACTCACTATAATAAATATGCTTCAGGGTTCCAAAGTCCAGCCACCTATATTTTTACGACATTTAGGCTGTAATAAGACTCCATTTTACCCATGATTACATACATAATTGTCAGTTGCTTTTTATGCTTATAAACACCCATTTACATATAGTACTTTCCTTAGTTTTCTATTAATACGACATATTACATCGTCATTTCTAATGTTTCCCGCCAATTCAGTATTTTCATTTTTCTATCCGTAACTTTTTTGAAATGCTGGCCTGTATTTCATATTACCAAATATTCAATACAATAATGATTTTGTAAAATAAAATTAGATTTTAGTTACAAAAAAATTTCAAGTACCTGATTGTTTTATTATTAATACCATTTTATATTCTCTATATATCAGGAGACTTGGAAACAGATCTGATCCTATTGTTTTGTTAAAAGTCACGCTCCGTTCAATTGATAGCGCGGAATGCTGACGATAATTACAAATAAATACGAAATGCTACTGTATTTTACTTTAATTTTCTTTCGTCTCGTCATTGTAAATAAAAATTTGTGAAGTGCGAGTCGGACTTGTGTAAAGTTCCGTACAATTATGTTATATTTTTAAACGAAAAAAAAACTTTTTCATTCCTATATTTCTTGCAAAAATAACTATAATTCATAAGCTACATAATGTTACGAGCTTTTTAAGTGTACGGCTTCAGCCCATTAATGGCCCAGTACTGAGTACAAATTTATTCTGTTAACCATTACATAATTACCCTATCACCCTGATCTAGTTTGGATTGGTGGAGGAGGATATAAAAATTAAAGAGATATTAAGAAAAAAAAAGTTTGTGATATTGGCAACCCTTAATTTTTGTTTTTCTTTCAATATTAAAGCCAATTGCAGTAATGTACCTTCACACTGTAAAAATTTTAACTATCTGCTCTACGGTTTAAGATACAGAGCCAAGTGACAGACAGATATACAACATAGCTTTTTAACTAGGGTCCCATTGGCTCCTTTTGTGTAGGGAACCCTAAAACTGTAGCCAAAATGTTTTTATTAGTGCTACGTGATTGTCGCCTGTCGTTTCGTGGCAAATAGCATTATAGAGCTTTCAAAGTTGTTTATTGACTTATAATATTTTGATTCTTGGGAAAATAGTGTAGCATTAAAGAAGTTCTTTTGTAGTAAAGAAGTAATCGAATTGGTACATTCGTACGTTTTTGTAGGTAATAGATTTTCACTTTCGTTGATTTTAGGATTTGTATCATATTTATTGCGTAATAGGTGCTTCATTATTAATATTATGTAATACTTTAATAGCTCCTAAAGATAAAATCTCGTTATTTTTTCTCATAGTATAAGAAAAAATATTATATCATTCATCTAACCCGTGGCCTCAAAGCAACAAAATGATTTATTATCGGTCAATTAAGAACGTGCTCTTATATTTTAGAAAATACATAAAAAAATTTGAAGATGAAATATTTTCGAAGATGAATTTTTTTTAATTAATTGTAAATGTAAATTTGAGATATGATATGTCAGTTATCTGTCAGAATTGTGTTTTCTTAATTTACAGATGATAAAATATATATTTTTTAATTTCTAGCGTTATAGGAATCGGGTTAGACGGCTAACTAGCTCTTCTACGATACATCCACATGTCACGTTATCATGTTAGAACAAACGTCGGTCCCACAAACGTACTGTACCCGTCTCGTTCAAATAATTTTAATGTTTGCTGTTTTGATAACGACTGATAACCGTTTCATTGTTTTATTGCGGTTGTAAACCGACTCGGTTGTGCATTCGCGTATAAAAGTGATGTTTTGAGTGACTTGGATTCATCCTGACTTCGTCTCATTACTTTTACCTGACTGTCAAATAGTTTCAGCTATAGAAAGTGCCTAAAAACATACATACATAGGGTCAAAAAAATAAACCGCTTTCTGAGACCCGTACCTTGTAGTAGACCATTAATTAATGTTTATGGGAAAATTAAACTAAAACAGCTGACAAATAATTCGTTGTATATTGCTTACAAAAATCTTATGACATAGTTCACGATACTAAATGTCTCCATGCAATTTTATGCCGACGTAAAAAAATAAAAACTCCGTCTGTTAAAAAAAGTATTTATTGGGTGTTTGGGGCGCTATAAAATGAAGACGAATTCAATGACACCTCACATCTTTTAACTATACACATATACCTACTTATCCATACCCGTTTTATGTATAGAGCATGACATAGAAATGGACAAATAAATATACATACATAATATTTGCTCAAAAAATTTCCCTCCTTAAAGCTCCTTATTACTTAAGAAATAATATTTATCATTATTATTTTTCAATAAATTCGCAATTCAGTAACAATTTTTAATCACTTTAAATCGAACAGCTTATATTTGAATTACTTACATTCTATTATTTGATTTCGGTACCTATATCCAGTCAGATGTACCTAATAATAGCCATCATTGCTAAATTCTATTGAAAGAGACTTCATATCTCTGGAATTCTTAAAGCTTTATGTTCACGACTGTACCTAGTCTCCGGGACTGTCGTTATAATTGTAACATCATAACGACAGTCTCGCTTTTACGATGCGTTCTATAGTTTTATTTTTAAAACAGTACTTTATGTTGTTTGTATGGTTTCTGATTAGAACGTTATATTTACTTATTTTACCATACCTACTATTATGTAATGGGATAAAATGGGTGTTATTGAAATTATTGGATGGGTTTTTATTAAAAGCGAGGATATCTGACTCGGTTTTTATTAAAATTCTCCGCCCTTTTTTTGACACTACTAAATTACTTAAACATTGTTTATTATTTTTTTATTATTACTTCCTTCTACTCCCTTACTTTCTTTTTTAGTTTATACTTTTTATTATTGTACTTGATTGTACTTATAAAAACAATCTACGACAAATCATATTTATAAATAGCGTGGAATTTATGTATTATGTTTTGTAATACAAATCTTGAAGGAAAGTTTTTCTACAAGCTTGATTAAATTACGAGGTGACTGCGTGTTTAACTATATTTCCACTCATAATAATATAGATAATACATTATTTTTAATGCTCATCTAGTTACAAAGTTATAAAATATCAAAAATATGGCTACGGCAAACATTATTTGAGCTTCCATGTTCGCACGTTGCGTGCGCATTTGCCATGCGCAGAACAGTTTATACAATTGTGACTGCTAATATACTAAGAATACTCAGTTAAAAAATCTCTGATTGAGCCCTTAGAACCAAAAAATATAATCGCCGCTATTTGAAAACGAAAAAGTGTGGTTGAAAAAACGTAACGTAAATAATAAATTATAACGTTTCTTTCCACGGTACTAGCACAATTATAAAGAGACTTAAGTAGGCAGACCGTGTTCTGCGGCATACGTCAGGTCGGAAAAAAAAATTAGAGTATCTATTTGTTTAACATCGAGCTAATACTAGAATGATATTTTTGGTGTTTTGCTTATTGGCCCTGTGGCGCAACGGATAACGCGTCTGACTACGGATCAGAAGATTCCAGGTTCGAATCCTGGCAGGGTCGTTCGTGAAACGTATATTTTCTTTTGGTATTGCAATAAAAATTATACGCATTTAAAGTTGTTTTTTTTAATAAAGTTTGATATTTTTTTGTTCAGGAAAACGAATCTCAAGAACTTTAATATTTTCCGGAAAAAAAGATAAAAAGTACGAAGTTACATATTTTTCCAAAATCTATAATAAAATGTTTATAATTATCAGTAAATCTAAATATTTTTAAGATAATAGAATAATCTTACAAGAATATAATTAATACATAAGTTTTCATGTAACATGGTAAAATATTGGAAAAAGTTTGGATATAGGCAATTATTAAATTTCACCAGAACTATTGGTTGTTTTTAAAAGCTTAAAGATTAAAACGCTGCCTATATACATTTTTTTTTATCGGAATAAAATTAAAATACTTAAAGTTATATTTGATCTCTTGTTTTAAAAACAAATCAAATTATTCAATATCAATCTATATCATGTTTTTAACTTACACGTACAATATTAATAAAAATTGAGGGTTCGTAGGTATATCTCAATGGAAATAATAATAAAATTAACATAATAACAAATTAATTTTACAATTATATTAAAGTTTAATTATATTTCGAAATTTTATTAAAAGACGTAAAATATTATATCACGTCATAATAATAAATAAAGTGTTTTGTCAATTAAGTATTCCTTTACAACTAACTACTCATTCAGTTTGGTTAATCTTAACCCTTCTAATAACAAAAGAGAGATAGAGAGAGAACTCTCCGTGATCAATCATGATACAATCAGTCACGATGATCATAGTCAGTCATGATGATCGCTCCGAGAACTCAAGTCTTCAGGTAACAGGCGCAAAGTAATAAATAACCGAGGTCAAAATGTGTGAACAAAATAAACAGAAAACGTAGTAATTACACTAACGACAGATAGTAAATGTAAATATAGATAACTTCTCTAAATTTATGACTCAACCCTCGACTGCTCGTTGGACTTATATCAGGTATTTTTAACAGTTATTTTGATGTTAGTTATTTTGGTGATTTTAGTAATTGTAAAATTATATTATAACGTAAGTTAGTGTTTTTTTTTAAGTGAAGTACATGCTTGATTAATATTATTTTTTAGTAAATTTTCTGGCCTTAAAAACCTCCTAAAACCAAAGTGATATAAAGTTGTTTTTGTTATTAAATTAAAATTCTTTATTTACAAACAAAATAAATCTAATTCTTTCTTCTTTTCGATAACATTTTATTTTAGTTGTTGGTAGGTACTTATGTAAGTACTATAATATACATCATGCTAAATCATATCGTCAACAAGTCGAAAATACACTAAACTATCGACGATAGCGACTAATATCAGGCGAATTAATAACACTAATTAGTTACAATAACTGAAATTAATGAGTTACTGCAGTAACTAATTATGATAAGTTGGTAGAAACAGTGTCTAATACATTCATCTCGTGGCTTTCGAGACAGAAATTAAATGATCTTGGCAGTAACTAAATAAACTTTTAGACAAATTTTCGTTACTCTAAATTGTTGGCATCATCATTTACTTCAGTTCGTAGGCCTGTAGGTAATAAAATGTATTTGAAAGAATTTAAAATATTTATGGCAACTTACATTTTATACAATTTTTACAGTTTTGAAATCTGTGCTAGCTAATTTGCGAGACGAAAGTTTACGATCTGTAATAAAATATACCTACTGAAACAGAGAAATAAATATAAATTATACAAAGTACCTACGAAATATAAAAATAAGTGTTTTATTCAGTCATTCAACTGTCTTAATATTCACATAGTACAAAACAAAGTCACTTCCTGCTTTAAATAAAATACAATTACAACTATAATCAAACTACGTAGAATATTTAAATCGATTTTCAGAACTCCTTTATATACTTATAGCAACATTACTATTTAATCACTACATAGATTCATTACCTACACAGTTATAAAATTATAGACCTCAGGAATACCTACATTTATAAAACGACCAAATGTAATTGTACTGAAATTAAAATACTATACAAAATTATTTTAGTTCTGAATTGCGTTTGTAGTTTTAGTTAGTTGTTTGTAGGTGAGAATTCATTGTTCAGTTTAATTTGCTTAATATTTTTAGCATAGGTAGCCCCATATTGGCCTCAATTTTTCACCATAGATTTATTATATCGATTAGAAGACGTCCATTGAAGTATCTCGACATCAGCACTAACTACCGGATCCAATTGTGACTCGAAACCATACTCAGTCCTTGCTAGTATTATAAATGCGAAAGTAACTCTATTTGTCCGTCTGCTACACTTTCACGCCTTAACCACTGAACCAATTTTGAAATTCGGTGTGAGATAGAACTGAACTTAGGAAAGGATGTAGGATACTTCTTACTGCGAAAAAGTTGCGCGATATAACAGAATTCAATGCGGGCGAAGCCGCGTGCAGTAAATTAGTTTCTAATATACCTCACAAAGTTTTGATTATATTACGTACAATATTAAGATACATGAATTCCTCACACGTACGCCTAAGTACGTGTGAATGCGCGTTTATTTATTTATTACTAAGATTTAACATTCTAGATAACATTATCGCAGACCACCGTGTATCATTTAGACGTCTGGTTAATAACTACGAAGATACAACTGATAAGATGGACGGAACCTGTGTGTTTGCTTCCGGCTCCATAGTTGCTTAAACCACACTTAACGGACATACATACTTACGTAGTCCGGTATCTTCATGCATCATGTGTGGCCGGAACATGTCTCTGAGTTGTACTGCTTTAAATTCCATGTGTGATATTAGAAAATGCAACTGAAGTTTTGTTGTGAATGTTTGAAAAACAAAGGACCCTTTTTTGAGGACTTAACTAAGAATTTTTTGGTACTGTAGTTTCTAGTGAGATTCGATTGTGATACAATTAACATAACGTCAAATGTCACAAACAATTTCGTAATCGTGAATGCAAAAGAGATGAAAACGACATTTTAATACTGAGAAAATGCACAGCAAAAGTTAGCAGACAATATTGAAATACATCCCAAAGAGAATGTAATGAAAATGCACAAGAAAAATTCACGTATGGTTAAGAACGTAATATACAGTTTAGAATTTTACATGAAAGCTTTGGAAGTAGTTTTCAATACCATTAGGTATCTGTTTAATCATAACAATATTTATTCATAAAGAAACAGTTACAACACTCAATAGGAACTATCTATCAGCACTCGAATCGGAAGCGTTTATATATTTTTTAGCAATTCATTTGAAACTTGATCTAAAATTGGCTGACAATGAACGACCTTCTCATGACGCTAACGCCAATATTGATAAACCTTATTGCTCACCAAACCGATACGAAAGTCCATAAAAATCGCGTAAGCAAGTAGACATACTTATAATCGCTTATCGGTAAGACAATCCATATTATACCCGCTACCTGTATACCTACATATTTACCACCTATCAAAACGCATCAACGCATGAATTATCGTTCAAATTAATGGCGTGTGAATTATAAATGGCCACGGATTAGGACCGATCCATTTTATTCCTATTTTACCGTAAAGAACCTTCATTGAAAACGTACACAAATTCGTGGGAGCATCCGTTAATTTTCCCTATGGTGCTCTTCTCGCTTAGTTCGTAACCATAGGCCCGTTTCACTCTAACGACCCTTTTCTACGACGCGATTCATCATCGTTTCGCGGTTTGCTGGTTTTCCATTCATGTCCTACGAGCGTAGAACCCAAGACGGGGGCAGGATTTATTAACGCATTTTCACCTGTTCCTTCTCAGATCCATTTATCGACAGAAATTTGCTCTCTCAAATAAAAGATATCGTCGCTTTCTTAGTTCATATCTGTAAGAAGTATACAGATATCATTCGGGAGTCCCCAGACATGCCCAATTAGTATTCCAAATAGCCGCCGACATATCGTACACATAAATGTAAAGAGTGGACCGTTCGGAAGGCACGAACGACGCATTACTTTTACGCGTCCGACCGCACATCGGGAATTTGAATCTTAAGTTTGTTGGAGTAAGCAACACAGTCGTTCGCAGCTTCGACGGGACTCCGAAGCAGACGCGGTTTCTATTTCACCGAAGCAATAACCGTCTTACCGCTCTAGAAAGTAGGTTCAAAATGATGAAGTCAGGAGTAACGGGCGTGGAGTGTGGGACTTTGAGGCTTATGGTAATTGTAATAAAGCGGAGTGCAGCAGTTATGGGACGTGAGAGGTTCTAGACCAAATCCCAAGTAAGCTGTAACTTCCTTTTGGATTTTCGGAAGCCATTTATCAGTCTGATGTGGGCGTCTGGAAATTTTTCATGTTTCGTTATTGTAGTACGACATGACACGTATGCTGAGGGCGGTTTGTTTGTTTCTTACGTAGACGTTGCTTCAAGGTCATCAGTTTTTACCCAACGTCAAAAGGACCCTTTTTCGATCGTATGTATGGCCATTTCTTTAACTCGATCTATAGGTAAAACGGTTTGATGAATTTGATTAAATGAAGTGTCATTGGCTTTGTTTTCACTGTGTGTGACAAAGACTATTTGATTTTTTATTGTATCTTCTCCCCATTTTTAACAATCGAGTCTTTGTTTTTCTACAAATTACCCTCTCTTATCTTACTGTTAATGTAAATTTATTTCGGTTAAACTGTAATCTGCTCTTTGAATTAAAATTAATTCAAGGATTAGCTTTAGAGTAAATTTAGGCTAACCGTGTATTGAGAGGTTTTTAAAATAATATAAGGTAGAGATACTATAATGACCTCAACTCAATAAACGTCATACTACTAAACACGGGTCTCTCTTCATAATTGAGAACGCTTAGAGCATAATCAGCCAAGCTGCTCCAGTGTTAATTAGCAGAGGCATTAGTAGCCAACCGACAATTGTCGGAGATACTCCAATAATACATCATCGCAACAATAACTGTCCCACTGCTGGGCTCAGGTCTTCTCTCACAGTGTGAGAGGTACAGGCCATAGTCCACCACGCTGGCCTAGTGCGGATTGGCAGATTTCATACTCCTTTGAGAACTTTATGGATAAATGTTAGGCGTGCAGGTTTCCTCATGATGTTTTCCTGCATCGAAGCAATTTCTAATATGCACATAATTTGGAAAATTGTAGGTGCGTGCCGGGGATCAAACCCAGAAAGACTATCAATGTTTGATAGTTCAGTGTATATCGAATTATTACGTTGTACTTACGTCAGAAAACTAATTCGCGGCCAAATAAATTAGTGTTTATGTTGGAATATTGTGGGGAGAATATAGTGCGTCCCTGAGCGCGCGTTACCGTCCGGATAAATCAACTGTAACCCTTCTACCGCAAGCAAATTACAGACCACCTGAGTGTTGTTATGTTCCTCCACGGAATTATTCTGCGGAGTTAGAAATAAATTGAAAAAAGTACAAATAAAAAGTTTTTTTAACAAGCTTTTACTACATGATAATAAGAAAAAGAACTAAAAAGTTAAAAAGTGAAAAATTTGAAGTCAAGTGTTAACCGTTGAGGAGTTCAATCGTCTGGAGCCAATCCTGGTAGCAGTATCACATTATGCTTATTGTAAACATGCATTGTCATCAGGACTGGACCAGTGTGTAAAATTTTAGCTCAATCGGACACCGGGAAGTAGGTGAAATGTAGCTTGCAAGATTTGATTACAAACACCGGGACAGGTGAAACTAAATAAAAGCTTGTAAAATGCTAAGGCTTCCGTGATAATCATGAGCTAAACTATGACTTGCAGATCAGTTTTGATGTTGTTAAGAATACCAGAAGTTTTACTCCTAGCTTTGTTACATTTAAAAGTTTTTATATCATCATCTTCATTAGAACCCATAACTGCCCCACTGCTAGGCTCAGGTCTCCTCTCACGATGTGAGGGGTACAATCGATAGTCCATCACACGGCCAATTTTAGTCAATTTTAATTTCAGTTTTTAATTTCAGTTTTTATTAGACTTTATACAACATTACAAATGAATATGGTATCAAATGGCCAGATTAATGCTTTATGCATTTTCTATCGGCTAACCATTAGGGTAAACTGATGGAACATTAAAAGCGGTATGACTAAGAGAGGGAATGGAATAGAATAGATGGAATAAAAGTTCTGGATGATTTAAATCATACTTAAAGTTTGCTTACAAAAGAATAACGTTCAATTGTAAAGCTATTCTTTATGATATAATACTAATTGTAACGTTAATGAAAAGAGATCAAACGCACACAGTCACACTACGTTTAATACATTGACATTTGGTTGAGTTGTTGTTGACAGCCTATAGTTTGTCATAATCAATGATGGTCAAATTAAGACCACCGACTGTTTTCTAGTTTTATTAATTTCACATTTACCAATGAAAAAAAAATTTGCACTTATAAAAACCCTAAGCAACATTGTAACTCACAACATTGCAACGGAAGTTATTTAAAAAAAAAGTAATTTTCTTTTCCAAATTAACCCTTCGAATGCTATCTTTACCCCGGCCTCCCATCTCCCGCTTAGATGTGTCGTATATTGCGATGTTAAAGAGATCTTAGAAATTGAGTCGGGGTGAAATGGGCCACCAAAAGACCATTTGGCCGTTGAGGGTGAGAGTGTAAGGCAATCACAGCCCCATATGGACACAAATTACTTTTGATATGTAGCAGTGTGACGACATGCGAAATGGGGTGCTTATTTGATGTGGTCGACTTATTGTGTATCATGATTTGTTTGGGTGATCATTTAATAGTTTAGGGTTAAAAAGTTAACAAGGTAAGTAAATAGATATAAAGCATAAAAGTTATAGTTACTATGTTACCACATAAAAATAAAATTTAACGAGGTAAGAAGTTACACATTCTATTTCTTTTTTCCTCAAAACTGTTAAAAGTTTAGAAAAACCTTTTACAACATCTTGTAGCACATCTTATCAGGTATCCAAATCATAAAAAAGTTACCTATATTACTAGCAATATTAATAAAATGGCAAGCAATAATCTGGTGAAAGGTAGTAATTTTTCGAAAGTTTATAAAATTCAAAATATTTCGAAAACCGTGTCACTTTTTTTTCACCTAAATTGAGTCAGTTCGATAGATCAAGATCTCATTTAACGACAGGTATCGTTTGGACCACTACTTACTGGAAACCCTGTATGATCAAACATAATTTTTTCATAATAATTTGTTTACATAATGAAACAATGGAAAGCACAAAAAAAAGGGTAAACATTGCAATTTATAGTTTAAAAAACAATATCCCGCATTGATCATATTCATTCATTCACTATAACTCTAATCCGAGGTTTTACGGTTTTTAATGCTCCAGGCACTGCACTATTAGTCCAATGAAGCCAAACTTAGCCAGGAAACCGATTACATTCAGCACAGCTGTCAGTTCTATTATAAAAGAAAGTCATAACTGACATATGTCCTGTAACTCCACGCGAATATTAGGGTGACATAAACGATGCCGTTCTGTACATTTTCAATTTGCATAAATATTAGTGGAAGCTGTAATGTCATAAATATATTAGTGCGGTGATACAGATTTAATGGCGATTACAATATTACCCGCGATACATTTGGGGGCGGAAATGTATTAAATTCGCAGAAGTATACCCCTGTGGTTTTGGTTCTTTATAGATATTGTTTTGAAGAAATGAAGTTATAAAAGTTTTTTCTGTACTGAGAGGAATAATAAGTTAGAATTCTTAATTGTGTAGGCATTTTGCGTCTATTATTTTTTTTGTTAGAAATTTATATTGTTAGGTAAAGGTATCTAATGCCAATGTTGAATCTAAAAATAATGTGTTTAATTACAATAACTTTAAGTATAGAATTCAAAGTGTTTTTAATATATAAAAACTTAGTGTACGAGAATTTGTCACTAAGCCTAAAATGCTGGATTAATTTCAATAAAATTGTGATGCATTTTAGAGGGACTAAATTTGAACCCGGTAAATGGTTTGGATAGACACTTCCTTCCAGGAATCAGCTTAGAAATATTGAAACGCCGTAAGAAACAAATACGAAATATCTCTTTAAACTGTAATCTTTGAATTTCTTTAACAATTATTGAAAGCTTGCAATAATAAAATTATGTAACCTCTATCATCATTTCTTATATCGTCAAACTTCTAATATAGGTACTGCTAAATTGAAAACTGAAATGATTGAGGTATATTCTATATTACAAATACACCTTTAAACGTCTATAGGCTTAACAGCAACACGCAGGAAATATTGTGAAGTCATAACATTATAATTAGAGGCGGAACATAAGCGGCATCATCTATTGTCTCGCGTCATATATCAAACCGTCAACGTAACAAACGCGACGTCAGTTTTGCAATTCTAATAAAGCTGGTGTTATGAAGCTTTATTGTAAACTAGACGATGCCCGCGGCTCCGCCCGCGGAAAAGTCGGTAAACAAAATATTGATTTTATCCCAAGGGAACCTATAAACGGGAAATAATCCATCCTATGTCCTATTCCTGGATGCAAACTATCTGTGTGCCAAGTTTCAGCTTAATCCGTTTAACGGTTAGAGCGTGAAGGACAAACATCCAAACATCCAAACATCTTTACAAACTTTCACATTTATAATATTAGTAGGATGAAAGCTAACAGCATTCGGTGTACGGGGATATTCTTTTTGAATTTGATAATGATTGGGGGTAGTATAGCGTTTGGTGGTATTAAGTAATATAGTAGTGGACCAAAAATTCCTCCTTGGGGAACTCCATTTTTTAGTAGGTCTAAATTACACTACATTAAGTGTTTTCTTACGTAAGTATAATACACATTAGCTTGTAAAATCTATATTTGTATAGGTTTTGAATACTTTACAGAGTAAGTTAATCAGACTTATTTTTAATTGTGACGTTATGTGTTGTTTATCAGTTTTTTCAAAAGAATCTTGACTCCAATTATTATTTACATGATAGCTTTCTTTCATTATCTGTTATTCCCGGGCTGGTAATGCTTTTAGACTTATCTGCACATTTGCCGGCTAATTCCATAAAAAAAATAACAAAAGACACCATTACATCATAAAAAGTAAATGAGAAATCTTTGTCAAAACACAGTTACGCCCTGACTCATAAATTACAGTTACAATGGTGTATTTTATGTAATTGCGGCAAGGCGTCGTCACAAAGGGGAATTATCATTGTGTTTGTGTTTACGTATGATACACATTGTACTGTATTTGTCCATCATGGGCCATTCTGCGTCTATTTGTTCTAGTATTGAAACCGCGAGGGCAACTCTGAGCTGTATCAGACAACAATTTGTCATAAAATAAAAAGATTTATTACCCACCGTCGATGTATACTTGTATACCTTTCATACAATATGTGCCTGTAACCCTGCAACCGTTACTCTGCCCTTTTATAGCGACAAATAAAAGAGAATGAACGAAAAGTAATATTATACACGAGATATGGACATTGTTTTTTGATTATATTGCCGAGGAGCTAATAAAACCTTGTTATGGCTCGCACATAAAATTCATTGACGACTTGAGTATAGACTTGTAAGGAGATATACATCTTGAAATCTTGATCTTTTTTGGGGTAGTAATAATGCTAGACACATAGCCTTACACTAGGATTCCATGTGTACTAGGTGCTATGAATTACATAAACAAACATATGAGTAGGACTTATCTATACTGAAATAGAAATTCAAATTCATCATTGCCTTGCTAGGAATCGAATCCATTACCATTTGAACGGCAGTCTTATGTAACCTTTAGGCATATACGGGTCACCATCGGTATATTTTTGAGTTGTTTCTTTTGAAGAGGTTGTCTTTGAGAGGTTGTTATTTTTACTTTTCAGCAAACATGCAACACACAAGAAAAAGTAATAAATGTAATAGCTCTTGAAATTATTTAATTTCGCAAATTAAAGTTCCAATAGTTTTAAACTTTTGCTTAACGCTCAACATTTTTTTCTTTTTTATGAAATCAATTTCTTTTTTAAGGTCATCAATTTTACTTAAAGAAAAGTCTACAAAATGCAACAAATCAAAAACCTAAGTTATACTATATCTCCCAATAACAAAATCATGATCCTCACCAATTTTGCCGACTATTAATTCCTAAGACGAAATAAATAATTCGAAATTGAACCTATTATACCAGCCGAAGCCCCCAAATAGGTGGGAGATGGGAAATCGGTCATTTATCACAAGGAATGGCCGAGATTTCTGACCAGTAACGAGGTAACGTCATCACGACAGATGGGAATAGAAAGGGTTAGCCCATATGTCAGCCACTATCAATCACCCGAACAGTAAATATTGTGTCCCGATGACTTATTGTCAATAAAGTCAGCTCATGCTGTGATGCTACCGTTTGCCCTTTAGTTAGATTTGAAAAGCAATATATTAAACGTTTGTTAGCTAGTAGGTAGTTAGCGAATGATTATTGATGATCTTATAGTTTTGTAGATTCTTATACTACTGTAGGGGAAGTTCCGTATTTTTTATGATTCTTCTGTTTTTACTACAGTTTTACTACAAAGCATTTTACTGCAGAGCTATGAGTGTGTGGTGATATTTTTTGTTGTCATTATGTTGACTAGGTATACTAATAATATAAAGCTAAAGAGTTTGCTTGTTTGAACGCGCTAATCTCAGGAAAAACTGGACCGATTTGAAAAATTCTTTTGGTGTAAGATAGTCCATTTATCAAAGAAGGCTATAGGCTATATCAAGCTAAGATGAATAGGCAAGGAGCAGCAATTAAAAATATTGTGAAGCCGTGGCCGTGAAGGGCCGGCGGAGCTGTAGGCGATTGCTAGTTAATAATATAAAAAATAATACAGTTTTATACCAAAAAAAAAATATTAGTGTCGAAAACCTTCCCTCAACCAAAATATCAAACCTCGTTTGCGAAACTAATTCTTAAAAAAAAAAGTTTAAATTTTTTTACCCAAAATTAATAGACATGTGTTCAAGCTATTTAACTTTGTCATCGGCAATTAGTAAAGGCGACACGGAAGAATTTATAGCACACCTCACGACTACGACACGACATATGACACCCATTCGGGACGGCTGTTAACAAATTAAACCGATTAGTTCTGTTATTCTAATGGGGAGCTATGGGAAGTGTATTTTGACAAAATTTATGGCTGCCACGCCTTCGACTTTTTTCGCGATCACCAATGCCTAGACATCTGTTGCGATGAAAATTGTCACGCCTCTTTGCTGACAAATATTGACTTTGATGTAGGTGTTCTTATGGTAAAAAATTTGCATGATATGCTGATTTGGAATTTACTTTATGTTTTGTTTCATTCGGAGGCAATCTATATGGTTCAAAAGTTCTTATTTAAATAAATTAAATTACGTTTAAATAAAAGTATGTATGCATAATTTGTGACATAAGTACATTATTCGTAACTTAGAAAAAAAATCGTAAAACAGATTTTTTTGGTAATTGTATTGTCCCAGGACAAGATATTCGCTATTATCCAGATATTTCCTAGATGGCGCTATGAATAGGTTTTATTCAAAATAAAGTAGATATATTTATAGTCAAATTAAAACCACGTAGTTCTCTAGTTATAAATTAACGTAAAAAAGACACAAATTTTAACAAAGTACCTAACAATAATTTTTTTTTTGTATAAATAACAAAAACGATTGGCAAAGTCATGTGCGAAGGGAAGCGCCGATGTTTCCCGGTGTTCCCTGTTCATATGTCAGAGGTTTGACAATTTTTTTGTCACAAAAAATATTTAATAGTCCCTAACATGGGGGCAGACGTAGTGGCACCGAGTTTTTGTAATAATAAATCGTCTCTCTTAACTTTGCCGCTAGACTTCATAGAATTTTGCGGTATGCGATTTTGATGTTAACATCTTGTAACTTCGGCGGTGGGTTTTGAGAGGTTTGGGCGTCTGTCTGTCTGTCCCGTGCAGGACACTGGGATGTTTTAGTGTGTTACGCCATACTAGCTTTTATGTGCAGTTTCGCATGCGGAAATAGTCTCTATGCGACTTAAAAAACAGCATTTTTTCGTAGTAAATTGCATGCTGTATTTTAGCATGTTTAAGTAATATTTTCGCTACGAAAGCTAGGCTATGATTGTTTACTTGATCTAATCTGTTTCTATATTAAAATTCATTAAAATCAATTCAGACGTTTTAACGTGAAAACGAAAAATTCATACATAACCCTTTTTGCATTTTTATTAGAATTTATAAATAACCCAAAATCGCATATCTTATCGATAATTTTCTCCTCAAAAAATCATTACCATACCTAAAGTATCACACAGAAAGGCACTTTACGGGTTATTTACATTAAGACCAGTCGTCTACATAACCCCAAAATCGTATCATATAAAGGCTCCCTTAAAGGAATGCAATGGTTATGACTAATTCATTCCAAAACAGGAATTCAACAAGGCTAAGAATTTTATCGTAATTAACGCCTAATTTACAGCCGAATTGTAAAACGAATCTGAATTACTGTGCGTTTATCGGCATTATCAGATAATGGTACTAATATCTGTGCTACACAATTTATTGATACAGGACTGACAAAAACAACCAATGTTATTGTTCATTTTGATGTGTTTATTGGACGTTATATCTCTGTTATATCTGAAATTATTGTCTATAGAAGGTAGACATATTAATGTACTATTTTTGTGCAACTACGCAAAACAGGGTAATGTTTTTCGAGGATATAAATGTATGTCTTTGACACGGTATACAGACTAAACGGCTTTGCGACGATTTCAACAAATGAGGTGCTTTTGGGTTCCTCTATATTGTTTAAGTGACATAGACTATAGTATAGGATGATAATTAGTACTTTGGTTATTAATTATCACCATAAAAATTAAATACAATTGTTCAATAGAATGAGCAAAAATCGAAAACCAGTGTTAGGTGAAAATAATGTCAGAAAACAATAAACAATTATATATTTTCTAAACTATGCAAAATCGGCTAACATACAAGAGGGTGATTGGAAGACTACTGCACTCTTTAACTTTTTACTTCTTTTTAACTTTCTTTTTTAACAACTAATAAAAGATTGTTTAATTTTTTTTATTTCCACTTGTACAATTTATGTTAGATGTTAAATAAATTTCAGATATTTTCCAAACCATACTTTGTATGATTCCAACTGCAAGTAACTGTAACTAAATAAAGTACTTTTTTATTTTTCGAAAATTAAAAAAAGTCCCGATTTTTATCAAAAGATACCAAGTCAAGCTCTTGCCACTACAACAAAGTTTCATAATTTAAAAATTAGTGTAATTCACTGGCGATACCCACTGCCTCTGTCACGGGTCAGATTTGGGAGAGATAAACAGTATAATCTGTGAAGACATGCACTAAACACACGAGAAACGGCAAATATTTGTCAGGATAAGGGCGCTTGAGCACGAGCAGGTATGCAGTGCATTTTGACGTCACTTACCACTTCGTTCTACTCAAATTCGTGTATTTATGATAATAGACCAGAAGCAGACGAATTATACTAAGTAGTGGCTCGCTCGCGCTTCGCTTCAAATTCAAATTCAAAATCATTTATTCAGAAAGGTATCAAAGATACACTTATGCACGTCATTTTTTGAATCTACTCCCACTTCGTAAGGTGCTTTGACATGGAGGAGAAGAAGCGGGGAAATAAACTCCCACGCACATCTTGTTAAAAATAGTAATAATACAATAGACGTTTTACAAAAAAAAATCTAACCTGAACTCAGAACTTCAGTGTATGTTTTTTCAACATGGCTGACTAAGTCAACTGTCAGTCATGTCAGTTAGAAGTCCCATATAAACTTTAAAATTTTAAAACTTTTGATTTAAATAAAACTAAAATCTAATAACGCCCCGAGTTCAAGATTATTTATTTATTTCATCTATTGTTCTGTCAAATCTTAGTGAGCTATTAATTAGTTCCTAAAACGAAATAAATGATTTGAATTTGAATCAGCCGTTTGTAGGTGATGCTCTTTCAAACACACAG
>LGAG01000375.1:308387-322198 GCA_001278395.1 Lerema accius
TAAGTTGCTTCAGTACTCGCGATTGGCGAGAAGATAATGCTAAGCTATGGTAGCAAGAAATAATGACTAATTGTAAGCACATAGGCTCAAAAAAAAAAAAATAAATAAATCATGTTCAAAATATGTTCACTAGAATGTTAACAACACGATGGCTATGGCTTGCACTGTCATTATAGTAATTGTATCTCAAATAATGAAAATGATGTGCCAGAATCTATTAGACTCTGCGTAACAATTTTCTATTATGCTGTAAAAGAATCTTACAATGACTATTTTGAATTAAACGTCTTACTTATTAACGCTTTAAGGATCTTCGAAAACTTGCTATAATAAACCTTATCAAATAAACTATCAATAATAATAAATGATATTATAATTATAACATTCTATTATTTATGTATGTATATATTTCGTTTATTAACTGAAAGTCTTTTAAGGCCGTGATTAAAGCGTTGATATGTAAATGCATTAAGTTAGTATATAATATATAAGAGAGATGGAGCATATAAGATAAAGAAAATATTCAGAGTGATTACAATTCATTCAAAATTGAAACAACAACAATGTGTGTCAAAATATTATTCGCTAATCGCTTAAATGTTGTAGTAGAACCGACAGACCAAATACGGCAGTATAGTAGGAATGGAAGCGAAAAACCAGGAATATAGTGATTTATGAGTTTAATTGCCTCTTTTACATAGGTACGGATGTGTTCTGTCGGGAATTCAATATTCGACAAAGAGAGTAGAACAACGCATCGGATCGCGAATCGTTCGTTTTTTGACATTCTGACCAATGATAGCGCTTTAAATACTTTTTTTCTTTTCTGTACGCTTGCATAGATTATATCGAAGGTTCTGGATGCAATTTTAGTCTGTGATTTATTGTGGATTAAGGGTTGGTAAAAGGTTTACTTTCAGGAAGGCCTGGTAGGTTCTATCAACAAAAACGACTATCTTCTTTCTCGAGTAAGTTGATAAACGAAGCTGGGAGCTTGAGTGCCAGAGTACATTTTACAAAAAACGATCATCGGACAATTGTTCCAGCGTAGCAACGCATCTTTCGACTGACTTCAGATTGGAAAAGTACAAAAGATCACAAACTAGACTCCTAATATTTACTAATAACATTGACCGGCACTAACTGTAGGTACTAACTTCCGTAGTCTCTACACTAATCAAGTAACTACTATGAATATTGTCATTAATATCTATGACTCATAGGAAAAAAAAAATATTTCATTTGCGTTCACATTCCGTAGTTTTTTTATTATCCGCTGACCGTATAACGCCGTAGCAGATTTACTTTAAAAATTATCATAAATATAATTATAAATTATTCGTTTTTTTTTAATTCTTAAACCTAATTACTTAGCCTATTTAAATTCCAGTTCCGCTGGGAATCAAACCCAGGACCCTTTAAACGGCGATCCGGCGCGGCAACCGTTGCGCCATACGGGTTATCAAAATTGCAATTTAAAGGCTTTATATTCTTGTAGTCGTACGATAAATCGAGCATATTGTATAGCCAAAATATAGCATTAAACTACACTATATCGTAAAGTACTGTACCGATATAACGATATATCGTATCGCAACGCAATGGAATCCACAACCTACTACTAATTCTAATCAACCCAAACTTGACCATCCCGTCAACTCGGTGATATTAATCTCGAGTTCAGTAATTGAGCGAATCCAGAAGCAGCAATCGAGTGTTAGCCTCCTTTATCCGTTTAAACCGATTCAAAGCCTTTTTTAAGCCCAAGATTTAAGTTGGTGAAAGTGGCCGCCTCTATTAAAACGCGATTTCATTCAGCTCGGTTTAGTCATTCACTTCCTTTTATTTCAATTGGAATATTAAGTAACTGTCACTTTTCGGTAGACAATGACATTTTTTTAGACATTTTTTGGACAACAATTTTGCACTTTTACTTCTAAAAATCATCTGTAAATTAATAGAGAAGAGATCTGAGCCCAGCAGTGGGATAGTCGTGGATAGTAATGAGTATGATAATAATAAAATAATACGGGAAAGATAAAATTTTCGGTACCGTTTTATAAATAATGCAGGCACGAGTTCCAAATTTAAAATACCTACTTTAAGTTAATATTTAGACACACAAAGCGTAATTTTGTTCATAACATGTGCTATAAGAATCTACATTTAATTCAGAAGATTAATCGAACCTACACTTAGACCGAGATCAGAAATCTAAATTCATTATTCAAATTTCTACCACGCTGGGAATCGAACATAGGACTTATTGAACGACGGTAGGACTCAATACGCCATGTGAATCGTCAAATTATTATTTTTGATTTTCACTATTTTCCATACTCTATTTGCAAAATCTAAATTGTCTAGCAAAGATGTCTAGTGATAAGATCTGTATTGTATTATTACAAGATTATTTCAAGATCACTTTATTAGTCTTATAAAGATTGTATACGTATGTATATTTAGATATGTATATTACACAAAAATCATTAACATCCAACTATTATTTCTGTCTTCTCTACTTTTTTCTATTGTTGTTATTTGTACAAAAATGTCCTGTGCTAAGAAATTTGAGGGTTAATAATTACTAAATTGTACTATACTGGAATACATAGATATACTCTATTTAGAACGATAATAACTTCATAATAATTTTGTACATATTTGTTTAAATTTAAAGTAATTAAAGTACCTACTCTCTTAGACTTTTCATGAAACCAGTGTTCAAAAGATACGCATAATAATAACTACAGGCGTTTTCGCTACAATCTTAAGTTCTACATTAATAATAACCCTCACACAGTTATTATTAGTCTAACAAAATCCGTATTTTAACCCCAAAACGCTCCACAAATACAACGGACGTAAATGTTTTCACAGCGCAGATATTTCGTGCCGACTACAAAACGAAATCTAACGATACGTGTCGAACATTTGTCGAACATGACATACGTCGTCGGTAAATATTAGCTGATACCGTGTTTGTATCAGTTGATAACAGTCGACGACGGGACACTGAGTTGTGGTTTGGGAACTATTAGTTTGTAGGATAGGACGTATTATAGAAGTTGGTATAAGAAGAAGAGAGAAACGATATATTGCAGACTAGTGGACCCGCCCTCGCTTCGCTTCCGTGTATCTTTTAGGTTAAAATAAAAACTGCTACTGTTGTATGTTTTTTCAATATGGCTGACCACGTCTGTCAGTTACATCAGTTAGAGAAGTCCAATACAAACTTTAAATTTTGATTTTGATTGAGTGGACTGATTTAATATCAAACATGTCAACAACAATCTATTGTTCGGTCGATTTTTGGTCGAATTTCGACCACAAAGCGACTCCTCTGGTTTTATTAATTATCTAATAACTATGTATTTATAAGAACACCAATTTCCTTGCAAATATTTTGTGCTGTTCCAACTTCAGTTAGCCAATTTGCTTTTCACGTTTGTAATTATTTGTTAGTTAAATATGTGCTTGAGGTGTATTCTCCACAACATTAATGGAACTTTCTCGAAGTAGGTAATTCTATACTCGTATAGTCAACAATTCAAAGTGTTTGCTATAATCAAAAATTGTAGCGTGTGTTCTAAAAATATTGGGCTAATATATTGAGGTTTAAATACATTCTTAATTTCTTCATTCACTTTAGTTATGTTTTAAAATTATTTATAAGTTGTTATAAAAATTAAAGAATCAACCCGAAAAAATTGTTGCAGAACAACGTCTGCCTGGTCTGCTAGTATTATACAATTTTTTTTTTTGTTGTATGTTGTTTTTTTGTTGGTTGACAGTTTATGAAGATCAAAGCACATCTGCCATTAAAAAAAAAAGCGTGGCCAGAACTAAGAATATTTCCAACAGACAGGTTACATAGGTAGGTACCTAGACCTCAAACTAATTCTATGAATTTAACACTAACTACGTTTTTTGAGTAATTTAAGTTTTAAATAACTTTACAAAAACAAAAAAAAATGCTGTTACAGGGTTAAGTCCATATAAACTTTTAAGTTCTTTGTATGACATAGCTATTGAAAATAATTCTAGGTGTAGCCACGCAGTTATTTTAGACCAACAATCTATGGAAATTGCCTGATGTTCTTTCCCATTCTAAAATGGTTTTATTGACAATCTTTAAATAGCTCAAGTTATACACTTAGGTACTAATGTTAAGCTTCTAATCTGTATAATCCTAAACAAACTAATGTTAGGTTTATGATAGACCTATACACTATCATAGTAGATCTTAATAAAATATCATTCTATTTTATTATAGCTGTTCTGTAAGTATTGTAATTTATATTACAAGTACATTAATAACTTGTCTGTTACTAAACATTTGAGCTCCTAAATATTATTTACATGCCGTAACATACAATATCACTAATATGTGGTGGATATCCTACTAATATTAGAGTTATCGAATTCCGAATATTTTTTTTGCAGTCCGGATGATAAAGCGCAATAACTTAGAATGTTTCTTTGCCATACGTCGAAAAAGTATGTATAAATAATAATTAACTCGATCACTATACTTTACGTGTAAGTATTTCATTAATATACATTTCATTAATTTACATAATTATACATTTATTTTCTAATTTACTTTATTACTACTTCCTACTAACAATATCCCTCAGTTAATATGCTATCCTTAAAATATGGATTTATAATATTAGGCAAATATTAAGGTTTAAGAAGAAAATGTATACTTTAATCAATCAACAAATAGAAAGAAAGATAAATTATTCATTAGTAAAGTAACTAGGTATTTACTTGACATAGGTATTATTAACTAAGTGTCGGTACAAATCGGTAGGTCTATTACATGCCAAATATTCTGTCTGTAATAATAGGTACCTACTAAATAATAAGATTTGCTCAATGTTTGAGTAACTATAATTTGATTACTTAACCCTGGTGATATTTTCTGGATGTCTTTCGAATTGTGAGGACAATTTATATGTAAAAGGAAATCTCTAAATTATCTACCAGAACCCAGAAATAATTGGATGGTATTTTTGTATGAAAATATTTAATATGATGCAACACTACTGGGTTTCGTTGTTCTTAATTAAATTATAATTCGTGGTAGATATACTCCACCAATTACAGAAACATTAACTACTTTATTACCCAACAAAGCATGCAATTATCTATCTGATAGGTATCAGGTAAGTATGTAATATTTACACTATATACTTACTAAATATTAAAAAACTTGGTGGGTATGAAATCAAATATTGTAAAAAAGTTTTCTTGTATATCTAAGCTATTTTAATGCAGAATTTAATTAGAGGTTCAATATTATTTCACTGACATGTATTACAACTAACTTATCGATATAATACAATATAATTCCAGTATTAATAACAAGGAATATAATTAATATAATATTTCATTAAGATACGCCATATTTATTTAGGTAAGTACCTATACCAAAAAATATGTTAACCCACTTCATGAATTGATAGAAATTATAGTAATTTAACACTTCCACGGCTGTCTTGTAATATTACAAGCGTTTTCTCACGCTTTTGTAGGTCAATAAGACTACATAGAGTTAGTTGTAGTCTAATATTAGATCATTATGTTTGTACATTCTACAAAGCTACTGTGTAGAATGGCTATTTAATGAGTCTCAATAGTTGAAAATGTAAGGTGGTAGAGATGATTAATATCTATCTACTTAATTTATTTAAGGATTTTCAGCAGGTATATTATGAATAAGCATTGAATATTTTTACATAAGGAATGTATCTAACAATTTTAGGCAAATTAAATGTAGAGCTTGAATTTGAGTGTTCTATAAATGTAACTTTATTTAATTTAACAGTTTGAATATGTCTAACTTATCTTTAGAACTTCGTTTAAAGAATCTTTAAAGCTAACCTAACATAATTTTTGGTTCTGAAAACCTGGATCAAATACTAACCTATAGTATCATGGTTCAATTCTGTACACAATTTACTACGCAATATAATATTTGTTTTTGTTACTATCCAGTGAAATATACTTTACTTGTGAACTCATAATAACATTTCCTAGTTGTAAATGAAGAAAAATAAGCTTCTGTAATCTTGGTTAACCCTCGCCTGACAGGCTGAGCTATAATTCCACAATTTTCTCGTTCCTGACAGCTTTAACACATTAGTCATAATACTCACTGGCACACAGAATCTTCCACTTCAGTGACAGATGAACCCAGGTACCACTGTGCGTTAAAATCCGCTAACATCCGTCATAATCCCGTCCAAGCCTGGATTACGGAAGCTCGTCACTATAAACACCAAACCGATACCGATAAATCAAAGCATCCGCGACGTGAAATCCGCTAAATCCTTGCGGGGATCGCGTAAAAAATACTAGTATTAAAAACAGTCTTAAGTGGGCTTATTCGAGCGCGGGACGGCCGCGCCGACTCTAATCTCGACCACTTCCCAACGCAATTTGAACCTAACTCCGCCACTCTATACATCATCCAGCGACGCCCGCCTACCGCGCCGTCGCGAGCCCCTATCGTCGTCTCCCTCCCACTAACCACCTCCCCCTATACCTCTCTCTCTCCCCCTGAAATCTCGCCAGTTTTCAGTGCACGCGACGCGCGGGGAAGCAGTCAGCTGGCCCAACTTATGCGGATAAAATCGACTTTTTATCGCTCGTGACGCCTTGTGACGTCATTGTTTACTCCGTGGACACTATTGCTAGGAATTCTGTGACGTCGTTTAATGTTTAAGTCGCGAAAAAATCTCGTATATTTCTTTCGCAATCGTCGTGATTTACTGTCCATATTTTTGAGACATCACCACACCACGTAAGGAAAATCGGAGAAACTATTGTCTTAAAATTCAGTGCTAATAATACCGTAGCAATGTACATTACAAGGCAAATTTAACCTTGCAATATATCTTCCTTTTAGCGCATAAAATAATTGCAGTTAAAATTGGCTCGTGCACCGTCGGTAATAAATAACCAAGAGTTCGCAACGCAAACAGATCGGGCGCATTAACCGCGTCGGCGTACATAAAGAGAGCGGTATAAATATAAAGTTCCCACTCGGTGCCGCGCAAACTTAGCTAAACAACGCCATAATTGCCTTCATTACTTAAATTACAGAAATTATTTATTCAAAAAGCTGGCAACATTTAGGCGCTTGAAGCTCCGCCTTTTGCGGCCTTCCCGCCAATACGACGAACCAGCGCGCGATGGGAGGGGCACATACAATATGGCGCCGGGAAAATGTCGAAGTCTGCGCCGCGTTCAGACGCCGTCGGTTCCAAATTTTCTCTCAAATCGTTCCTTTTATCAACAGTGTTAAAACTAAATTGTATTGTTAATTTTAAGTGGTAAAAGTGATGAGTGGTAACATAGGTTATACATCTACCATCTGTGCCGACGGTATATTTCCCGACGGCAGACCTCCCAGATAGAATCATTTGTTTATTCAACAAGATAACCAGTGAATATTTGTTTTTCTTACAATTTAACTCTTAGTAATATTAACTTAAACAGGTAGGTAAGTTGGTAGAAGCGGTATTTAATTCTATCTGCAACAATTTGATTTTCCGTTAATGAAATGTAGATAATATTTACTTTGACCATATTAATGACTTTGTAATTGGTTGTTATGTAAATAGAAACCTACTTAAAAGGTACTCAGTTAAAATATCTACTTACTGTACCAATCTGCTATTTACAAATGTATTTTTGGTACAAAAAATTATAGGTAATTTTACGGACATTTCTAATTTAATTAATAGGAAAGTACGCATTGTTATGGCAATACCTATAACCTAATAATGTTAACAATCATCATGTCCATAATTACATTTTGACAAATTAATAATATTACATTTCATTAATATTGTTATTTATATTGCACTGTTAATACCTACTTAGTAATCCGTTAATCTGAGTGAAAAAGATTTAAATGTGTGTATTATAATTATAGTTTTCCTTGGTAAGTTACTTTTAAGCTAGTTCCTATTTTTAACTAAGAAAGGGTCTGTCTGTCAATTGTTATATGAAATGATAATACCCGTAACCTATATTTTTATTGAAATCCCTATTTATTAATTCTAAATTTAAGGTTTATTTTACAGTTAATCAAACGAAAACTTATTATTACTCAATCCCAAAGTTATTTTTAATAAATCAATTATATCTTTTTTAGTTAGTTAAATCTTTAAATAATTATTGTACCTAGTGCTTCACTTATTTTATTTACATGCATTCACGTATGTTACATATAATATGGATTTTTAGACATTTTAAGCAACACCTAAGTGATTTGTTTATACAACCTTCAGTGAATAACTTATTAGGACAAAAAAGTCCTTGCAATAACTTATATTGCAACCTACTTTTTTTCTCTTGAATGTTATTAATAACAAACTCATTAATTAAACAAATGAATTACCACTCTGAACTTTTATTTGTGCTTTTAATTAATGAAACATTCAACTTGTAATTGCATAGAAATACTTATACCTATACATTATTTTGAATTATGTTATTTTTAAATTATTTGTAGCTAATTAACCGTTAAATAATAAATATGAATAAATAAATACATTTATCATTTGACTAGTTAATTTTATTTAACTTTTACCTCTTCTAGGAATAAATGTTGACAGTTTTAAATCTTCTCTAAATGTAGAGTAATGTTTAGTTTAGGAGTTTATTACTAAGCACTAAATACAAATTAGGTACTTAATAATAAACTCCTTATTGATTAAAAACTTAGGAACCAACCAAACTAAGGGATTTAAATATTTAGTAGAACAATGTCTACACAGATGCTAAATGCTCTAGAAGATTTCTAGTTTATTCTAGTGTAGGAATAGTACTATAATAAAATTATTGATTACAACTCTTGTATTTTAAATAATCAAGCTACGAGTATCTTTTTACACAAATCACAAAAATCCTCTTTCTTTTTTAAAATCGGTTAAAAAACTTGCATCGCGTAAATATTACAGTGTATCAATGACGACGAGTTGAAAATCAACGACAATTTTTCAACGACCAACAATTTGTCTGATTAATCGACCGATGCAGATGGTTTGCCAAAAAAGCAGTGCTAGGGTCGATTGTGCCCGCTATAATCGAGAATGAATTGCGAAGGGTTGTCTACGTCATAATGGATAGTGTTTATGCCCTTTGTCAAACAAATTGTTCGATTTGAATTCCTTTTTAAATTTAATTTGGGCTGTTAAGATTTAGTTTGGATATTAGTATAGAGTAGTCGGCAACCTTATTAGCCAAAGAGCATTTAAAGAGCTTATTAGCCAAAGATTTATCCCAAGGGAACCTATAATCGGGATAAAATCTGTCCTATGTCCTATTCCTTGATGCGAACTATCTGTGTGCCAAGTTTAAGCTTAATCGGTTCAACGGTTAAGGTGTGAAGGACTAACATATATCCAAACATCTTTACAAACTTTCACATTTAAAATATTAGTAGGATTAGTAGAATTTAATTGTATTTGCATGCGATTAGGTAAACATTTTTGATTTATTAACATAAATACATAACTCTCTCATAAGATAAAAGAAGAGAATTATCACAGAAACAATATTTCAAATCGATATAAACTATAGGTACTTTTCTTGTTTCGTAGTTGACGTTTCTCATGTTCTTTTACCCGACTGCGCTAGAAGGAGCGTAATGTTTCTGAGCGTAATATGTACGAGTACGTATATATAAGTATTTCCATTCCTTTGGCGCGCTCTACAGCCCAAACAGCTTGACAGATTATGACTTTACGAGGTTTTGTTGTATCTTGTTGTATCTTCGCTAAGCTAAAATTTTTTGGAGTCGTTTTTTTTTTGTTTAAATATTAATTTTATTATTAGTTACTTACCTTAGTAACTAAGCAATACTTACCTTAGTAACTAAGCAATTGTCGTAAATTATAGTACCTACTTTAATTTACGACAATTGTTCCTGCAGAAAGATCTACCGAAGCGAAGTTACAGGGGGCTAAGTACCTACCTATAAAAGTCGTACAGTGTAAGTATACCTACAGTTCTTCAAAACAATGCATTATTTATGCCCCCTGAGTGGTTACCTCAACCATATATCCCTCCTAATCCCCCAAATGTACGATCTTTGGCCTGATTACTGATAGTCGAGCTGATTCGTCGTAAATTTTAATAGCTATATAAGCAGTTGATAGCCGCAGTATATGCGTTAATGTACATTAATTTATGCATCAATTGCTTAGGTATCGATCTGATCTCCTAATGGTGTACCTGAGATACAGTAGTCGAGATTAGCTGAGGTGTAATTTGAATGAGTGTCCGTAATCTTGGTTTATGTTGGGTTTATTGGCGCGTGTGTGAATTGAATTGTCGTTTATAGGACTGGATTCTAAATTCAAATTCAAATTAAAAAAGAAAAAATAATTTACATCAATTTAAAAAAAAAACTAAAATCTCGTTAGACGATACCTATTATATCATCGGCTTTATGAACAGATGCATTAATACTTAAGCCTAAGTACCTACGCTAGTATCGGCCTAGTGTTGGTCTATTCGAGGCAGAAATATTAGAAAGATAGTAACAAAAAGATTATTTCCTTTGTAGGTGGTGATATAATGACATAAACTAAAAGGTAGCATACATAACATATTATTGTAATATTACATTAGTGTTACAATAAATAGGAGCTTGGTTGGTTCCTTGAAGAATCTCGACAGTAACACCATATACGCGGCCAATATGGGCGTAAAACATACTGGTTCCCTTTTAAATACACCACAAAATGTTTATTAAAATTGTTACGAAATGGTTCAGTAACTAACATAGGTACGTATACTAAGTTTTTGTGCACAGATAGCCGATAGCCTAGTAATACAATCATTAATAGAAAACAAATAAAAAATTACAGCAAAAAAATTAGAGGGGTTGGTTAACAAGATTATTCAATAACACCCTATATTTTCAAATCTATCAAGCCTTCTAAGCTCGAGAGCCAAAGAAATGGACATAGATACACACGCTAGAAAAACATTACCCTCCTAGCTTAGTCGACTAAAAATCATGTTATTCTTACCTCTAAGGTCCGAAACCCCAGCCGTTCCTTAAAGACTTCAGAAATTACAGACATTACTTTATTATCTTATTTTCGTTAAAGGTAATATAGTAATCACTCCATCAATCAATGATATATATTATCTAAAGCTATTAAAAGGTACCAATAAAAATGCATTCGTGAACAAAATATAGAAGCTTGTGATGTTATAAAACTAATTCTCGGCAATAAAAGGATCACCGCGATAGCACGTCACTGATGTCATAAATAATGTTATTATTTACATAATTATACGCATATATTGTGCGACAGAATCCTACTTATATGTATTATAAATGTGAAAGTGAGAGGAGACCCGAGCCCAGCAGTGGGACAGTTATGGGTTACGATGATGAATGCGGATTTGCTCTCCTGTAGACTTAGCATCAAAATATGTACAAATTTTTAACTTAGCAATATTATCTTCTTTCATCAGACATTACAAAGCGAATACATTAATAAACAAATCGGTATCCAACCTATATATTTCCATTGCTAACTTCAATTGAAAGCGACTCTACATAACTTAGAACATACCTTTATAAATGCAAAATCGCATCATCTCTAACTTCATGAAGCTAGACCATACTTAAACATATTGCTATGAAGCGGATTGAAGCAAACAATCTCATTACATAATGATAGTCACACTAAAAACAAGTGTATGAGATTGTAATGACGTAATTATGACTCATTTGATGCTACGTGACTTTTTGCAACAGTCATTTTGTTTGACTATTAATAAGAGGAGCTACCACAGAGCAATGAATGTATCTTACTTCCGTGGGAGCTACAGTGAGTTTGTACAATATTATATATGTACCTATATACTTACGCAAAGATAGCTTAGTGGCTAGAATGTTGTTCTTCTGAATGAGAGTTCCTGAGTTCTAATTCAATTCGCTCTTGTAATTTTCAAGAGTTAAAGCGCGTTAGAAACTAATTATCATTTGCTTCGGTAAAGTAATATTTTGTGAGGAAACCTGCAAGCCTGAATGTTCTCCATAAAGTTGTTAAGGGTGTGTGAAGTCTGCCAATCCGCACTCCAGCGTGGTGGACTATGGCCTGTAACTACACTGTGAGAGGAGACCCGAGCCCAGCAGTAGGACAGTTATGGGTTGTGATGCTTTTAACTCTTGCTCAATAGAAACTTGCTACCTTAATTTTTTTTTATTTTAATTTATCATACATAGATATTAATATATTATGTGGGAAACTCACTTTTATCTGAAATAACTAATCATGTTTAAAAGTCTGAAATAGACAAATAAGGTTAGCCTAAAGGTCGTAAATTTAATTTAGGTAAGTAAATATATTTTTTAATATTTTTTTGTTATATTTTCTATTATGTAATTAATTTAAGTAGGGTAAGCTAACCTTACTATCTAAGCTTCCTACTAACTAACTTAAGCTACAAGTTTCGACTTTTAATAAGTAAGTTGGTACCTATGAAAAAAAAAAAATGTGACTGACTATTATTCTAAGGTGTCTGACTTGCAAAGTAGGTAGGTAGTCAATATGTACGGTGAGCCGTAGTGACTATCATAATGACGATAGATTACTGTAAGTACTTAATCTACAGGATGAAGCTTGAACTTGACCTGTAGGTAGGTACTTACCTAAGTTACCTACCACGTAAAGTTTACTTTATAAATCCGTACCTATATTGCAATGATTACTAGAGTTTTTTCTGTCTAATATACTTCTAAATATATCAGTAAAGTAGGTACTTACCTAAGTTACCTACCACGTGAAGTTTACTTTATAAATCCGTACCTATATTGCAATGATTACTAGAATTTTCTCTGTCTAATATACTGCTAAATATATCAGTACTTATTATAGAAAATCTTAGCTAGTTTGTTTGTCACTGAAACATAACGGTTGCACCCATTTTAATTTTTGTGGTATTTTTCAAAAGGTCGGAGTATGGTTTAAGACCATAGTTGAAGCCTATAGGTAGTGCTGAAGTCGATATATTTCAAGGGACCTGCTACACTAATAGGAATATTAATTATATAACTATAGGTAATTATTTACCTTTAAAGGTAGACAAACAATTATATTCTCGCAATGGGGACAAATCCAAAGACACCATTAGAAGCAATATTTAAACATACATACTACATTGTAATTGCTCAACCCAAGCTTTAGTTTTAGTATAGAGCATACACCTATGTCAATAGTTTTTATTTATAAGAACTAAGTACTAAATCTATATCTATACTTTTATCTATACTAATAATATAAAGCTGAAGAGTTTGTTTGAACGCGCTAATCTCAGGAACTACTGGACCGATTTAAATAATTATTTTAGTGTAAGATAGTCCATTTATCGAGGAAGGCTATATAACATCACGCTATAAGATAAATAGGAGAGGTGCAGCAATAAAAAATATTGCGAAAACGGCATAATTATACGAAGCCGCCGGCGATTGCTATTTATGTATTTAAACAAATAAATGACTTTGAATCCATATTTCAACAATCATCGTGACATCAATGGAGCTAGTAGATAGCTATATGCACAAATCTTATAATGCAATGGACTCATAATCCTTATTAGCATAATAATAGGTCCTCTGGTAATTGGAATGCGTTATCACACGTCGCCTGGATTACTGGGAGTGACCTATAACCTGAATATTTGAATAACAGGAAAGGTATTGTCAATCTGGATTTAATTATTAACTAATAGTTACATTACAGTGGAATGCAGTGATACTAGTGGCT
>LGAG01000375.1:324833-339245 GCA_001278395.1 Lerema accius
TAGCAAACGAGCTGACAGTGCCACCAACCCCTGCCGCCCATGGACATCGTAACAGACAGAGTAGGACTAAGGAGAGACTGTTAGTTGGTTATTAGGTCCTGTCAGTAATAGATGTTAATGAGAATATTAGTTGTTGTTAATTCGTTAGTGTAGGGACTACGGAAGTTAGTACTATTAGACTAGTTTTAGACTTAGATTAGTTTTAGACGTTCGTTGAAATATCGGCATGTTATTAGTGTCGTTATGTCCGCATCTCTATGTCGGTCTGCCTGTCTAACTACTTATCCGTCTGTCTGTCCATCTTTGTATGTATGTATATTTATCTATGTCCATTTCTTTGGCAGGCTCTGCAGTGTAAATTTATGACGCATTTTTGCGTGTAAAATGATATTGATTTCGTCTCTATTGTGAGAGTGACTTTAATTTTGTGTTAGGTACACCTCCCAATTTTTAGTAATCACCTTTTTTTGGTCCCTAGTTTTATTTATGTTATGATACAATGTTGGAATAAATAACCATAGATTCTTAATTAATAACTTAATTATTATAAACTGTAAGCTAACAAAAAGACTATAATTAAATATTTTCGTTTTTAAACGGATGCAAACGAATCAATTTCGTCATAACATAGGTTGGTTAGATACGCAAAACGCCCTAAATTTACTCCCAAATTTATTTATGTAGATAAGTCTATTTGTCCTAGTTACAGTTAATTTATTCCTATTGAATATTCAGAACTGTATCTCCTCAATACTCATTTAATTTTATAATAAAGAGAATACGAACTCACGGGATGTTTTGTTAAAATCTTGGGCAGTAAGACCTATTGTGGAACGACTTGAGTGAGGTTAACAATGATTTTTGGTTTTGTGGTACAGTCCTTAGACAAAATTAATTAAAAAGACCTGGTAATGATTAACAGTAGGCAAAAATACTAGTTAAAACTCGGAGTGTATGATAAAAAAATTATAGCATATGTCACTAATAACTCATTTGTGAAAATACGTTAGGCCGTTTATGCTGTTGAGCATGCCAAAGAATTTAATCATAATGCTCGAAAACATTACCCACCTTTAACAGTGGGCTAAAAATAAAAATTATTTATGCCATATACAGGGTAAATTTTAATTAGCGCATCACCTTTTGCAGGCAGCTTCTCCACATCAATCCTAACGACATTTGTTCTACGACTTTTTACATAGCTCGATAAATAACCAAAAATAACAAAAAACAAATAAAGGACAATGCCAGAAGTTCTATAGATTAATTTTGTATGGGAAAACTTAAATTTTGAAATCTATTAATTTCAAAAAGTCGTAGAACAAATAAATTTCGTTGGGATTGACGTGGAGAAGCTGCTTGCAAAAGGTGATGCGCTAATTACAATTAACCCTGTATATATATATTTTTAAACTTAGTAAACATTGTTTTATTTCTGTGTATAATCCAGGCTACAATAAAAAAATCGTTATAAGAAAATATTAAAGTATCCCGCGAATTACATACAAATGGTCACCCTACTGGCCCAAATGATCCCTATTATTAATCATTTCTCTATGTTTTAATGAAGCAAAATTATGCAGATAGAAATTGTGACGACAATAGGTACGATCTCTAGGCGGCCCTACCAAGGAGGCTTTATGATAATTTAACTTGAATCCCTCCTTTCAAAGATGTTAGGTATTTTGTTTTGGGGAAAGCATTAGAGCAGGTAGTTAGTAGTGACAGAAATCAAAAACTCTTCTATTAATGGGGAGATATTAATATATATCCTACTAGAGGACCCGCCCTCGCTTCGCTTCGGGAAACCTATGCCTAAGTAGCCTAAGTTACTCCTTATTACATCAGCTATCCGCCAGTGAAAGTCCCGTCAAATTCGGTTTGGTTTCATAGATTAGCCGGATTAAACAAACAGACAGACAAAAATGTTATTTTGGTATGCGTACTGTGACTATTTTTTTTTATTACAACACACTCGAACTGCAAAAAAAATTTTTAGCAGGTTTTGTTGTTATTATATTGTTATTAACCAATAGTGTTATTTTTTAACTGAAACTTAAGTAAAACGAATTTGATCAAACTTAGTCTTATGGTGTCTAAAAGACCTCGTGATAATTAAGAGGGTTGCAGACTATTAAACGAATGACGGACGAACGGAGGTACCTACAGACCTAAATTAATTTAACGAAGCCTCGGGAAGTTCGCAAATTGAGATCTTATCTTTTAATTCGATTCCGAGCGACCGCTGTACAATTATTTATCAAATTGTACACAAATACAGACTTCTAAAAGCTTACTGTAAGTACACTATTTAAAATGGATTTTTTTCTGTTAATATCAACTTTTTTTACACCACAATTTTTATTAAAATCGGTCCAGCCATTTGGGAGTTCAGTAACAAGCATGTGCACTGACTAGCAATAAATTAATTAATTAATTTAATTTAAGCCTAATTTTCTCGTTTTTGCAATATTTTTATTGCTACACCTCTCCTATTCATCTTAGTGTAATGTTATACATATAGCCTATAGCCTTCCTCGATAAATGGACTATCTTACACTAAAAGAATTTTTCAAATCGGTCCAGTAGTTCCTGAGATTAGCGCGTTCAAACAAACTTTTCAGCTTTATATTATTAAGTATAGATTAGTATAGATTTGTCTTACTGTTAGGGTAAAGCATGCTAAAGAAATGTGCATACATACATACGCTCGAAACATTACCTTCCTTCTAAAACAGGCGGGTAAAAACAGATTTTAATTCAAATACACACTTAAAGTGCTCTAAGCTTCGCCATCGTGAATAGTCAATGAAACTAAGGACGGTTAATTAGTGAAATCAATAAAGTTCCCATCGAGTTAATGGCATAGTTAAAGTCAATGCCACGCTTCGCAGAGCGAAAGATAGTTCGCTTGTTACTTCCACTACATATAATTACGATTGAATTTATGACCCGTGTACTACGAGTCGGAAAGATAGTTACTGTTTGCTGGTAGGTAACTAATGGAATTTATTTGCTGGTTATAAGATTTGTTGGGGAGGTTAGAGTTAGAGGGGATGGACTTATAACCTTGGATGGATGGATATGGATTCTTTATCTTAATATTATAAAAACACAGAGTACTTATACCTCGTTTTTTCGTCGTGGTTTAAAAAGTAAACAATCTTACAGTGTCTTTTTATTGTAATTATCAATTTAAAAATAAGACAGACACAAATTTTTAAAAATTAAAGAATAAAAAATAATTTAATGTTTAAATAAATTTCCGTATACTTCTAAATTTTTTTTAAATTAATGAAATAAATAAAAGTAGTGCCAAGATTGTTTACTTTAAATCACTACGAAAAAACGAGGTATAGGTATGTTTGTCACTGAATTCCTTCTAAACGGCTGGACCAATTGAAAAAAAAATAGTGAGTACCTATTTTAGAGAGACCGAGTATGGTTTCGAGTCCCAGTTGAACCCGGCAGGTGGTGCTGATGTCGAGATACTTCAAGGGACCAGCCAAACTATTAGACTTATTGTAACGCCACCATAGCAAAAATTGTCCAATACGATGAGCTTTTACTATTAATGATCGCAACTCATAACTGTCCCACTGCTGGGCTCGGATGTTCACTTACAATGTGAGAGGTACAGGCCATAGTCTACAATTAGGTACCTAAAATTTTTGTCTGTACAACAACAGGTAGTAGGTACCTAAGTTAGGTAATTACCTACCTACAGGATGTAAAAATACTAATTAAGTACTGTGACTTAAAGATTAAAGGTGCACTTTTATCAAAGGATTTATTATCATTATAATCCTTTAGATAGCTAAAAAGAGTTTAAGCTTTGAATATTCGTATAATTGGTATTTCCCTATGACCTCCTTTAATGATATTCAATGTTCCATCCAGTGGGAATTTACAATCGTATGTTTGTAAGTATCACTTTATGTTATTTGCAAAACACCAGTCGTCCAATTGGCAACAGTACAACTTGTCATAGAAATATTTGTAACTTACACCATTACAAGTTATTTAGTGAGTCAATTAGTTAGTTATATTAGTAATTGACACCCAAGAACTCTCACCTCCCACTAAAATAGTTCAACGGCCTCATGAGAAGGTTTTAAGGCAACTGAATATGCTTTAAGTTAGAGAAATCTACCGCTTAGTTCGTAACTTATGAGAAAGAATAAAAGCAGAAGTACAAACTTAACAATTTACCTAATAAATAAAGTTGTAAGCAATCTTAATTAAATTATTAGCAAATAAAACCCGAAAACCACAACCAATATTTAAACATGACGACACGAACCTAACACAGACCTAAATCCGGACACACCGCGCAAAATCAATCAATGTCTCAAAATGGGAAAATTAGCGTGTAATATTTCCTGTTAGAATTATAAATGCCCTCATTTCCAGCCAAAATATTGTCAGTAGCTGGGAATTGAATGACGATGGGAGGACATGCGTTGGGGGCACGTGTGAGCCACGCGCGGGTCACGTGGGCGGCAGGGAATGACGACACGATGCCCCTTGTATCACCCACCCTCGCCTCCTATTTATTTTACTACTATCCTGTTGTTTAAGCTCTTGTCATTGAACGCAACACCAGACGAATTCAGTTTAGATTTCATTCCCCTCTCTTAGGTTTGAACAAACAGTCAAACACCCCGGATTATTTAATTGTATCGAGTGCTTTCTTTTGTGAATGCACAATGAGATCGTTTGGAGCAGTTTTGTTTCGTAATTCGATTACTCAAACTGGTTGGTTACCTTTCCATTAGCTGAGCTTTTTAACTGTTTTTGATTACGATTGTTTACAAGGGCATTTTACTCACAAGATTTTAGTTGTCTAGATTCAAGATCGGAATCTAATGATTATTACCTCGATTGATGGATTGATTACTTCTTGTTAAATAAAGGTAAGTGGAGATGTAGCTTTGTGTGGTAAAGGTAACACCCAAAGAATCGTAAAATTCTCTTCACTGTTGTATTCTTAGTGTATGAGTTAAGTTTGAACATCACAAGGAGATTAGGCTAGGAAAATGAAAAATATGGGTATAGGTAGGTTTGTCAATAAATAAGTAATTAAAAAATAAGTATACTACCTTACCTAAGTATCCCTACTTATTAGTAAAATTTCTCTTCGTAAAAAACGTTTTTTACTTAAGAGCTATTTAAGTCATATATAGGTAAATAAACTCCAAAGGAGAGGTTCTTACTTTACTTACACCTGAATTGAAGAAAGTATTAAAAAAAATACGTTTTAAATTTCAGCATGGAATACATCGAAAAATTTAATTTGCGTAAAGGTACAACATCAAAAACATCATTACCTTCCACAATCGATAAAAATGATGGTGCAGATTATGAACGGAATGATATAGCACAGCGTGCGAAAAGCCGACTTGGATCGTAATACCGACCATACATCAGCCTTCTATTCTAATGTTAATGCGGCGCGATATTGTGGCCGTCCCTTCTATAACAAATGTTTATTTTATACACAACGCCACTAACAATAGTGTGCAAATACCTAAACGGCGTAAATGGTGGCGCGATGCGATTTAGATGATAATGCTCAGAAATAATAATGGCCGCAATTCCGTGTGTTTATTCGCGGTTGGCCGGTAATAGGCGCATCCGTTGTGTTGTTTTTTAAATGGCGTTTGATTGGAGTAGTGTTGCTGATTGTTTAATTAGTGTGGTTTGATTAGAGAGCTTGATTACAGTTTGTTAAATGTAGGTTTTGATACTGGCACTTATTGTGGCACTTACTTTACACGCATCTATTCTATGTGTAGTAGGTAGCTACTGGTAGAATTCTAATGACTTCATTCGTGGGCACACAAGAATTAAGGATTCAATTGAAAACTCCAAAGTGGAACAGTCTTTTTTTGAAAATAAAATCTTTAAGATAACCTAACTATGGTACCTTTTTGAGTTCAGTAAAAAATCGTCGAACCTTGCGGTAGATTTAAAACTTTTAAAAGTAATTTCAACCATTGTGGGCCCTCTAAGGTTTGGGGCCCTACGCCAAGACCCCGTATCTTTATGGTATAGATAGCTATCTAAGCACTATCCATGATACAAATTAAGGTCAACTTGCACGCAAAATTTAGCTAATTTTCTTTTTATTAGCTAAATTTTATTAGCTAAATTTTCTTTAAAGACAAATTTTCAACATATTTAAATATTCATACATGGCGCGAATCGTATTGATATTTATAGGTGGGCACCTGTCAGGCAACCCTTATGCATATTCATGTAGTGTGATTAATCACGTCCCTACATCCCTTTCGCAAGGAGGGTGCCGGAAAACGTATAATGACGAAATTAGATTCATGTACCACAATTTGCTGTAATATCGACCGTGAAGGTGCCACACTTTCCTGTAATAAATGACTGTAAACTTCTTTTAAGACGGTTGAAAGATGAGTTATATGAGACTTAGTTTCCTTAAATGCTGCCTCACTGCTGGGCTCTGGTCTCGTCTCTTAGCGTGAGTGGCACAGGGCATAGTTTACATAGCTAAATGCGGATTGTCAAACTTAACACACCTTTAAGAACTTTATAGAGAATTCTCAGATGTGTATTTTTCCGAATGTAGGGAACTAAGTTAATTTTCCTCGAATTTATTAGGTAAGCCGTTATTATTATGTTAGAATCAAATAATATTTTTCATAATAATCCATGTGGACTGCTCATGCGCAACGAAGTTCTATCGTTCTTAATATTATAAAATTTAAATTAGGTAAGTATATAATTATAGATTTCATTTTGCTATAATATCTAGGTAATTCCTAACATCATTTTTAACTCATAGTAATTTAAATAATTATTTTATAAGCTCCAAAATATTAATGATATTTTTATACTTGCTACTAAATAAACAATTATTTTTGTCCCACGTAAAATTTAAGAAAAAAATACTGGCCGGAAAAAATGTAACAAAAAAAAACTAGTTTATTACCCACAGATTAACAAGCGCGTGCCCACGTTTTTTTCTTTTTAAAATATAATGTGACGGCATAAGCCAGTAACGATTGTAAAAAAAATTAGCATACGAACACCCATTAAGGTAGAAATCTACATCTGTTAGGACTTTAGGAGGCGTGTTTCATGTCAATGCACTTTATGATAATGGTTTTTTTAATCATTTTATGGGGATTAATATAAAAATGTTTTAATCTGAATAATAATGGTATTTAATAGGGAATATTAGACAAAAATATCGATCGGTACATTAGGAATTAGCACACGATCCAATACTAATAGTTATTACGTATTTTTATTGTGATGATGTGACTGTCATTTTTTTATGAATGTACTTTAAATGTCATTAATTTATGACCCCATATGTTGATATACGTCAAGTCGTTTTTGCTGGAGAGCTCAAAGAAATAGACATACCTACATTAATTCTTTTATATATACCTACCTCGTTTTTTCGTCGTGATTTAAAAGGTAAACAATCTTGGCACAACTTTTATTTATTTCATTAATAAAAAAAAATATTTAGAATACATAAATTTATTTTAACATTACATTATTGTTTATTCTTTAGTTTTTTTTTTTAATTTGTGTCTGTCTTATTTTTTAATCGATAATTACATGAAAAAGACGAGGTATATCTACTTACATTCATTCATACATACATACATCCTCTTGAAAAACCTTCCCTACTTTTGGTGCATTGGAATAGTAAACTTGTTCTTCAGTAAGTTTTATTCAAAACGATTTCGTAAACAAAAGTTACAGACGTCGTCTTTTCTTGTCACACACAATCATACGGCAATCTGTCAATGAAACGACGTAAAATGAAGAACATTTATTGTCAATGTTCTATATTATTATTAAAGTAGGTATGTAAGGTTCATGATTTTCATTAATTTAGGTAAGTGACACTGGCCAGTATTACCTAAAAAGAAATTACCTACGTATAGAAAAGTAAAATAAGGAATTGGCGGGAAAAATATTAGTAACGATGACGTAAGTTAATGAGTGAAAGGGATAATAGGAACTAAGGAAAGTATAATTAAAATTGATCTTTATAAATATAACCTGCATTACCATTTTTAAGATAAAGTTGGTAATTTATGTGGTACGTAACTTTTAGAGAGGAGAAATTACAGTAAAATGTTAAATGGTACGTTAAATGGGAGGGAGAAAGTCAAAATTCTTGAATAAATTGTTACCTACGTACACGAACGCTCCCTAACCCCCCAACAGTCACTTCAGAATTCAATTACGATATCGGAATATTAAAAACGTCAGCATTGGTTCATCAAGGGCACCATGACATGTGTCAGGCGGGACGATGTCGTCAGCAATCCCGGGGCAATCCGTCAGCGATCCCGCGGGATAGGTCACGTGGCCGTGTCGATGACTTGCCTAATTTGTTTCAACTACTGTCTGCCCGGGTATTGCTGACGCCCTATTCTACGAGGTATAACGATAAAAGAAATATGTAATTTGCTATTTTTTGTTAAAACTAAACGATAACACACTCATACCCTTGCAGTAGGATTTCCTGTGTTGCGGGTGGCATGGACGACACAAATAACACATCAGAATTAAGAATCACATTTTAATTTAAAAAAATGCGATTCTTCTTCATAGGTTAAGTGGTTGTCGGCAGCAGCTTTTCTCAAAAGAAAAAATATAAGTAGTTAGGTTTGTCTATAAATAATATTAAATACTCGTAGCTTATGTACGAATAAATATTGGTTATGTATAGTAGGTACCTACTTATAAAATTTTATTATTAGACTTAATCGGACTTAAAATTTTGGCTTAGATACTTACAATTGAGTATGCAATACGAAGTACATATTTTCGTAGCTCTAGTTCGATTACTGTGCATTTCTAATTTTGAAAAGTTGTGTCCTTTAGAAATTAATTATCACTTCCTTAGGTGAAAGAAAAACTATATGCGATTTTCACGCATACAATAATTATGTATCTGCAAGTGTTAAAGTACCTAACTATGAAATTTAAATTCTGCCATTTGAAAGGTAAGTATTGAATGTCTATCTTAGACTCTATGTAAGGCATCAAAGTCAACAAATTGATAGTAATTTTGGCGGAGAATCTACATGTTTCAAGATGCAATGCTAAGCTTACGTGTGTTCATCTAATTTTGGTGAGAAATTAAGTCACTTAGGTTTGCCGCATACCGACGAACGGAAACTAAGCATGTAAGATGAACTTGCATGCATAACTTTCTGTGGATATGCATGCGAACTAACAGAGTTTAGGGGGGAGGGGGAGGAATTGGGCATATCTGTGTCACGGCCACAGCTATGTATTGTAAATATGTAAATAACTCTATACACTCATAGCCCCACACTAGGATTCCCTGTGTTGTAGGTGCCATGGACGACACAGAAATACAAACATACACCCAGACTGAGAACAGAAATTAAAATTCGTCATTTAAATTTCGGCCTCGCTGGGAATCGAACCCAGGACCCTGTGAACGGCGATCCGGCAGTAACCATTGCGCCATACGGGGCGTCGCGGCGTCGGCTGTACGTGAATACGTTTATGTTATAGGTAATTTTTTTTTAATAACATTTTAAATTTTGTCACACTATTGACACATTTCCATGGTATTCACAGTTTTCCAATAATGTTTTTAAGTGATTTCATCACTTCAATATACATGCTTAAATATTCACAAAAGCTGCTTTAAAAATAAAAGTTTTAGTTTTAAAAACAAGTTAAAAAAATCTCTAAAATAGTTTTCAGTCGTTTCCATCGTAAATAAAGCCCTTTCCACACCAATATCAACGTATTCCAATAAACTTTTTTCAGGCATCAATTTCGTGATGAGTGTATCTGCTCTCAACTGATAGCTTTCATATTTTCCACGCTACTGAGTCAACATGAAACCCATTCATCGATGCCATGAAAATATCGCCCGTTTATCTTTTTGTTTTGCCAAAACCTTTCGTTTTAAACGGAGTGTGAACGCGAATTGTGTGCACTGACAGAATTCATTCGCTCACTGATATGTGAAATCACTATGTTTGTTTGATGGCACGCAGTTTTGAATCTACTGTCTATACAATTATGTATGTGTATTATATGCAGATATTTATTGTGAATTATGTGAGCGAAGAAATTGTACATTCATGGCCCTACAATAGGTATATAGGTACCTACAACTCTCTGTAGATATATTAAGTGTCTTGGAAAACACAAAAAACGAACACACAATTAGACATAGAACATAGAATCGAACCCAGAAGTCATTGAACGGCTGTCTGGTAAAGTAACCATTGCGCCATTGGAGTTGTTGATAAAATTATTTATTTGATTTCAATTTGGGTTGGTAAGTAGGTATTTCTACATAAATAAGAATTTATTTCTACGTTCCTGAAGGAACTAGGAAACCGATAGAAATGAGTGAAGCTTTTATGACAGAAATAACGATGAATATTTTCGTATTACGAAACTTTGTCGGTATTAATATACCTACGTAACTAGAAATCCATAAATGTGGTAATTACTAAAATTAGGTACGTAAGAATTTTCTTAGGATTGAATTCTGTAGGTACCTACCACTAAAATTTTAACGGTACTAATTAGGTATTTTTTACCAGTTACCTGCTAAACTCCTAAAATCAACTGTAAAATGTTTTTATGTATTTCGGATATCTTACCGGGACCCTAGTTTTTTTTGACTGGCAACGCATATTTTATGCCAGCTTATAGTTTTAGATTTGTCAACTATTTATAGAAAAAAATAATTTGTGGGTGTTCAAATAAATCTGCAGCATCTTATCTAGTACTTTGTAAATAACTTTGAATAATAATTATTATTATAATCTTAGAGAGTTCTCTAACTAATCAGTTAAGTTGCAAACAGACGCGCTCTGTACGACATCTTGTGTGTAATAGCTATACTACTTTGACTTAGTGATAGTCATTGCTACTAGACAATAGATGTCGCTGTAAACATAAAATATTTTAACTAACAATATAAATTGTAGTAAATGACAACGCATTTTAACTTAAAAAAAAGGGAAAATAAATTATATATGTACTGGGAAAAGATTAAGAAGTGATTAAAGTGCTGTCAAGAGCATGCATGATATCTGTGTTTGTAAATTGAAGTCTGTATATAATCTGTGGTAGTGACCGTCCGTCATGCATGTCATGATAATTTGACATTGGTTACAGTTCAATTCATTACTCATTCAATGTTTTCAATAAATGACTAGGTACAATACGCAATAAACTTTCAAACAAAGTGAAAATTGTCGGGTATTTGTAATTTTAGTTCACCAGTGCACAGTTAGATTCGGAATCGCATCGATACGTCTAGAAATTAAAATGACTAACGCTTTAGGAGTTTGTCTCCTTAGTATAGCGTTCTTTTGTTTAGGTAAGTGCAAATTATTACATTACAATCGTTATTTGGTTAATAATTTAATTACCTAGTGTTCATTAGTAAATATTTGCCCTTGTATTATTGTTTCGTGGCATTTGGTAAGAGACGAATAATTAGTAAGTTCCGACATGTTTACAAAAAAGGCGATTTAGTTAGAAGCAGTTTTTTACTCGCAAATTTATTAAATGCTGACTTCGTATTGAATACGCAACAGTTTCCTTCTAGAAGTTGTTTTTATAAGTTATTGCTGTAAAGAAATTAATGTCACCTGTGTAAACTATATGAATGATTCGTATTCGCTCAATGATACAGCATTTTTTTAAATGTGGCAAAGGGAAAAAGAATTTAAAAAAAGTAATAAAATTGTAGGTAGTTATAAAAAAAAATGTAAAAGAATTACAAAATATATTTTAATTCAAAATGAAAATCTAAACTTGGTACATACTTATGTATCAAAATGTAATGCAAATATAATAAAAGTTTGAAAAAAAATTCATTTCATCATAAAAAATGTTATCTCCATGTTTAATATATTTTTAATCTTTTAACATCTTTTTAAATAACTAAATAAAATTAAATAGAAATTCATAATCATCAAAACAGGATCTATTAATTGACAAAATGACATTTGACTTTGAAATTGGGTCAAGAAGATAAAAAAATAAACATGTGATTATAAAATATGATTGTGTCGCTGACTAGCGCTTTGTTAAATAAATCATTCACTTAAATCTTACAATAAAGACTTATAAATCTTAGACTAATATTATAGTACAAAGAAAAAATAATGTAACCAATTGTATACCATATTTATATACCTAAATAGTAATTTTCTATACCTAAATAGTTTACAGTAGCACAATAAAAGAACGGTTAATAAAAACAAAATCTTACTATCTAATAACTATGGTCAGAAGCAAAACAGTGCATTGAAATATAATATTTGTAGGTATGAAAGATTATGCGGATCAATCAACATTACAGTACAGTAAATAGCATTAGGTATAGGTATATGAGTCATCAGTTCATCGGTCTGTTTTTAATATTATTTCCTGTACGCTACAAGGGGAGATACTGTTGGATTGCAATTTTATTATAAAGATTCATGGCTCTTAATTAATATAATAGTGGTATGATTGGTGACTCACTGCAAAACCACATAGCAAGATATAGAACACTACAATAACAATTCATTTAATAACAATGGTTGTTTATTAAACAGCCTCAATTGATTAATGGTAAACATGGTCAGTCCTTATAATGGAAATGGGCTAGAGCATAGTACACCATGTTGTCCCATTGTAGATTTGTAGTAGGGTTACTGGCCAGCTCAAGTATTTCAAAATCGAATGCTTGATGCCCTCTGAAAAATAATATTGCTAAATGATGATAAAGCAAAACTAAAAATGTTAAAATTAGTTGTTTTGTTAAATAAATCCATTGTTAAATGTTATCAACTATTAACTTATCAGCTTTTTTAACTTATCATATTTTTATAGCTGTGTTAAAAGGGACAGTGATAGCATAAATGATTAGGTCAGACATTTTGTTTATTTTTTAATTTTAATATTACAATTTACAATATATTAGACAACCTGTAGACATTGTTCTGCAACATATTTTGTATCTTATATTTTCATTGATCCCCATCAAGTACTTTAAAACCATCAGTTCTTATATACCTTTAGTAAATGTTCATCATAATGGAGAACTTTTACCATGCCAGCATTTAGACAACTAAAGGTTTTCTAGTCCCTTGAAGTATCTTGTCAACACCTACAGGGTTCAATTATGGTCTAAAACCATACACAATCTATTAAATAAACCATAAAATGTTATTGAAATCGGACCAGCTTCTTTAGAGGTGTTAAATGGCAAATGCATACTAGTATTTTATATTCACAATTATATAAAAACGTCGTCTAAAACTTAACTGTATTATATATTATTTTAACTACTTATATAATATATCAACTATATCAGAACTATTCATGCATAGATAAAAAGTGCACCTAAGTTCAATGTTACCAAAGTATGATGCACTAAAGTTATTCTAGAGCTGCTAAAGTCAATATCGTAGTCATGAACTTATCATAATTGCCTCGATAACCATTGTTTGACCTAGCACTCATGTTTGTTTACTTATAGACGTCTTTATTGAATTGAGATAATGATTTCTTTGGGCTATTTAGAATGGTAAACCAAATAAATCTATTTACTTGTTTATACAAGCAATATTTTTGTATTGTTATGTTATATTTAATTTACAATAGATATTATAATTAACAATACAATACATTAGAATAATAAATCTACAAAAATTATTGACCTGATGCTTGATTGACCATAACTAAAGAAGCAAAGGAGGAAATTATTTTGAAACGTAAATTACTTATTGAAATATCAGTGTATTCAATTCATCTAGGATAATATGTCACATACAGATACTTTTAGACATTTATTAGACATATATTTGGACAATATTCAATTGTGTATCTTTGTATTACTCATTTTAATGCTACCATGATGGTACCCAGGTACATCGACAGCGCGACAAGTGCCGAAAGAATGCTCAAAAGGTCCAGAAATATGGTGCGAGAATCTGAAGTGAGTAATTCAATTGTATTTACACCTGCTGCAGGAGGGTAATGTTCTCCGACCGTATGTTTGTATGTATTTATGTATGTCCTTTCCTTGCCACATTACAGTCTAAACTGCCTAAGCGGTTTCAACATGTAAGGTGTCATTAGATTCGTCCCCTTTCTGAAAGTTTCATAGGCTATAATTTTTTTTCCATTTTACCTCTCCAATTTTGAGTGGTATCTAGTAAGTAAAATAGGCCTAGATGATATTATGAGGGATCGTATGAATATAACAACTTTTGTATGACTAATACTAGAACTAGTCAATGACAAAAATTGGAAATTTTCTTCTTTGTATATAACTAGGTTAATAATAATAATCTAGGTTCAATGGAATTATTATTATTTGAAAAGTATATTAATAGTAACGTAATA
>LGAG01000377.1:3276-14914 GCA_001278395.1 Lerema accius
TATTCCGCCTTACTGAATTCTACAATTGAGTTAAAAGAGCCGAAGATATAAATTCTCTCCCTGAGCCATACAGAGCTAAATGAGATTAAAGATATAAAAGAGTAAGTCTGAGTTAAAAGAACCGAAGATATAAATTCTCACAGTGAGCCGTACTGAACTAAATGAGTTAAAGATATGAAAGAGTGATACATATCCCAAGAGCGAAAAGATGTGAACAACTCTTTTCTTGTCAGAGACACATTTTGCCCTTCTCTACTCCATGGATGCTCTTTACTGCTAGCTGATATCTCTATGTAACACTTGTACACTATCCACAATGAGGTCTATTGTCTTCTCACTCGTATGTGAATTATGTATTATTATGAGAATCAGCAACTCCGTTGCTTTCCGGCATTTAGGTCAAAACAATCCTACGATAGTCTCTTAGTTCTAAAAAAATAAGTCTCACCTGAAGAAGTTGCCGGAAATGTTAAGTTGTTCACATCGTACAACTACAACTTTGTTTCCTTCCAGCAGAACCTTCGCGATCACTGCAGCCAATCGGCCCAGCAGATGGCCACGGCCATCGATCACAATGGCCTGTAATAACCCCAAAATGCAATGTTATGAACATGTCAATTGCTGGCATTATAACCTAACCTGTAACTAGCATAAACCTCCTCATTTAATAAATTGCAACGATGGGCTGATAGCACCCTTAATTAATTGTCAAAAATATGTAATAATCAACAGAATATAACTTAATTGAGCTTATTCATCTTGACATTCGCCGAAAATGTACGCAAGCACGTGTATCCTCACAGAAACGGAATAATTTCGGCAAGACAAATAATTTACACTTAGTAACTTAAAAGATATGTAACTAGAACACATTTCAATATTGCAATCACTGTTATTTTATCAGAATCTTCAATATCTTCACGAATATTTAATTTTCTTTCTCACCTTATTACTAAAGCCCGTCATTTTCACGACAACAAAACGGAAAAGAGCAACTTTTTAAATTAAGATGGCGACCGGATACACTTTATGGTTCCGTCCAGAGACTTTCATCTCTATTCAGCCAAATATGTTTGATATTTTTATTAAAAAAAATAAAGAAAATTATATTTCCAATAATTAAAAATAACACAAAAACGTATAATTATATTTTGTATGTTTATGTAGGTATAATTATGTTACTAAAAAAAATTCATATAATTTCAATTTTACTTTACACCACTCTCTACATGTAGTGATATTAAGATCTTTATGAACGGGGCCAAACCATCATAATTTTTATTTAGACTATGATCAATCAATACTCACAATTTTTATATTAAACCCCGATAAATATTAATATAGAGCATGGTTACAGTATTAAAATCACATTTTATGGCTTAGTTTTCGCGCTATAATTACCAAAAAAATGTGTTTTCTACATATTCCGCCTATGTTATTTCTTCAAAAAAGATTCATTTTTTTTTATTTATTAATATCGTGGTCACATTACACCATAGACCATAAAGATTACTTTTCTAAATAAGAATGTTATAAATGCGGTTTGAAACTGCCTTATAGTCTGTGACTATTACTTTGGCATTTTGATACGTCATCGGTCAGTTACTACTGTCATCATTAACGGAGCGTTTTGTCAATGTCAATTTGTCAATGGACAGTTGGACAGTGTCATGCTGTAAACAAATTCATTTCATAACAAATTACTAGTCTGACTTCACTCATTGTTCAAAGTTTCAAACTATAATTATCGTGAAGTCTGAGAGAAGGGAAAGAACACGTCAGTTCAGTGTCTGTTACCGAAATAATATTAAGAAATGACCACAAATCCTAGCGTACCATTGGGATAAAAATGGAGATTCCGTATAGAAAAATATTCATTTATGTGCTAACATTCGCCGCCTATGCCTACACGGGCATAGGCTCTAGTATGTTACGAAATTTAAAAGATGCAGTGCTTTCAGCTGAATCTGTTTTTGGTGATATGCTGCGGAACGCAATAACGGTGGCAGAAAAATTCAAATCTCTGCACGATGTATTTGACGCTGCGGTTGAAGAGGAATGTATATACATGTGCCCTGAAGGTATTGCGCAAGTAATTCTTGAAATTATATTCTATTAAATGCCAAGTATAGTAAAGATAGATTTAATTTTTTATATTTCCAGGTCAAAAACCAGTGCGCAATAGGAATCATATACCTACATCAGATGGCTGTGGGTCCCTTGGATTTGAAATAGCTTCTGAGAATCTGCCTTTAGAGCAGATGACGAAATGCTGTGATACTCATGACATTTGTTACGATACATGTAACAGCGGGAAAGAAGCATGTGATTTAGAGTTCAAACGATGCCTTTACAACTACTGTGATACTTACAAATCTGTAAATGTAGCTGGAGATACTATTACTAAAGGTATTATCATTGTTTATTATACTAACCTTTCTTTTTACCTGGCTGCAACAGAATAAGGGAATAGTATTTTTGAGTGTATGTATGTTCATTTCTTTGGCATTCCCTACAGCCTTAAAGCTGGATGGATTTCAATCTGTGAGGCGTCATTTTATTAACTATTCCTAATTTATGTTTAAAGCCAATAAGTCATTGCATATAATGAAATTAATTGTTTTTTATATTACAGCATGTAAAGCAGCAGCTAAGTTATTATTCACTGGAACATTAACATTGGGCTGTAAGTCCTATTTAGACGCCCAAAAGAATGCCTGCTATTGCCCACCTAAGAGTAATAAATACAAGAAATATACAACAGGGAATGGAGAACTATAGTAATTGTAAATATATTATGTGTGTATTATTAATATTATTTATTCAATATAGGTGTTTGTAGTTTTGCTTTTAAAGGAGCCAAGACACTTATCAAATAGTTTGTTTCTTTTAGTGGAGTATAAGTCATAAGGGGCCATTCAAGTATTTTGTAATGCAATTTTGGGGGAGTTTGTAAAATGTTGTAACCTAAGTAAGGTTGGTCGAAAAACTAACATGTTTTTTTTTATTATTTATTTAATATTTAATTTAATAACATTATTATTTTGTTTATTTATTTAATAACATTGTTTTTTTTTATAACTAAAAACACAAGCACTAGGGAGTATAATGTTTCAACTCCGCAAAAAGGCGTTATTTGTGTTACATAACATTTTCAAAAATTGCATTACATAATACTTAAATGCTGCTTAATAAGTTCAATCACTTGCCTATAATCCTTGCTAGACGAGTTTTAATTCATTGACGTAGGTATTAAAATAGCAATAGATTTTTTTTAACATAATTAAGTCAGTGTAAATACAGTGCAACAATAAACAATGATTGTGTTGCAGTGTATTGAAATATACAACATACATTTAATTGTTTCTATAAGGCTTTAAGCCCATAAATAATATAATATCATGTTCCTTTTAAGGAATAAATGGTTTAGAATTATATTCTGTTAAACTATGACTTCAAATGCCTTTGTTTGCATTAGTTTTTTTCTTGTCCTGTTGGCCTCACTCTACTCTGCCAATTGTTGTGACAATAGATCTACTAAATTAATTCTTATTTCAAATGGTTCCAATAATTAGAATGATTGGACCAGAAAGAAGTGATTTATAGAAGAAAATATGTAAGTGTGAGTCTCTAAGTTACTATTTTATAGTATTTAATGTTTGTGTTTTTATATACCAGTAAAAAGCCCAATGATCATCTTTTTCTTTTTATTTTAGCAATAAAAATTACATCCTGTTTGCCCTCCTGGACATACATACCTTATTATAAAATAATTTATATGCTAATTTCAGAGTATAGGCCCTTTCAATTCACACCACATTATATGAGCCAATGCTAAATCTCAAATTTAAATAAAATTTCACAATATAACCTATGCAAAATTTGTGGGAGCCCCACTGAAATTAAGATATTTAAATTTTAACACAACATACTAAAAAAATAAATAATATGGATATTATAGCGAAAAAATAAACAGTTCATCTATATAAATACATAATATCTATACAAGCGAACAATCTTTGTCAAGTTGTCTATTTCAAAATACATTCTTTACAGAACTGTGGCATTTAGCAATTTTAACATTTAGATAACAGGATTCTCATATTGATTACAAGTACACAGCTACATAAAAAAATGTTAATATTCAGTACTACTAATGGACGTAGTCATAAAACATGTTATGACATGTTGAGCTTATAAAAATAATTCATCGCAATAAAAATAAATGCATGTATTAAGATGGATAATACTTCATCCTAGAATGATTGTGTAATAGCTGTAGAAAATTATAAATGTAAGCGAAATTTAATGGTATACTTATTGTATAAACATGAGATAAGATGCTTCATCCTATGTTAGAAGGTCTTTGATTTCGTCTTTTTCAGCAGCCTCGATATATGGTGTTCCATCTGGAGTTTTACCATTTTTCGATGCTCCCTGCAACAGACAGTAAAAATGTAACATATAATTTGCCCATTAGATTTGTTAAACCCTCTTTTATATGCAAATAGTAATTTAGTAGGCAGGAAAATTGCTCAACTCAAATAGGGTTTGACGACCCCATAACCTAGTTGGTAGTGATCCTGCCTGCGAGTGAGGGCTCCTGGGTTCAATTCCCGGCCAGGGCAGATATTTATATGACAGATAAATGCTTGTTCTCGGGTCATGGGTGTTAGTAATGTGTTATTTGTGTTGTCTATGCCACTAGTGATATGGGGAATCCTACTGCGGGGGTATGAATGTGTTAGCTTGTTTACTATAGGAGGAAATTAAGTATACATATTTGGTATTAAATTTTATATTTACCTAGGTCTTATGTTGGTGGTTGTTTGGTACCTATTGTCCTGTTATCTACTTAATTATATTGAAATGTAAGAATACTTACATGCTTTAGTAATGTTTTAACGCAATCAGTATGCCCCTCCCAAATAGCTGCCAAAATCACTGATATGCCATGTTTGTCCACCATCTGAAATCAATTATCATAGGTTCTCTACAGTCAATAGATTTAGTCTGGGCTGTAGTGGATAGCTAATATAGCTGTTACTACAACTTATTCTTATATTGTAGATTCATGTTGCAGCAGGAAATTTGAGTTTATTTTTGGTTAAAGTTACAAAAAATATTACTTACGTTTGGATCTGCACCTTTATCTAGCAAATAATTCACTACGGCTGTTTGACCGTAATCGGCAGCATAGTGCAATGGAACTCTGCCATCTATAAGCGCATTCACATCAATTTTCTGAAAATAGAATGCATAAATGTTTATGTCTAACTTCAATACTCATTACAGAGAATCGAGATGTACTTTTTCCAATTACAATAAAAACATTACACATCAATTTCATTCATTCTCTCGTCAAGACGTAGAGCAACAAAAAGTTTCTTACATTTTTCTCTACTATGTCCTTTACTTGGTCTATATCGCCGTTTTTAATACCCCAAACTAATTCGCTCATTTTTGCGTACTTTATATTTGTAAATTTATTGTTTGCTAAAATTTTTTGGAACTTGAACCAAATCAATGATTCTATCAAAATCAAAGGAAAAGGAAAATAGAAAATATAGAATACACAATGCAATACAGATTATAGAAACTCACAGACTAAACTAACTTATGCTATTTTATTTTCACCATAATCTGTGACTGGCATGTCAGATCGCGTCACGTAGTGACACAAAGGGAATGCGCAAACGATGACTCGTTATTTCACTTTAATTGCATTAATTACCTTGGTGATTTTAGGAGATCGAACATATTATAAATATTATTGAACATAATTATATAACACCTTTGTATGTACGCGTTGATTAATTGTGGGTTTGTGGTATGGTACTTTATTTTATTTTCGTGGACGAGTGTAAGCAATATTTTTATTTTATACATTGATACATTTTGATAGTGATTTCAATGCACCGAATGATATAAGTCTGCGCAAATCATTGTGTCTGTATTATAATCTGTATGTGTCTGTATTATAGTTTAGTCTGTGGTATTTTTACAGTTCTGCGGAATGTCATGTCACTGCACAGTGTTTATGTCATATTATGTCAAAATAATGCCAAAAGCAACTGTCGTTTTGTTTTGAATTTTTTTAAAGTTTTAAAAACTTAATGTGTATGTTTTCTATGAAGTATTAAAATTTTACGTGCGAAATTTTTATTCAAATAATTTCAGCAATATTAAACAATGGATCAAAGTTGTTTTGATATTATACATTTACCTAAAGATCCTCGGTCAGCTACGAAGTATGTTGTGGTATGTGAATGTTTAATATTTGCTATATTTTGTTAATGCCAACTAAATTAATAAAACATATTTTCAGCACTGCCAGCGTAATAATAGTTCTATTACTAATGCATGCCACTTTAATTTCAGGAAATGTTACTAGAGCATGTACATCCGTTACTCCGTAAAATTTGGAATAGGCTCCATATAAAAGATGTAACAAATGACGAAGAAAATGTCTTGATAAAATTTCGGGATGTGTATACATTGTGTTCAAGCCAGATCAAGAAATGTGTCCTAAACTTACTGGAAGTATTTAAACAAGAGCATAATAAACAACTTTATCTGCAGGTATGCTCAACTCTATTTTACGAATTAGTAAACTTATTCTACTTAACAGTATAGTCACAAAATACCATTTAGATGTTCATAACTGCAACATTATTCACAAATTACTGCCTAAACCTTGCCATCCTGGCATTAAAACTTGTAGGTATTATTAAACTTGATAGCCTGGAAGAGATTGGAAAACTCTGCCATAGCCAATTTTACACATCTGTTGTAAGCTGTTAGTCAGTAACAGTCACAGCTATGTCAATTTTGATGTTACTCAGGGCCGTCTTTACCCGGGGGTTCAAGGGGTGCAGCCGCACCCGGGCGCGAGGTACTAGGGGGCGCCGAGCACTAGAAACTTAGATTTTTATTCGGTGTTTACATTTAGATTATTTGCGATTTTTTTATATAAATTACAAAGTTTTAAAAAAATTAATGCAAATGAACGGAATTAACGGAAAAAAATGGAAATTTGAAATTATTTTGTTTTTTTTTTTCAACAATAGGGGCGCGGCTAATTAATTGCACCCCGGCGCGGAATATGCTTAAGACGGCACTGATGTTACTAATATCCTCAATAAAGATTTTTTATTATTGATTATTTGCAGGATAGCAGACAGTGTGTTTTAGAGAGATTAATATGTTGCTTTGAAAAGTTGTATTCCATTGAGGAGCGGTTAGAAGAATCAGTTGACTTGAGTAGCAGTTTATCTGATGATTCTATGCTACTTACAACAATGTATTTTGTGAACTGGATTGATCAAACATTTAAAATACTCAACAAACTGTCATCCCTTGTGTATAAGACAGATATCAAGGATTCTGAGGAAATTTATGAGGAATGGAAAACTCAGGTAAGCATTAGTAATTTGAGAACAATACAACATAATATTATATTTGAGTTATATAACTGATGTTAAATATATATACTGATGTAGTATGCACTAATACACTTTTACAGTTTTGAATTTTGGTGTGCAGGGTACCTATAGTATGCAAACTGAAGTTTTGCAAAAATGACATAAATGACTTGCAGGGGAGATTGTATATGAAATACAATTATTTTGAAATAGAACCATTAGCTACTATGACATAGTATTTAAGATAACCAAGGTAAAAATAATTATTTTATTTTGATTCACAGGTAGTTGAATGTATAATAGGGCTGCATAAATCTGTTGATGAGCTACTGTTGTCTGCCATGACACTTTGTAGATATTGTTTGTCATCCGACCAGCCAGTAATAAAAGTGAGGTGTCAAGTGGTAAGTTCACTGGGTGATACATCTTTTAACCTCAACAATTAATGGCCCACAAAGCACAGGTCTCTCCTCAAAACTGAGGAGGATTAGAGCATACTCAACCACACTGCTCCAGGGCAGATTGGCAGAGGGATTACTGGGCATCCCTATAGGCATAGGCTTGTGTGATGCGTATGAAACATTTATTACATTGTAAATATCCAATTTTGAGCAAAAATTCGAACTGATAACATGCATTAAAATCTGCATTATGTTTTAAAAGTGATTTTATCTTTAACCTATACTTTATGACCTGCACTAATTCTATGAGATTGAAAACATAAAATATATACATCTATTTCATTACAGGTACTAAGAGAAACAAAAGCTCTGATTGGTGACTTAATCGAAGGTGATCTTGACAGTGTGTTTCAAGCTACAAAAGAATCTTTAAAACTGCCTATCATGCCATCAACAACTAATTTACTTATTGACGTGTTGAAAGACGTCCTGTATGTTCTAGAAACCAACACTAATACAGCATTGCTGGCATTGCTTGTGTATTGTTTTAGTTTCTCTACCTCTCCTGTTGACAGTTTGAGAAACCATTTAAAGTCTAAACATAATAATATGTGTCCTTGTAAAGTTAGTGACGATGACATAGCAGAAAGCTGTTTGTTTGTTAAAGACTTTGATTTATACAATGAGAGGCTCTTACAAATAGGGTCTTTTGCTATTTCATGTTCATCAGATGAGAAAAGTAAGTTACTTTAAGTACTTGATTATGCTCAGTGTTCATGGTACAATAATATTGAAATTGTGTACATAATATAAATTTAAGTTTTTGTAACTCTTTTTAACTTTTTCAAAAATAACTAAAAATCTCATTTAAGACTATCGTTTATCCATCTGTAAGCTTTAATGAAAGTTCAATTTTCTATAGGATAAGAATCATGTTACGTCATCATACAGTATCATAGATCCTTCTACCTTTTTCTTACAAATTTTCAGGAGTAATATCTCTGAAAAGCGGTCTCGCTAGTCTCGAGGCACTAGACCCACAGCTAGTACCTGCGCTCATGTTGGACCCCAACAGTATACATTCAGCTCTACTCGTAGACTCATGGAACCACGAAGTATTGGAGATTAAAAACAATGTTTTCTTGATTGTTGACCCGGCGGCGTTTTCTGACGTAAGAATGCTTCTAACTAGTAATGAATAATAGACAATCGAAAAAACGCGACTGCTGAAAATGGAGAGGGATTTAAAAAACAAATCTGCTAAAGGGGTAGTTCAAGTATTACGATACGCAATTTGGAGAGACGGAGGGTCTTGAAAAGTGTTTTAATACGTTACACAGGTTGGAGAGGGGAGCGAACAACGCGTTACGTAACATTGTTTTTTATTACTAAAACTAAAAGTAGGGGATATAATTCACATACGAGTAAGTCGGCAAAATGGGAACCTTTTTCATTTATTTCGTGGAATCTCTCGATTTGCAATTTTTATTCGGATGTCAAGTTAAATGGGGGGTGAAATTTTTTTTTAAATTGCGTTACGTAACATATGAACGTTCCCAAATCGATTACACCCTTCGCAAGCAATGACCAAAGGAAGCAAATATTTTTTATATCAAAGAATGTACTCCTAAGATATTTAAGATATTTAACAAAATTCAATTTTATTTACAGAAGCTAAAGCAAATGATGCATCAGGTATTATTGGATATAAATAAAGAGAACTGTTACAATAATTCAAATGTATGTTCAGTAATTAATATGGGATGTACCATGTATGACTTTTTCAATACTTACCATACATATGAACCAGAGGCCTTGGATCAGAGTGCAGAGTTATTACCACTATTAAAAAATTTAAATAAAGGTAAGAAAATAAATAAAAGTGACATTCAATTTGTATACGTAAAGTTGTCGAAGAAAGTATATGTACAATAGATTAATAAAGAGAGAAGTCATATCTTAAAAGTTGTTTATAAACGATTTTTTTCTATTGGTTTAGATAGTTTTAGATATTGAAAATGTTTTTATACCATAGACTCGTTGGCTATTTAAGAAACATTTCAGATACCTATTCGATATTACATTTTTGATAAAACCATAGGTCATGAACCACCTTTTCTAAACATTATTATTATTTAATTTCTTTAACTTTTTTAGTTCAATTGGAATGCAAAATCGTGAGCAACATGCTCAGTTCAGGGGATGATATGGTTTATGAAACGAAAAAACCAAAATCACTCAAAGACACTTCATTTGCACAACTTCAGAAAAGATTAAAACTACTTTACACATTGGTCACTAGAATGAATGAACTAGTGAGTCCAAAAGAAAACGATCCAAATTTCTATGAAAATGAAGGAATAGAAACTAGAAATGTAACTAAGACATTGTATAATAATAACATTGGTGCGACTTGTCTTACGCCTAGAAAAGTAAATAGGAGTATTTTTACACGCACTGTGGATATTAGATCTGCGACTAAATTTCCTTTATCACTACTGACCAAGAATCTGAAAGTGAAGCATTGCAAAGATTTGAGTTTTTCTGTGAAATTGGATGAAATTTGCGATTTTTCGACTAACAAATCCAGACAGAGATCAATTTTATATCATTCGCCGATGAAAACTAGGTCGTCTTTGCGAAAAGCTGTGTTGAATAGGCAATGTATGGCGCTTTACGAAAACACAAGTAAGAATGATGGTGCAACTGATTTAGAACACAGTGGAATCACTGATAAAGAGTCCTTTATGGATGGTACAATGAGTTTACAAATTACAGGTAGGTTGTACATAATTACAGTTTTAATAATAAACAATTCTCAATATAAAGATGGTCTGAATTTACGCTCGAAGTAGTTAAATTCAAAGAGGAAATTAGAGTTTACTCCCTGCTAAATTAAAAAAAAAAACGAAATACTAATAGTATAATACAAGGAAAATTACTTCATTCATTTATTTCATATTTGGGTGTTTGATTGAACATGTAAAAAAATCCTCTTACGACAGAATTATGCTGTTATTAAATTATCTAGAACTTAATTATTTATTACGTAGGTAGTACATAAAACTAATTTATTGTTTTTATTTATTACAGAGGTATTAAACCAGATAAATGAATTGACAAACATATCAATAGCACCAAAGAAAAATGAGAAATCAGTTACTGAAACTACAGAGCAAACAGATAAACGTAATAACGTACTACGTTTAAATATAAGCAGTGAAAGTACAGTCAACTTCAAACATGTTTGGAACATTTCAGTGAAGTCCGATGATTCAAAGGTTACAAATATCGAAGATACGTCACTAGCTGCTAATGTCACTCAGCCGTCCAATATCGGGACATTGGAAAGAATTAATGATTTAAATTTTGTTGAAAAAAAACTTAATAATCTTCTAACATTAGAGATGGAAACAAGCTTATGAATTAGAATCTAGGTATAAACTACAAGCTTACATTCGAAACCTTGTTTTAATGAGATTGTCGGCCGCTTAAAAGTGGTTTATTCAAAAGTAGGTATTTCCATGAACTATCTTGTAATGTTGTACTTAACTTTAGAAATTTTAGTGTACATTTATTTTTTCTTTTTTACACACTAAATGTATAACATTACATGTATGTATAACAACCTATAAGGTAAGGTGGGGTAAGACAGACATACTTTTATCCAAAACAGGAAACAAAGGGTATTGTGAAGAAGTTGTTTGTCCTACTGTAGAGGTAAAAGGTTATACTGATAAATGATGAATTAGGCTTTTATTCTACAGTAAAAATATTCACTCAGGTATCTTCAGAAAAAGAATATTGGTTCAA
>LGAG01000377.1:18282-35498 GCA_001278395.1 Lerema accius
TGGCAGACAGCTAATATATCAAGAAGTAACTTAGGCTACTTTTTTTTTCTTTCGTTTCGGCATAGGTTTCCCGAAGCGAAGCGAGGGCGGGTCCACTAGTGTATAAATAAAAAATAAACACCGTTATTATCTACAAATTAAATAATAATGCAGCAAACATTTTGAAAGCGGGTTGTACAAAGTGGGATACATTATTAAATTTATATTGTTTTCTAATAGGATTAAGAATGATCAAAAAAATTGTAAAGTGGATGAATTATCTAGGAAATATCGAATATAGATTTGATAACGAAAGAGGAACTCAAAATTCCCAGCTGAGTGCGACTATTTGTTGGTTTAAAACGCTATATTTTGGGGTTAAATGCAGCTCAACTAAAATAATTCTGATGCTTTTCTAGGAATTTCGCTTTTGTATAAGAGGCAGTATTTGGATTTTCAGGAACTTGAAGTATAATGTAATTAGCTATACGCTATTAAATATTATATCAACAATTTAAATAATTGCATTTGTCTAAAATTATAAATTATTTTGTACTCTTAAGAGGCCGGTAATTTGCATTTATGTGACTATTAGGTAATATTCGAAATTGTTCAACTTATAAAAAAAAATCCGAAAGACTACATAATTTTACTTTTTTTAAATCTTTTTTGCACTTGTGCAAAGCTAGATATTTTGCCAATACTTACACAACTGAATACAAATCCAGATAAAAAGAACGTCGTATAGTTTTGATTATTGAAGAACTGAGTTCCTGAATTTTCCGCCCATAGAAAAATATGATAACCTACCTATGTTATCAATATTATGGGATTATAATTTTTTATGTCTCGTTTTAAACTTTGTCAATTTGTTACTTCTTTTTCTTATGTCATCGTGTATTATCGATGTTTCTTAATAAAATTATTAAACTATCGTGAACAATAAAAAACTTTTAAATTTAAACCAAGTACGAGTACGATTTTACTTACCATCGTTGTATGCCAATTCAAAAAATGTAATACGTATCTATTAATGCCGAACATAAAGTCAGGTGTCCCTCGTTTATCGGAAAACGTTCCACTCGTAGTAATTGAATCTGTCAAGTGTAACCGAGTATCTTCCACGAGACAGTCAATTATTGAGGCACTGCGTAAAACGGTTAGAGAGAAGCAAATAAAATTAAGAGTTTCTCTGTACTCGTATACTTCTTCAGATATAGGTCAAGTTCTAAAACTTATTTCATTTAAAATTGTTAAGAGTCAGTAGTTTCAAGTCAAGTGTTAATTAACTATAAACATTGGCAAAGAAAGTGTAAAAGTCGGTGGTCCCAGAAAAGAACTAATAAGCTGGCTTAATATTTTCTTCGGAAAAAACAATGCGTTATGTCTAATTAACTAATGGACGACACATCTCTTTACCACCGTGTTATTAAAGCAAAACTATGTTATTAATTAATTTAAAATATTAGTATTTCGAAATAAATATCGGCGCAGTTATTTTCAACATATCGTTGTTTAAAATTCATACTTCGAAATTTTAAATTTAATTAAAAACGGAGTTATAGAGCATTATTGATTTTTCAATATTTTTAGCAAAATGTTTTTTAAATAATTTACTTGTAGATGCGCAAAATCACGAGGAAATGTCATCGCCGACGTCGAACACGCTTCTTGTTAGGAGCAACGCTTGTTCTTGCATTTTCAACTTACATTAATCAAGTAAGTTACACGGTCAATTTAACGAATATCAAGTAAAAAAATCTATTAGACCTCAAAATAAATATTATTTGTTTATCATAGGTTGTCGGTTTACAATCCGAGGCAGATGCAAATCAATGGCCCAGCATGCCGCGGCGGAACATTGCCGCTTTGGCTAGGGAAGGTTACTTGCGTAGCTCGCTTAACGGATTAAAAAGAAGCATTTCAACTCTGGCTAAAAATGGTCAACTGCCTACGTACAGGGCACCATACGATGAAACTGACAAACAGGAAACAGACGATGATGAATCTCCGGATAAAAGAAATCTTGCCTCAATTGCTCGACTTCGAAGCTACTCAACGATGAAGAGAAATATTCAAGCATTAGCCAGAGACGGGCATCGATTCGGACGAGGCCAATATCAGCAAACAGATAAACGAAACGTCCAATCTTTGGCTCGAAATGGCTTGATACACAAAAAGGATGAAATCCTAGGAGATGAATACTATTATCCCTTTTATCAAAATCCTATTCCACCGCTTTCTGAAGTAGATGGTCCGTATGATTTCAATGAATTGTATGATCTTCAACAGTCTATTAACCCTGACATGTTTCCACCATTGTCACGGATTTCAAAACGAAGCGACGTAGGAATGTTTCCCAATATGTTTGTTCCGAGTCAAAAGATCGATGACGGATGGAATTACAAACGAGGTTCTGTGGGTTTGCCGGCTCTCGGTATTTACCGCCCAATTTATACTGACCCTAACGGCAATAGGAACAAGAGGTCAATTTACTCAATCCCCGATGTTTTGGACAAAAATGACATCGACGATGACGATTCGGCTGACTACGATAATGAAAACGAGGACAAGCGTTCCGTGGGTGAGTAACGTGATATAGAGAATGATTAAACAAATAAGCTTTCGTTTCAAAATTATACTTTACATAATTTTAAATTCTAAAATTTACTCGCATATTGATGTAAATTTGGACATTAATTGGTTTTGTTTTGCATATATTGCGTCTGTTGCAGATGAAGGATATGAACAGCAAAATTTTGTTAAACGTCATATTGGCTCGCTTGCGCGTTACGGTTTACTCCCTACATTTAGGTACACCGGTGGTAGATATAGCCGTTCGGGCCGAGCGCGGCTGCTTTTGCCTAGCCAGGACTATATCCCACCGTTCAGGTCTCTTAAGTGTTAGCCGTCCTAGACATCGATGTGATAGAATGTGTTTAGGAGACACTGTAGTTTACTACGCTATGTGTTTTACTGCTTTTTGCAAAGATTGGCATAAATTTGGCGTAAATAGCATGCTTACTATTAGTGCATTCCTGTTATATTTTAGGTGCAAATTGTACAAAATTTGTTATTTTTTGGACTTTGTTAACTAAAGCACAAAATGTTGATACCTAGTTGTGTTTTACCAAACCACGCTGTTAAGAAATTGCACAGACACTGCACAAAATTGGTGTTGAAAATATTAGCAGCATGGTGTCTACGTATTTATAGTGCTTTTATAAGTTTTTGAAGAACGTTTATAATATTTTTTGTTTTTATAATATGTGTTTGCGGTCTAATATATTATTGAAAGTCAACTTTAAGATTTATCGGCTTTTTAAAAATAATTGTCCATAGGAACTATTAGGATAACATAGCAATTAAAACAGAAATAGAAAATCTCTTACGAATATTTTCAGGTCAGAATATTATCCTGTTAACTCTGATGAATATTCGAAAATAACATTCGATTATTTGAACAATTCGGAAAAGAACTTTTATTTCCAATATTATCATAAATGAAAAAAAAATGTAAATGAGTATATTGATGAACCCATTAAATATAAAAAAAAAATAATGTCCTGTAGTAGGAAATATGTTATAAGTATTTTAAAATGATCATATCATTTGATTTTCAGTGTTACAGAGCGAGGTCTAAATGATTAATAGGTAATTTATATAAATTGGTTAATGTTTATATAAGTGCTAGTGTTTCTAATTCACACATTATTTTTCAGGAAGTATTCCACTGACGAGAATGTCGAACTTGGGTAAGTCTTTTAGAAATATAATTAACATTTTTAAAATCCTAAAAAACTTTTTTTTTATTTTTTTATAATTTTATGACTCAAACCCAAAGGATATTTAAGTTTTACACACCTTTAGATTATGAAATAAATATGATTTAAACAACTTAAAATAAAGAGACATAACATTAAGTGGCTCGCCTGCTCACTTGGCGGCTATTTAAATAAAAAAAATAGGAAAAGGCATCTGTGGTAAAAAGCTTTCGTTATCATAAATCATAGTAAACAGTTTGAACGCATATTATTTACTTTGGAAATTGTTACCTAACCATAAATAAGTACGTAGGTAGGTACGCACCTACATACAACGGGACTTCATGCGACAGTTCTACGGAACTGCGGCGTGATACGAGTAGTACGTTGTATTGTACTTCACGTTGTATTGTTTCCGAACAATATTGTATTGTACACATTATTTCTATAATGTAATAGAGTATGTGTCGGAAAATTACAGTATATTTACAGTACAGTTTAAAACAACTTTGTTCTTGTTAGGTACCATGGATACAAAATATATCATAACTCGAGGTACTATTATTTTTAAAATCTGAAGGGAGCATTAAAATCTATTGACAAGAGGATGAAGAAATTCGTTTCTATCTTTAATAAGCTATTTCCTTACAGGGAGTATATCTCTAATCCCGAAGTCGACCCACCAATCGACTCAAGCGACGACCCCTACCTACCGCCGCCGGCAATACCTGCTCACCCGCACCCAACCGGGCGGTACTTTCACCGCGCGCTAAGCAACGATCTACCGCCCAGCAACACGCCGCCAATACCTCCACCCCTCACTCTCTCCACCTTCGAACCCACGTCGAGGAACCGCTGGCAACAGCCCAGGGAGCCCAATAAGTTCTACTATTTCAGGTCGTTAAAAGTGCCGCATCACACCTCTGGCAAACGGTACCTTTTGTTACCCGCGGTAGATAACGCTATCCGTAAGAGCTACCGCAACAGCAGCCTACCGAGTCGCCGTAAAAATCTGTAGTCATGCCGCTGCGCGAAGGGCGGCGCTAAGTAATGCCCTTATTAGACTCAACGTTTTGATTGGTCATATTAAATGACAATCTCATTAACGTCGGTCTACTTTCAATTAAATAACAATTACCAACTTACTTGTTTAAGCTACGCCAATTAATACATACGGACCTGAATGTATTAGACAATAACTTAGGTAATAACTTTCATATTTGGTATTCGTCTTACTTAAGTAATTAAATTCCAACTATTATAATTTTACAATAGGTTAGGTGACTTACGGTGGACCTTATGTTTAGGAAACGACTTGGCTTGATTATGAATTACAGATAATACGACATAATTAATAATTGTAGATAGATTTTAAGATTACGTTGACAATCGCAAATACTGTCGTCTCGTCTGTATCACATTATTAACGTTAAATGTTACGTAATTGCTTCCTCTTATTGGAAGTATAAATGTACCTTTATAAAATTATTGTGGTGTTTATTTTAATGTTGAGCCTAGGTACTAAGAATGTATTAGGCCTTTTGAAACTTTGTGTACTCAGTAGATAATCAAATTAGTCTCTTTTTGACTAGAATCGCTGTGTTTGACAAATAACTATTGTTATCTAAAATTAATCTACCTACTTAAAAGAGTATTTTAAGCTTTAAAGAATTATAAAGTAAAGCCTTCACTTTGTAACTTTCGACAATAAAGTCAAATTGTTTCGACTCATACTATAAGATATGCATTTTTATGAAAATTAAATAGTAGTCTCTCGTTTACAGCTAATTTTCATAATATATTTACTTACTTCAGAAGGACAGATATCTATTTATAAAATTTGAAATTCATGTTTATTGTATTGTAAATAAATAAAACCAAAGGACACGGTCTTTTTTTTATAGTACCTACTTCTCAATTATTTATGTACCTACTATACGTACTTTCATGAAGGATTCTTTTAAAATTTCTCTAACATTCATTTAAAAAATAATACTTCCTGATTGATTTTTGAAATGCTATTTATTTACATAAACAGTTCACACATAAGTAGGCATCCTTAAGACGAAGTCCATTAAAATTAATCCATAAAAATCTTCATAATTGGCTCTGAAAATGAAAACGTTTTTTTTTAATAAATGTTATGTTTACTTAAGATAAGTCTCTTATAATAATTCAAGCAATTAAAAAAATACACAATAAAAAGATTCTGGCATAGTCTTAACGAACCGTAACGGGGTAGCCTGTATCTTCCTTGTAAATTAATTTTGCCTATTAAAACTTACTTATAGTTCAATTGTAGTTAAATCTATGCTCCAGTGCTGTTGCTAACAGCAGTGCCATTTCTACAATCATCAGCTGGGACGAAGGAGCACCATCCATTATTGCAGTGTCTCAGTAGACCGCGGCAGGTTCGCAACACACCAATATTGTTGGGGTAGCACACTAGAGATTGATTGCAACTAGTGCATGTGGCACCTCCCTGGAAAAGTTATCTGTCGATAAGATCTAGAACTTTCCATTGAAAGAGGCTTGAACATCCTCAGGTATAGATAGGCCTTATGGTACTAAGTTATTGGGCCTTCCATCCTTAGACTACTTAAGCACTTACTTTTGAGTGGAACCGAACTAGCTCTAACTTAGATAAAAAATTTGACTTTTACATAATCTTATTTAGGTTTTAGGTCTAGGTTACTTAAGTTTATAGATGGTTAGTAAGAATATTGCTCTTTGAGTAACGATCATGATGCTAATAAAAGTTAGATATAGATTATTAATAAAAAATCTGGACATCCAGAATTCTTGCAGTGTCTTTAATGAAAGATTTAAACTGCCACTATAGTAAAGATATTCTAGAAAGCTTAGGTGTAGGTATACATACTTGGGTAGTGTAGTTGCAAGAAACGATACTGCCAAAGAACAATCTTTCTTGCTGCTGTTCTTCATGGGATTCATGATGATCAGGAGATCGTTTTTGACGGGATCCGAAGAAGGAAGGTAGCTGGCCAAAGAATGGCAGGTTTGAGAAGTCGGGAATACTGGGTACTCCATTAGAACCACTAAAGAATGGTATTGAGAACCCGGAACTGTTACCACCAAGGAATGGAAAAGATCTTTCGGAGTCTTCATCAGCAAATATTAGATTGACAGCCACCTAAAAACAAAAAGTTGTTCTAGAAGTACGATGCTTTTTTATATTATTTCTTTGTAGCCGAATTTCAAAGTATATAAATATTACTCTTTATATTGCATTTTAACTTAAAATTCATTGTTTAAGCGAGTGATAATGGATTTCAAATAACTAACGCGAATGATTTAAAAATATTTTAGATGAAGCAATTCACACACTAGGTAGTTTTATAAGTATTTGTATATATTTGGAAGATATTTCTTACCATAGCTGTAATCAGATGGAAAAACAGGAACTTCAAAGCCATTTTCACGTAATATCGGAAGACGTATTACATCAGCCGTAGAAGCAGATAAATCAATGTTAAAAGATGTTGTAGTAGCGTTTATATACTTGCAACACAATAGTTTATGGAAATTATTGTAGCACGTTAGTTTTGTTCGTGGAAAATAAAGGTGTATTGTTGAGGTAAAATATGATGCTGTACACTCTTATTTGTATTTGAAATTTTGCTATGACTTAGTTTATTAGTAGAGCATTGTGTTACAGTTCTCTCTTCGTCATTAAAGAAGCCAAGGGTGTTTGTTATCACATTGCTCCATTAAGGATTTGTGGAGTAAATTTTGGATGAACAAGTTACCTTACTCTTCACTGACATCTTTATTACTGTTCCACTAATTGCTATTTATATTTCTGGATAGTACCTATGAGTTTATTTCTGCATCATTTTTTATGCAATGATTTTTTGCATGTTTTTTAGTTTGTATCAGTTTGTTAGTTCAATTTGGTTTAAAAAAATTAAATTACTTCGTATTGCTCTGGGTCTATTTTATAAAAATTAAAAAACATAATGCTGTTCAAAATACAATTTATTAATAAACGGTTTTCATTGTGGGTATACTACTAGGCATTCGCAATTGATTTGTGATCCAATACGAGTTTTGATCTGAAACAAAAGTTTTATTATGAAGCAATGAAATAAATTATCTAGAATTATCAAGTTTGCGTAAGTAACACAATTTGAAACACCAATGGATTGTGGCCAGTATAAGCTTATAAATAGAGTCCAAAATCAAAGTTCATGCGGTTATAACTTATTACCTTTTCAACTTTTACTGGTTAACTTAGTCCATTAACTGGTGCTGTTGGAGCTGTTGCCACTGCTGCTGCTACACTCGCTTCCAGGGATGAAGGAGCATCGGCCATTGTTGCAGTATCTGAGTAGACCGCGGCAAGTACGCACGCGACCCACGTTGTTGGGATAGCATGCTAAGGACTGTCTGCAGCTATTGCACCTAGTACCACCCTGGAAAAAAAAGAAAGACACGTGGAAAATTTGGATATTATTATGATTTCGGAAAGCAACTTTTTTCACTTGCTCGTGCTCCTGCTGTACAGCGGCGCATCAAAATCTTAGGTTGGTTCTCTCATGAAATCTCTGAGTAGCAATCATAATAAAGGTTTTTGTATTATAAAAAAATGGCAAGGTACCAAAGATTCTAAACTCAAACAAAAAGTAATTTTTGGAAAGGAAACATTGGACCATCAAAGGAAATTGACATTTCATCCTATTAGTTACCTACGTTAATTACAAGTGTTGTAAATTATTTAATAATAATTAGGACTTACTTGAGTAGTGTAGTTGCAAGAAACGATGCTGCCGAAGAAGAGTCTTTCTTGATGATCGTCGTCGTCTGATTCTTCTTCAGCTGATCGTTCTTGACGAGATCCAAAGGAACTGAAGAATGGCAGATCTGATAAACTGAGTAGACCGCTAGAAGCATTACCGCCGCCAAATAATGGTAATCCTAAAAATCCGAATCTTTCGGATTCTTCATCAGCAAAAATTAGATTTACAGCAACCTAGGAAAGAACATGGTATATTATATTCCATTTACATATCTATGTGTGCAATTTATATTACATTCTCTGCTTAGTTGAATTTTCTACACACTACAATGTTAAACTTCCTTTAATCTTTATTTTGGTGATCTCAATTTTAATTTCATCGTGCAAATATGTTTAAAATTGTTTTGGTGAAAGCAATTCAGAACTGTAACAAAATAATTTTATATCTTTCTTACCATTGCTGTGATGAGGTGAAAAATCAAGAACTTGAGAGCCATTTTCTGAATCAAGCTGGGGACTTCGGTAGTCGGTACTTAAGCTGAACAAGTCGAAGGAACCAATGTAGAAGGACGTTATAGTACAGTTTATATACTTGAAATAGATAATAGTTTATGATAATTATCAGAGCTTTACGTCAGTTATATTGTCCTTATAAAATAAAGGTGTTTTGTTTGGGTGAAATGTGATACTGTATTTACCTGTTTATGAAATGTCTTATACGAGTAACTTCAGCTTATTAGCAACTTATTCATGGTCTTTAAGAAACTTGTAAATAAGTAAGAGGTTGGGTTATGTTGTCCTGATTTCGAGTACAACCTTCTTATTAAAAAAATAAAACGTATACTATATCTATCTTTCGGAAATTCTCATCATTTAAAATATTTTTTCCTGGGAGGCATTACAATATTACTATAGACCCGGAAAAAATTCGACAATAGTGCCATCCAACGACCATGACCAATAGTTAAACTAAACCATTGAAGGACTTTCAAAGCCCAGAATTTTTATAATAAACACGTAAATTTGGACTCGGAAATACCGATTTAATAATAACAGCTCTTGAGTAGTTCGGATAACATAAGCATTTAGCTATTTTACATTGCATCATGGAATGTAAAAGAACAAAGCTAAGTATTCGCTTCCGTGTAAACATCTTGTATTTCAGAGACATGAAAGGTTTATAATGAAAATGCCACTGACGATACAAGAGTCGTGCGAACGTGAGCTCTACTTACTATTACGTATTAAAAACAGATTACGTGGGCAATTATACAATAGTATTAAGGTATCTGATACTATAAGGTAAATAAGTCTTTTTTGAAGTTTTTCGAAAACGTCACTTTGAACACAAAAAGATTTTACTGTCGCATCTGTTTGTCTTATTTTAACAATATTAAATTTGTTTATTATTCAATTTATTTGAATTTAAGTATAAAAATTTGAATCTTAATATCTAAGTATTAAAAAAATACACATAATATGTTTAGTTTTAAAACTAAATAACGAGCTGTGTCCCAGTAATTTTAGAATGCAGAAAGGATTGTATTAAATCGTCTTTCCCTTTTAGAAAGTGTTTGTTCAAAGTAATAAAAGATAACAAGCTGGATTGGGTTTTTGGATGCCGTTAAGATCGCAATAAAACATTCGTACCCTGTGCGAGAGAAAAATTCTTTACGAGCTGACTTACGTATTCGTATAGTACGACACGTCTGGTAAAGAATTTTCATTACATCGTAACGTTGCTTTAACCTTTCTGTAGCTCCGATCTAATTGGAGGTTCCGTTTGCAACTAACAGAAGTTATTTTTAATTAACTTCCTCATAAAGAGTTTACCGGTATGATGCTTTACAGTTACGCGAAATAAACAATTTAATTACAATCTTTATGCTAGTAAGGGTTGACGAAAGTTAAAATAATACAGTGTGTTTAAAATAGTAAGATTTATTTCTTTTTGTTTAATAAGACATAAAATACATTAAATATTATGTCATAAAGTTGAGCAAATGAAACTGGGAAAATGTCAATATATAAACCGACTGGAATACTTTATGAATCTTTTAAAATTTTATCATCACCATTATTACATTACTAAACTGTTTAAGTAGAAAAGTACGATATACATAATGGCTAAGTGGAAATAGTTAAATTTATTATTTAGTTATGAAATTTATTTAGTTATGAAAAATAATAACAATAATAAGGATAGATAAAATATGAATTAAGCGCATTCTGTAGAAGGTACAGCGGAGCATACACCATTACTACAGAACGGTTTCTTAGGGCTACATGGCTTTAAAATTCCACCAATGGGCTTACAAATTACGCGGGTGTTACAGTCATGACATGAAATTTTCATCAGTGCTGTAAAATCGCAGGTGACTCTTTCTACAAACGCCTGGGAAGCCTGACGACGAACTCTTCCTTGAGGCTCATGTGCACCTCCTTGAGACTCATGTGTCCATTCTTGTGACTCATGTGCACCTCCTTGCGACTCATGTGCCCCTCCTTGCGACTCATGTGCACCTCCTTGCGACTCATGTGCCCCTCCTTGCGACTCATGTGCACCTTCTTGCGACTCATGTGCCCCTTCTTGCGACTCATGTGCCCCTCCTTGCGACTCATGTGCCCCTTCTTGCTGTTTATGAGGCCCACCTTGTGAAACTTGTGATAAACATGCCGCCAACGTGGAGCACTAGAAATCAATAAAGACAATAGAAAATAAATAAGAGACATTGGAAAATAATGATTGTCTATTTGCTTCCATCGAGAAGGCTTTGTTCAGAACGGGCCTTTATTAAAAGCAAACGAATGGATCGTTTTGTGAATATATATTTCTTTAAAGGAGTCTCGTACTTCAGAATATAAATAAAAAAATGTGGAAATTTGTTTGTAATTAAGGCAGGTATTCAGTAGATAAATGAAAAAAATCTTGAAACATTAATTTTTATTTAAAGTTTATGCAAAGTACCTATTATATTTATTTAATATTAACGTTTTCTCATCGAATCTCTTATATTGTCTGTCAGTCAGCTGAAGATAGCAATTTATTAACCGGGCTTGTATAAATTGACTTACCAATATAAGCAGTACACAAATCTTCTTGAAACCAGCCATTTTTAATTTTACTCGGAATAATATTCTTGAACAAAATGGAAGCTAACAATGAAGTATAAATGTGATTCTGAGCGTATTTATACCGAGTACATCTTCTATTAACAAATATAATAATCGTTTATCAATAAAGCCCACATCCCCTGCAAAGATACGAATGGAATAAACAAGGAAATCATAGGTCGAGACATCCCACACGTATAAGAAATTCCCAAAGGTGACGTGTTACTTGGCTATTTATTTTCTGAACGGAATTTTCTTCGGAAATATTTACTATTAGCTTTCTCATGCAAAAACATGTTTTGATCAAGTATGTTATTGCTATAGTGTATGTATGTACAGTAGTTATAGTAAAAGTATGACATGCATGTATGCTATAGATCTACTTGATAACGATGTTGATAGTTATAGGTTTTTCCGACTAACATCAAGAAAGAAATCTCTGATTATTTTTTGTTTTTTAATTGTCACCAGATAAGAGCGCTTTTTTAACCTTGAATTTATTATAATAATATTTAAAAAGCTGTAGGTTCCCTTTAGTAATATACGTTGAGAATCATTACTAGGTATATTAAAATTAACAATTATTCAACGTACCACCTGCGAATTTTTCTTTCACAACCTGACAAGCCAGCCACACAAACGTATTCTATGATTTTATATAGCTAGTTTATATTCAAATTTACTGTGAGCAGAAAATTCCACTTAGCGGGAGCACTGCCATACTCCCAGATGTTCCATATTGTGGATAATTAGCTACAATGTTGGCAGTGGTAGCATAGTGGTTCAAACATTGGTCTTCTGACCCGGAGGACTTCAGTTCAAATCCTGCACGCTCCTCTAATTTGAAACAATTATGGACGTTAAAATTAATTATATTTGCTTTGGTTTTCCTTTTCAAGAAGTTTTCATCGTGAGGAAACCTGCACAGTGCACACCTAAGACATTCTTATAAGTTAGTAGCTTTTCAAAGGTGTGAAGTTTAATAATCCACTCATCTCAATATGAGATTAGACTTGTACCCAAGCGAGAAGTAAGACATTTATTACTTGTGATGAAAATTTCGATTTCTCGTCTGAAATATTCAACATCGGACCGAATTAACTATCGTCAGATTTGTGACAGAATTTCGTCATTCAGCCTAAACGTGTTTCATTTTGAAACGGAGGCTTTCATAAATATGGATATCCGAGCCATAGCCACGGGAGTATTGGTGGTAGTATTAAATCAACAAAATTCTCTAAGCCCGTCCCTTCAGATTAACGTAGGATACATTTATTATAAGCAATGTGAGCCATATGGCATACTCGGACCTACAGCCAGGGGCAAAATTGTACTACTATTGTTGTAATGTTTCAATTTCAACTCATATAAATTTGCCAAATGTCTAATATGTATTCGGAGCAAAAATTATGAAGGTAAAACTTTGTGATTATGAAACACATTTGCATTGTTAATTTTAATACGATACGTCCACTCCCAAAATTTATTTTGTACCTTCGCTTATATTTTGACCCTACGTGAGACCTAATTTTAGAGTTTGTACAAATTTTTAACTAATGTTTGATTAACGAACATTGAATAAAACAAAAATATAAAGCGTATGCTACTTATACTTCTATTTCAATTTATTTTATACAAAGAAACTGTTACTGCAAATAAAGTGATTCAATTTCCTACGTGTATGCTCACAAGACCGTCTTCCTATTGTTAGAGTTAGGACTTGAATGAGTAATGCAGTCTATTGAAAAATAGACGTTTATATTTTCCATTTCAAGTATGAAATATGGTTTGATATTATTGCAAAATGAGATATTGTATTCTTCCTACACAATAACTAGTATCATGAGATTGCAGAGTTAGGTTTATTTTATAGCTGAGAAGTTCAAAACCAATTTGCAATGTTGTACAGGTTAAATTGTGGAGTATTCATTATTCTATAATGTATGTTTAGGAGACAAACCATGTGTAATAACTGGGTCTGTTCCTAATTGGGGTTGTGTTGGTCTATTTACAAAGGATGGACCTAAGTTATCAAGTTTTCAATGTCTTTCGATGTCAACCTCCACAGTTTCGGGGTTTTCTTTTAGTTTCGCTTTCCGAATATTTATTGACTGATGGAATTCTTGAAGCAAAGGGAATTGCTTGGGTTGCTAATAAAATAAAAAAATTGCATCTAAGTACAGGTTCTTTATTAGTCGTATTACTTATATGTATAAGTACAAAGCACAATCACATAACTACACTACTTATTTCAAAGTCTGCAATCGTTAGAATCTTATTCTAACTTACAAAAACTGTTTCATTAAACATATTTGGGCACTAATAAATTTACATAATCTTCACATCTTGAAGGAGAATGCTGGGAAAGTGTGATAATGTCAACAATAGTCGGTTTATCTATACTGCAACAGGGGATGTGGGTACTTCTGAAGCAGTAGGCGCTGCGCATTCGGCAGTGGGAGTAGCTGAACATTCACCCAGGTTGCAGTACGGCATCGTTGGATCAGAGCATGCCCTCTGCATGCCTCCAATCTTGGTACACACGAGCTTGGTCGAACAATCCAGACAGGTTGCGCCTATCGCAGTACAAGAAGTCCATTGCGGGATCCATGGCATCGCTGATACCCATGGAGGAATCCATGGGTTAACGCCTCCAGCAGCAGGCCATGCTACTCCAGCTGTTTGTGTAGGGATCGCAGCGGCCATTGCGATCTGAAAAATGCAGTTTCGAAGCCATTAAAAAACTAAATTAGCCCACATAATTTACTATTGGATTAAAACACAAGAGAGAAATGGTATTAAGGAAAGTGTATCGAAAGGTTAACTAAGATTTTAACAAAATTAATTATAATTCAGGTAATTCAAATTATTTCACATTAATTTAAGTTATTGAATAAGCAAGTAACAATACTGAGTAACCAAAATGGTCACATTTTATTATACGTTCTACTTATTATACGAGTTTAATTATCAAATGTAAACTTACCACCGTCGTTAAGGCGAGTACAATTTTCGAAGTCATATTTGAATGCGTTTCTTCAACTAATGATTCAGTTCGAATGATTTGAGTATCATTAACGATTGCTTTTATATGGGTTGTGTTTATTTTGCGAACGCCTAGTGTCTCCTATGTAGATACGGTTTTCCCAAAAGAAACAAATAAACAACTGATAAGGCTTCGTCGTTGTTATTGGTTGAAGTATTAGCTTGTTCAAACAATAAATGCAAACTAATTAAGAAGGTGTTATTTTCTTAGGTTTGATAATAATCTGGGTTACCTATACTACTTATTAGGTTTTTAATATGACACCGTATCATTGATAACTAACGTAGTTTCTTACTCTGTTCACTTAAAAATGGCATTTTGTCAGTCCTGTCACCCAATAGTTACGCCACTGTCTGCCTATCCTCTGCTATGGGTACAAAAATATAATATCCTGGATTCCTGACAATCCAAAGTGTAAGAAGAATATTTTAAAGCGAGGAACTATAAAATAAACTACAATCTGCAGATTTATTAAGAACGAAATATAAAACTACAGTTACTTAGTTACCAGGCGAATAAATAATAGCACCGAAATATGGCTACTTACCTTTTCTAACCATACTTATTTTACCGAGTCTACCGAATTTTCCGTTCCAAAGTACCACTCTGTAATAGCTTATTTGCGTTAGTATTAAGAGAATATTGACACAACGAGAAGCTGGTTGGTAAAGAAATACACAATTAAAGTGGAAATTTCTTCAATTTGTTTTGGGATTAAAACAGAGATTATAAACATATTTATTTTCCGAACTCAAGCTACTTTATTTTAACTTTTATAGACTGCTTTAGTCGCTCCATACAGAAACGTTCCGTGAAGTTGGATAAATAGCAAATTTAATTTCTAATATTGCTTTGTCGCTTACGTGATTATGTTATTATCCGACTGCGTTAGATGGAGGGCAATGTTTTCTGAATGTATGACAGCATTTATGTATGTATACCTCGATATATCCAATTCTTCGGCACGCCCTAATGCCTATAAAGTTTGTATTCCAACGTCTGAGTTAACAAACATTATGGATTTGTCTCTATTGTGGCTGTACAGGCTACATTTCTTTTTTATTGCGGGAATCCCAACCAAAAAAAAAAATTAAGTAGTCGGATTTTTTTGCTTTTCGATTAGTTTTGCTTGTTTGTTCTAGGTATTCATTCAATTTAGTCTTGAGTTCACTACGAGATAATCCAAATATTTTCGGTATCACAGAAGGATTTGTGCCAGATTTCACTGCAATAGAACAAAGAGTCATATGGATGACAATAGTTACTTACCCTACTCTTAAGTGCAGACTTCTGTAGTTAATTGTGGTTATTCCCAAGACAGTTTCGTTTGACCCATTACGTCTCTAGTTTGTATACTTAGTTCAACTCCAGTGTAACAATAGTGTTTCTTTACTTAATATTTCGTTGTGCTTTCTTGGTTTAACTTGCATTACAAATACATTTAATTAAAAAAATAAAACAATACTGCAAGTTTATTTGTCTGTGTACATTTCAACAATATACATGGCTACTTGAGACGAAAGACAAGTTGACAGAACGTAGGTAAACGTTAACATTTGGCAGCTACGGATTTAAAAGATTTAGTTACGGTCAATCTTCAACCACAGTCCACAGTATCCATATTATTATAGGTAGTTTATGGTCCACAGGGTCTTTGCTGAAGTAATAAAATGTTGAGTCTTGAATATTTTTTTGAACCACGATTTTTAAATCATATCATTGGTTTCACATGAAGACCAGTTTTTGTAGCAGCAGCAAGCTATATAGCAAAGTAATTTAAACAAATTTCTATCACAGTATAGCGTACTCCCTTAATTCCATCGATACGTGTGTATCGATGTAAGTTGACCTGTGCTATGGCCGCGGTCCTCGTGGTGATGTTTGGCAAACGCTTATCCCTTAGTATTGTTATGTAGTCATGTACAACACTATAGTACTGTGCCATGTGGTCTTTGTGCCAAGGGATTCGTATGTGAAAGTGTGGATTGTTATTTAACATGGTTTTAGCATTAATGCAAAGACATTAAAAAGACGATAATCTGTTTCTTTACCACAAATTTATTCTTTCAGGTGTTTTCAATTGTTCATTTCAAAAATTCCACTGTATTTAATTTCCAGTGGCGCATAGGGATCGGGTTTCCCCGTTACTGTTGACGAAAGATAACAATCGTTGGTGGTTTTATAAACATGTTTGTAGCAATGATAACTTCGTGATGTTCTAACAAATAGCTGACGTAAATTATGACTTTTCCATTTTCTCTGATGTTGCATATTTTGCCATATAGTTCATTATACCGATGTTATTAGTTTAATTGACACCTAATAATGAAAAACGATCAATTCCTTTGTTTTTCACAATCACCTATTTCCTTAATTTTGCCTTTACTTGTAAGACTTTCAAAGTTTATTGTTCAAGTATAATATTTACTACAGTGAGTATCTACTTTTGCATCATCGTTTTTAATTTCAATGGATTTTTAATACAAAAATCTTGAAAAGGCGCGTTCTTGGAAGCCGACAATCATGTATCTGTTACGGTAAACTTGATGAATTG
>LGAG01000377.1:43863-55271 GCA_001278395.1 Lerema accius
TATCGACTGATTCTGGATCAGTATCAAGCAACCCATCGGCAGGGAGTGGATCTGCAGGTAGTAACTCAGTAAATAATAATGATGTTCTTAGTCAGACGGACGTGAGTGGATTGCCATCAAGCACTGACAACACAGGAAACTCCGATGTATCGAATGCTCCAGTATCGACTGATTCTGGATCAGTATCAAGCAACCCATCTGTAGAGAGTGGAGCAGCAGGCAGTAACTCAATAAATAATGTTCTTAGTCAGACTGAAGTGAATGGATTGCCATCAAGCACTGATAATACAGGCAACTCCGACATATCAAATGCACCGGTATCGGCTGATTCTGGATCAGTGTCAAGTAACCCATCAGGAGAGGCTGGATCGGCAGGCAGTAACTCAGTAAATAATAATGATGTTCTTAGTCAGACTGGCGTGAATGGCTTGCCATCAAGCACTGACAACACAGGAAACTCTGATGTACCAAATGCACCAGTATCGACTGATTCTGGATCAGTATCAAGCAACCCATCGGCAGGGAGTGGATTGCCATCAAGCACTGACAACACAGGAAACTCCGATATATCGAATGCTCCAGTATCGACTGATTCTGGATCAGTATCAAGCAACCCATCGGTAGAGAGTGGAGCAGCAGGCAGTAACTCAATAAATAATGTTCTTAGTCAGACTGAAGTGAATGGATTGCCATCGAACACTGATAATACAGGCAACTTCGACATATCAAATGCACCGGTATCGGCTGATTCTGGATCAGTGTCAAGTAACCCATCGGGAGAGGGTGGATCGGCAGGCAGTAACTCAGTAAATAATAATGATTTTCTTAGTCAGACTGGCGTGAATGGCTTGCCATCAAGCACTGACAACACAGGAAACTCTGATGTACCAAATGCACCAGTATCGACTGATTCTGGATCAGTATCAAGCAACCCATCGGCAGGGAGTGGATCTGCAGGTAGTAACTCAGTAAATAATAATGATGTTCTTAGTCAGACGGACGTAAATGGATTGCCATCAAGCACTGACAACACAGGAAACTCCGATGTATCGAATGCACCAGTATCGACTGATTCTGGATCAGTATCAAGCAACCCATCGGTAGAGAGTGGAGCAGCAGGCAGTAACTCAATAAGTAATGTTCTTAGTCAGACTGATGTAAGTGGATTGCCATCGAGCACTGATAATACAGGAAATTCCGATGTACTGAATGCACCAGTATCGAATGATGCTGGATCAATATCAAGCAACCCATTGGGAGAGAGTGGATCTGCAGGCAGTAACTCAGTAAATAATAGTGATGTTCTTAGTCAGACTGATGTGAATGGCTTGCCATCAAGTACTGATAACACAGGCAAGTCCAATGTACCGAATGCACCAGTTTCAACTGATTCTGGATCAGTATCAAGCAATCCATCGACCGAGAGTGGATCTGCAGGTAGTAACTTAGTAAATAATAATGATGTTCTTAGTCAGACAGAGGTGAGTGGATTGCCATCAAGCACTGACAACACAGGAAACTCTGATGTATCGAATGCTCCAGTATCGACTGATTCTGGATCAGTATCAAGTAACCCGGGAGAGAGTGGATCTGCAGACAGTAACCCGATAAATAATAATGATGTTCTTAGTCAGACTGTAAGTGGATTGCCATCAAGCATTGATAATACAGGCAACTCCGACATGTCAAATGCACCAGTTTCGACTGATTCTGGATCAGTATCAAGTAACCCGGGAGAGAGTGGATCTGCAGGCAGTAACCCGATAAATGATAGTATTCTTAGTCAGACTGAAGTGAATGGATTGCCATCAAGTACTGATAATACAGGGAACTCCGATGTACCGAATACACCGATAACAAATGATGCTGGACCAGTATCAAGTAATCCATCGGGAGTAAGTGAAACTGCAGGTAGTAATTCGGTAAATAATAATGATGTTCTTAGTCAGACTGATGTGAGTGGATTGCTATCAAGCACTGACAACACAGGAAACTCCGATGTACCGAATGCACCGGTATTGGCTGATGCTGGATTAGTATCAAGCAACCCATCGGCAGGGAGTGGATCTGCAGGTAGTAATTCAGTAAATAATAATGATGTTCTTAGTCAGGCTAGCACTGATAATGCAGGCAACTCCGATATAGCGAATGCACCGATATCGACTGATGCTGGATCTGCATCAAGCAACCCTTCGGGGGAGAGTGGGTCTGCAGGCAGTAATTTAGTAAATAATAGTGATGTTCTTAGTCAGACTGATGCGAGTGGATTGCCCTCTGACATTGTTACTATAGGTAATCCCGAATCGAATAGCAACGGCTTGGTGACTGATGTGGCTAGTGGACAAAGTGATGTAGTACTTATTCCAGAGCCAGTTGTATTACCAATTTCTGATGAAGCTATTGTTAACAATACTACCGAAAATATTAATAAAACTGTAGTTGTCAAAAGCGCCGACACTGTTCAAACAGGGAGCATTGTTGGCACTGAAGGTGTCAATGATGTTGTGAATACTAACAGTAACGGTGATACTGCATCTCCGTCTGGTATTAGTGATGCAGTTCAAATAACTGATGCACCTTCTGTCAATAGCGAAAGCAGTGTTGTTAATAACGATTCAGTATCATCTTCTAGTTTAAACGATTCCACTTCACCTGTTGCAATTACTGATGAATCTTCCACATCAAACTTCCAAACAGTTACGGATATAATTTCTGCAAACACTGAGATTGTTGACCAAAATACAAATTCTCAGGATGGAAGTACATCGATCAGGGAAGTTGTTACCACTGCAGATAACGCTGCTACGGAAGCTCTTCCTACTACAGCGGTTGAGAGTAATGACGTAGCTCAATTGGAAGCACAAACAGAACAAACTAATGTTCCTGAACAGGAAATAGTGAATACACCTAATGATTTCGTAACAGTTGCATCTGTTCAAGATCTTCCTCCTTCTCCACCATTGGGTATCATCGTGCCTGTTGAACCAGATGCGTCAGTTGTTGACATAAAATTACAGTAATGGTTTTAGCATAAAATAGCAATATTATTATTATTATTATATAGTAAATCTGAATATGTTAATTATTAATAAAATTTAATTATGAATGCATGTATTTTGGAGTTTTACATTATTATGACCTACATTTTCATGTTTTAAAATCCTACAAAATTGTAACGCATTTATTATCATTATTAAAATTATATGTCAATATTATTTATTGTATTGAAGGTATTATGAAGGGTTTATGAAATTAAAGACAATACTAATAAACTTATTAATATAATATACTAGTGACTTTTCTAAATACATGCTGTTTGGTTTAAAAAAGATAGGTATCATTAAATGGAATGCACAAAAGAGGTAATTCTTCTTAATGTACACATTAAAATGCTTAATGCAAAGAAAATATAATTTAAATAAATTTAACGACCTACTTATTCTATAACAAACCTTAACTAAACATATACTACTCTGTCAAAGCCAATATTTATTCGGTGCATTGGAAGGGTTTGGATAGTTATGCTGAGCAAGGGGATCATTTATGTTGGGAAATGCATAGGGATCATTCATATATTTGTATTCACTCGACAAACCTGCCAAATTCATGTTTATGGTGTTGTGGGATGGACTCCAGTTAGAAGTCGTAGGATCAATAGCTACTTTAGAATAATCAGCAGGAACTTTTGGAAACTCATTATTTGGTAACTCTTTGTAATCAGTTGTATTAGGTTTTACAAAAGTATCATCTCTAGGTTCTATGACTTCATCGCCAGCAACTTTGTCATCAGCATCGTCTTTGGGTAAATAGTTGATTGTTTTATTATATACATCGTTACTAGGGTATCGTGCGTAATCATTTCTGGGGATGCCAGCATCCAGTAACTGACTGTGAGGAGGTGCACTAGTGCCGGTAACAAGATGGCTAAATGTAGTACCAGAAGTACTAGGGAATGTAGCGCTTTGAAAGGCTTGATTGAGGTGTTGAGATTGTGCCATAAGTTGATTATAGTTAGCATATTTTTGGTGATGCCATGCGTCAGGATGTTGAGGGTGGTGTTGAGAAAGGGATGGGATCTCACTTGCGGGATAGGGGCAAGGTATTTGTGGCATAGGGAGTGACGAATAACTTGCTAGCGATGGAGAGGAGTTGGATCCAGTGTGTTTTCGAAGACGCGCCCTTCGGTTTGAAAACCAGACCTGAAAATCATGACAAAATCATATTTAGACTTATATTCAATACTGGTGCCATTAAAATAAATTATAGAAGTTTTAGCCATATTAATCATTAATATCACGTCAATCTTCTTAGAGAATCCATTCATAGTATAAGATTGTTAAGTCTTATTAGAATCAAAACTTACTTGAATTCTCGCTTCAGTAAGTCCAGTTTGTAGAGCCAGTTCTTCTCTAGTATAGACATCAGGGTATTGAGTTCTATGGAAAGCTCTTTCTAAAGCATCGAGTTGTTCCCCAGTGAATGTAGTACGCGACCGTCGTTGCTTTCGCTTCAGCGTGAGTCCTGGTTCCGACTCAATATCTGATGAGTCTGATCCTCGACCTGTCAGAAACACAGAATACTATAAGATTTAGTTACCAGTAGGATTATTTAGGATTAAGTTAGTAGGTACTGATACGTTTGACCGACATCATCTTTTTTTATGCATGGATGAAAATATCGATTTTACGCATTTGAAAAGGTTTTCAGATATTAAAGCAGTCTAAAGAATGTAAAGGCATGTGTAATACAAAACCTTGTCACTTGACAAAAGTATTGAAATCTGCTTATCCAGTTAAAAAATTTATCAAATTATATTTCTTAAGTTATTAGTTTACCTACTGTTAATATGTTAAGAATAAAATTTGCATCACAAAATGTATATTTCATAACAATATTTGATAAGAACATCATTAATAAGGACGAGTTGAAAGCCTATTCGATAATAAAATGTGTATTGGCTCTGTTACAACCATAAATTACTCAGAATCTCCACGCTCCTTGCACAAATCAGCATCGATTTTTTTAACACGCCTAATTTATTAACGGTAAGTTTTTTCTAAAAACCCATATCATGTTTTAATTCGCCTATACGAAGAGCCGTCAGGATTGGAGCGCGAGCGGTCTGATTTATAAATCGGTAGCGGTATCCTACGGAAACAGATTAAAATACTGGTGTAACAATACGCGGCTTTGGCCTCAAAACTGATTTTAAAAAATGCGGCTTATATTAATAGCCTTTTGAAAGAAGTCAAAATTGAATGGGATGAAAAAATGAGGGCTCAGTGTGGAATAAGGAACACCCAATGCGGCGGTCCCTTTGTCGGCGTGTTTGCTGTTCGGGTGACATTTTGGCACCATTCAATATTTTGGTGTCGCGGGCTGGATTTATGACATGTAAAACGACAACGTGCGCTTAATGCGCTCGCGTTCGTTTAGCTTAGCTGCGTTCATTTGTTGAGCTCTGCTTACAACTGAACTGATTTTAGTTATTATTACAAACACCAAACGAATCTGTAGCTTACGACTTTAATTTGTTATTATAAAAGATAAATGAAATAAGTTGTAAACATTTTAGTTCTAGGTATTAGGTAAAAAAATCTAAAAATATTCAATTTGTTGAACTCTGCTAATCTGCTTGCATCTGAAGAGATTTAATTACACAAATATCAAACGAGAGGGATCTAAAATTTTGAACATTTATACTTAGTTCAGATTTAGAATTTGAATCCTTTGAAGACTTGAAATTTTCAAAATAATTAATTGTAGCTTGGTTATTAATCTCATTACATAATATTCTCTGTATAAATTTTCATGCTTTTATGCTCAGTAGTGCAGGCTGTGTTAGCGCCTTATTAAATAGATAATTTGTACATAAAGCAGCTGCAGGATTTACTATGAGTCACCAGTTCCTTCACGACAAAAGATCTACTCAGTCCAGTAATAAATATTGTATGTCGTTTGGGTCATACATTCTCGCAGTTTCTATGGAAATTGATAAATTAATAATTGTCATTACCAATGCCAAAAGAACTGTGTTTCTTTTAGCTCGATGCGATAAAACCTCTTTTACCGTAGGTTATAATTAAAGTCATATTAGGCCCTCAATTAAAAAGACAACGACATCGGTTAGTAAAAAACAACGTATTGAAATGTAATAAAATGATTTACATTGCTCAAATTCCCTCGCAGGCTCGACACGAAGTTATTTGGCCTTTTTGTTTCGTTGGTCATAACGTATGGGCTATTGGAGGGGTCTAAAACAGTAATTATGGATCTTAATGCGCTGTCATAAAGTTCAATTCGTCACTTGTATCAGAATACTTGAGAAACTTTAAGGGTTTTTTATGTCCTGAGTTGCGAGAGACTTATGGTCGTTCTCCATGTGGAAGGAGGTGCGATATACTTTGTGCGAGTGCCGAAATGTGACCCTGTGAAGGGATCTCGCGTCGAAAGTCATAATTTGGAAGTTGAAAGAGCAGCGGCGGTGGTTTAACACCTTCATAATCTGGGTTCATTAAAGCGGTCGGGCCGCCTTTGTTTCAGCGGATCGTTGCGATGTTAACAGATGGCCGGATTAGCACGTCGCATCGTGGCGGTCGAGATGGGCGGTGTTTTGAGTTGAAGAGTAGTTTGCACAATGATTAGGTACAGGGCGAAACTTTGTTATGATTTCAAACTAATTTAGTAATTTAAGGATTTTTAGAATCCATATAACCTTATAGAGCTGTATATAAACAGCTATTTAGTCAAAAGTAGTTTTTACATGATTAGGTATATAATTTAAATATTGTAGGCATCTCAACTTTATTAAGTTATATCATCCTTAATTAAGTTCATGTTATCCGTCATTTCTTTGTTCGCATAAATAAATTGGTGGTTTGTTTGAATTATGGTTTACAAAATTCGTCTTTATTAGAAAGATTTGCCTACAAATCATTAGGTACCTAATTAACCTTAATCAAATTATAAGCTTTAATTTCTGAGGTAGCTTTAACAGTTGTACCGTAATTTTTAATCGACTACACTAAGCAGGGGAAGGTGTATAAAACGTTATACAAATCAATTATTATACTTCGTACACAAGTATATAAGTACATTTTCTTCGTAGTAGAATTTATCAGTCCCATTCCACCCAATTTGTCGTAACCTCCGTACGGCACGCTGCAATATTTCACAGCTCAAAGGTTAAAGTTAGAAACATAAGCGCTCGAAGTAGGTAGCTCGCTAGACTTGCTAGTAAATGAACGTATAATACATGGAATGCCTTTGTTATTTCTTTGAAAGATGTTGGGAACTACGAGCACTAAGTTATGGTTAAGGTAAACTATTTTAGAACATTGCGGTGAAATTTCTAGAAACTTAATATTGTTTATTAAATTTAAATGATAATAAAATGAATAGTTTGTATTCGATTGGATTCGACCTTTAGAATGTAATGAAGATTTTTGTACCTTAATAATTAAAACTTTTTCTATCTTATCAGTTTGATTTATTACTTTAAGTTTTATCATTCATGTTTATCTATTAAGTCGTAACACAAATATTTTAAAACCTTAAAATTTTAAATTGAACTCCAACAAAGTAAATTCGAAATACATCAATTCTGCTGCGCGACTTTTGAATAAAAATTGAAAATTAGATATATTTAATAACTTCGCTAATTTAATTTCAGATTCTCGAGCTCTTCCGATCCCCATAAACATGTTTAGATTTTTAATTGACGATATTCAACACTAAAAACGGATTAACTAACTCAACTACTAAATCAAATTCAACTTCCGAATAACCATTCTATATATTTCCTCAAATAATGACTGTAGAAATAAAACTGACCGCATTTATGTAAAGAGCTAATGATACAATTCAGTACGAGCTCATTCCATGCGTCGTATATAACAGCTGCCTATGTTTTTTGTAAGGCATGATGGTGGCATGTAACACGAATATAATGTTCTTGAGAGATTAGAGTCTGTGGAGGTTCTATCGTTCTGTAATAGTCCCCTACCAACCGCGCGACATTAGTTGATTCTAACGAGCGATGTTATTAAACAAATGCGAGATTTTATCGCGTACTCTTTTTGTATTGTTCTACCGATGTGAAAGTGGACCACTTGTTTTATTATGGTCGTGCAATAGCCATATAATAAATACGCGGTTTCTAAGACGTGTAATGACGTTTTGCGTAAACGTATTGTTGAGTATCGTATATGTGTATACCTGCAATACGTAGCGCAGTTACCTATGTGCTTGTTTTATTTATTAGTCACTATGTAATGAGACTATATACATACTAATACCTGGTGTATTGCTTGCCTACTTAGTGTCAACGTACTATAAAACATTTCAGAGGGTATTTGAAACAGTTGTAATAATAACAAAACAGTCATGTTTTGACTATGTACGAGAAAAATGCGTAGCTTTTTTATTAAGCTCTGTTTAGTAGCCTGCAAGGCGTACATCTGCATAACAGGTTGATGCAATATTATTTAATTTATAAGACGTTGCACATTTTTAACCAGAATTAATGATTTGTTTAGTGTTTTCTAAGTATAATTTACCGAACCATCATGACCTAATATTAAAAAATTATTATTTACTATATACTGGACCTGATTTGGTACTAGATTTTGTAAACTATTCTAGGTAAATCATCTTCATTCTTAATGTATCAAGCCACTTTTGACTATTAATTTATAGCTACGAAGGCCTACGAAGCTCGAAAGTTCACGTATCGATTTAGATTTTCAAGCGGTTACCCTCAATGAAACATTAAACAGGTACCGGCAAAGTTAAAAGTACTCAACTGGCAATAAACATACTGAATAATGCAACAAAGGCACAATGACCAAAACATGTCGCTTCAATTGTGTCTAATTTCAGCACTATCCGAGTATCCGACACCGCGGGCGATATTGGCGGCTTCGATTCTTTGTCGGCCCTCTACTCCCTTCACAAATGGACACCGCCCTTTGACGCTTCAAGAACAAACTCCAATATTTCAAGCGGCGACAATGACGTGGTAAGATTTGTGTGCGGAAATTGATTTTTTGAGCTCGCCGTGAGAAAACTTGACAGGTTGGCCATTATTGCGGCCGGGAAGTTATTGTGCAGTCATTGTGCAATATTCCTATCGCTCCGGTTAGTAAACATGGTAGGAACGGAATGAAAAAATCTCCGCATCGCAAATATCAGATACGAGTATGTGGGATTAAAACGGATCATGGAAAAATGATTCGAAATTCAGTCGTACTTGGAATTCACTTGTGGCGTCCAATTGTTTTTAACTCGGACTGAATATTGATTTCTAAATAAACAAGGTAGCTAAAAGATAAAGTAGAACTTTAAAATTGTGACAAGTAGGTGTAGGTAGATGAAGCAGATTTGAAGCTTAGTTGGTAACGTCTTTATCCAGCCCCGATTTCGATTTCCAATCAGGAAGACATAAGTAACAGATATTATTGTTTTTAAAAGTATGTTTTGTTTTTGTAATTTTTTTTATATATTAAGAAATGGGAGTCCTACTTGTATGTGAGCGTGTGTTATATATTTTCACCCCTTCTTAACATAGCACCTACATCATCCTTTCTTATATCCACCCAGGGTATACTGGTGGACAGTCCTTTGTAACATCTTGTTAGAAATTACGTAAAAAAATCACAACAACATCGATATGACTTAGTTTTAATTATTCTTCTTCTTAAAGTGCCTCTCCAACTAGTGAAGGTTGGCTATCAGCTTCTAGTTTAGTTTCTTTTAGCTTTTAGTTTCTAGTTTTAATTAAAATTAGGAAAAGTGTTTTACCTCCAAGGATGCCGTCTATGCTGTAGTCTTTCTTTCCATCAGGATCTCTTGCACCCCCACGAAGCAGCCGAGAGATGGACGATATACTCGGGGGGTCCGATACCCCTTCCTGCAATTATACAGTTATTTTATTATATAGCATATTTTTTTATCTTTTATCTTGTTGTTGTATTATAATATTCTATTGCAATTATTTTATAATGTATCTTCAATTTAGAGTTAAATACAGGTTAAATATTAATAAGAAATATTGTATGCCCATTTGTGGCGGTAGTACGGAGGTATTATACTCGCAATATTTGTAACATCTTATTACCCGTTTTCACAATAAAGATTATTTGAATTTGAATTATTTGAATTTATACATACCTACTCAGTAATCTATGTATGTTGTGTAAGCGCAGAGCGGCAATTAAGTCATAACTCCTAAAAATGCTATTCTACTAATGAAACAAGGTAAACTACAAGTGAAATAGTAATAGATGACATTTACCACGTTGAAAGATAAATTATACTTTGGAGTGTTCATTTTCATGAGACTGCATCTGCATTCCGCGTGATAGCATCAACGTAGATCGGATTACAATGTAACTTGGCAATTAGACGTATGTCCTGGTTTTAACATTATCTTAGAAATAGGTGTCATTGGGACGAATTTAATATTATCACGATACGACTTTCCCGCGGACAATACTACTAGGGAACTGAAATCGTTCAAAGGAAGACCTTTGACAAGTCGTGAACTTATAAAAAAACCTAAAGATCCTAGGCAGGCCTTTAGCGCTGGACTGTATAAATACTCAACGAAACGTTAGCAGCTATTAGGAAATGTTTAACTAGCTCTTTAAGATTGGAGAATAGGCAACCTTTCGCCACTATCTCTACAAAGTACTCAAATCGAAGTTAGCCGGTACTTTTACGTAGGCGGAAAATGTTAGGGTACTGCACCCATATTTACATTTATCGTATGTATTGCTTCAATACAAAATTGTCTTACTGCAGGTTTCTTGTCTCTCTGCTTTACTGTGAGTTGGTCTTAGAGTTACCGAAAACCTTTGATATGGCTTAATTAATGCTATCTAACAATGCCAATCGGATCCGAGTTTTTTACTCCGTGAACTCCGAAATACAGTATTTTTTTCTAACACCGGTCATTCATCTTCTTAGCAACTACAATTGCAGTTTCTTAACATGGTTGAAGATTTAAAATCGTCCTAAGATGCCGGGATAAGAGGGTTGGGTATGAATATTGCAAATTGCGCAACAATCTCTCTGCACGAACACATCCAATTTCAACAACAATGTCAATGAAACAGACATGATATTGAAAACAGCCAACATGCGCTGTGAAATTCAAATGTCAATGTTTAAAATTACTCCAAAATGGTATAATATGCCTTTAGCAAAAAGTTATCCATTTGGTTCATTTCCCGTGGCACTACCGGTGGCACTACCAGTAGTGTCATGAAGTAAAAATAAATTTCCCGTGGCACTACCACCATCAACAGTAGTGCCACGGGTAAAAATAAATTTCCCATGGTACTACCAGCATTAATAGTAGTGTCACAAGGTAAAAAATTGCCCGTGGCACTACCGATATGTTTTTT
>LGAG01000377.1:55476-100510 GCA_001278395.1 Lerema accius
GTCACATTTAGCTTTTTGTATTTATTATACTTGAAGTGCTATTGTTCTATGCATATTTTTTTCAATTATTATTTACATAGGATCTCTTCACATTCATCATATACATTTGAATTCAATGTGCCGAAATCGCTTTCAATCATCACTTGAAATATCAGCGTTTGATAAAATAACTTTTTTTTTATTACCAAAAACTTGGTAACTGAACAGAAGTAGGTTGGTACAGAGTAAGTACGCAAAGTGACTACAAAATATTATACGTGACAATTTAAAGTTACGTTGGCGTAAGGTGGATTGGATTGTATTTGATTTGGTGTATATTTTTTAGCAAAGCGTATTACTTTTTGCGGTGTGTTTTTACTAACAATGTGCCGATACCAGTCACGATTTATATTTATCGGCGTTTCTTGTTGCCTATATTTGCTATTTTTGTTAAACTTTTATAGTCTATGTTTGCTGAGATGTGTTGAAAGCTATTTAAGAGTTCCTGCATCACATACAAGTTATACAACATGCTCTGAAAACGGGTTATTAAAAATATAAAACGTTTTATGGATCGTTTTGGGTTTTATACACAATTTTTTACCAACTGTATTTCTTCCTTATAACTCTACTATACCTTTATTAATTTTTCACGGATCTCCCAAGAGAATATCCCTGGGTTTTGTCTCTTCAGTTCTTCGATTCTGGCTTCCACCTCTGGTGTCGCCACTCTTGGCTTCGATCCTCCAATCACGCCTGGTCTAATTGACCCCGTCTCCTGAACAAAATTCGTTATATTTATAAATCTTTAAGTAAGTCTTAAGTACAAATGATTATCTCCATAATCATGTAGCTATGAAATATTTGTATGTTTTTACTGTTAAAATAATACTGTATAATTTCAATTACGTACTTCTAATGTCAGTAAACTAATTGCAAACGCATGCTGCTAATATTCCTTATCCTACTCCCTTTTTCTTTTTAATTATAGTATGAAAACTTCAAACGAGTTTACTGTGCCTCCTTTACGTGCCTTCCATGCATATCGTGACAAACCTTGAGTATGACTATAGGGTGGAATATTAGCTGGTTAGTTGGACCTGTTAGTGATAGTTGTTAAAATTCATAATAGAAAAAAACATAAACAAAATCTCATTTTAGAGGCATTTTGATGAGTTTGTTAACTAGCGTCACAGTAGTACGAGGTGGAAATCTCTCCCTAAGTAAACATAAATGGTTCTACCGTTTATTTGATGGTGTTATAGCCACATGTAATAATGGTTAAAGCATTCTATCCCATAAATGGACAAACAATCGCCATTCAGCTCTGCGCATCCAAGCCTGAAGGTTTGTTTTCACCAATCCTATCGCGTCATTATTACAATGGCACTATCATTATTGTTTAGCTCAGGAAATGGTTCTCCACGCTTTAAGAGTACTTTTGCGGCCTCCAGTTTATACCTTTTGCTACCCTTTTGATATTGCTATCTTCATTTTAATTGTACGTCTACTTCTTTTGTTATGAAATGAGATCGCGATTGGAATAAGGTCCGATAGCAGTCTTCTTTAAATCACAGAACATTGAAAGATTTTCAACAAAAGTGTTTATTATTTTAGCTTTGTACTTTACCCTAAGCTATCTCTCCTCATTTACCTTAGGTTACATAAGGATATTAAATAATATTTGGTCAAGTCCAAAAATGTGCAATTTGGACATCTATGCTAAGTAGTATGTTAGTTGCTCTGATATCCATAATTTTTTAAGTATTTTTGGAAGTCAAATTCGACAAAGGAAAAATGTATTTATTTTTTACTTGAAAGGATACTCATTAGAGAGTAATAAGGATACTGTAAGATGAGTCCTATATTTCTGTTTTGTTACAACTCTTTTATATTTGAATATCAAGCAAATTTATATGCCATTGCATGCAAATAGGATATAATTTCTGATTCTCACCTGGTACCTGTTGAGGATCTTGGAGACGCAGCCGTGGGAGACGCGGAGTTGCCTGGATATGACGCAGGGTCGGACTCCGGCCGCCGCCATTTCCACTATCTTCAACCGAATGTGGTTTGGCAGCGGCCGTCCATTGATGAACAGGCCGCCCAACTGGTTTACGCGCCCTTGTCCTATGAGGAATCATTTTGGTATCTATACAACTAAATAAATTTGAAGGGTCTGTTTGTAATATTAAAATAAACGCTTTTTACTTAATATACACGGTACTACACGTAACAAATTTTTTATTTTTTTTATTTTTGTTTGTAAGTCTGTCTGTTTGTTTGAGCCGGCTAATCTCTAAAACGGCTGGACCGATTTTGGTGGGAGTTTCACTGGCGGGTAGCTGATGTAATAAGGAATGACTTAGGCTACTTTTTTACTTTCGTTTCGGTATGGGTTTCCCGAAGCGAAGCGAGAGCGGCTGGAGTCTAAAATATACTTGGTTAGAATCAGAACCAGCTGTGAGATTATCACTATATTGATTGTTATGGAGTCAGTTGATGAGTCCACTGTTTCCCTCTTAGCAAAGATGTTATGCTATGACTACGAATTTTAAGCTTTTGATGTAAAATAACTTGTATATATATTAATTCTAATAATAAAACTGTGGCATTTTCAATTCTGTATACATTAAAAAGTTTTTGGCAATTGTGTAGATAGGTTTTGTTACCGATCGGAGTCAAAACAATTATTGTCGTGTCTGTCTATTTGGGTACCGTGGAATTTACTCTACTGATTTACGTTAAAACTGACTCCTTTGTAGTCAACATGACGGGCTTGATTTTTTATTTTTCGAAATTCTGCTGTTCTAGTAGAAGGTAATAGGTAGTAGGTAACAGGAACAGGTAAGGGTCCATCGAAGCAAAATTTTTATTTAGGTTAATATTAGTTTCATCCATTTAATGCTTTTCTACATATTTATGCCTTTTGATCTCTGAACCCAGTTCAATAGGGTAGAAGACTTTAATAAAAAAAACTCAAAAATATTTCTATATTAACTTTAAGGTAGGAAATATATCGTACAAGTCTTATTGGTTAAAGAATTATAAACGGAAACGCAATCTAAGTCGCAGTTTATAGGCATTAGCGTTTAGCATTTAATTTTATTATAAGTTTATTAAGTTGTGCATTTAAATACCTAACATTATCGATTCCAACATCAGTTGAGCGAATTAGTTTGCTTTTAATGGTATAATTAAATGCTCCGTTAATGCATGCTTTTAGCGATCGCTATGTCCAATTTCCTTTCAACTAAGTTGATCAAGTTTTCAGTTATATGAGGTTGAATAGACCTCTAAGTAAAACAATTTTGCACTTAGGAAATAAAAAATCAAGTTTGTTAATATTTCCGATACATAAATGTAGGTTCTGCGGTGATGTTTTTTAAAACGTAAGCGATGTTTCGAAATAAGTGAATTTCTGGTTTGTCGGAAATAAACCAAAACATATATTTATTTGAATGTTCTTGAAATGTGTACGTCAAATAAATTTGAACTTTTCTGATTGCTTCACTGTTACGTTGTTGCAAAGTATAAAAGCCTAAAAGCTGTCTTATCCCTATATTTTTCTCAAATGTAGGCATACAACTTTTAACATATTTTTACTAAAGAAATAGAGTTCTTTGTTCCGTAGTAATATAAATTTACTCTTTAGACAGACTGAGTCAGATCCAATTCCAATTTCACCTCTATAGAGATATCGGAAAAAGGGTTATTGCTAATTGGAATACAAGAAAACTCGGCTAGGCTAAATTGTAAGCTCTTTGGATTAGTGACTCTACTAGTTATATCCTACTCAGATTGTTTAAACATTTCTTTTGTTTTCTTATATTGTAAACTATTTTAAAGATTTAATTCTTTTGCCCGCATAAGCATAAAATATTTATTGTTGTTACATAGTTTAGTTAGACAGACATTTGGGTTAATTATAATGAGCTTAGTGTGGACATAAGGCTTTAATCCATAAAATATGACGCTTACATTTCTCAGAAGTGTTTTAATTAATGTTTAGTATTAAGTAACAAAAGTACTTATATACCCTTACCTACCCACACATCCATACCATTCTGGTGTCGTTCCATAATGGTATGAGTCTATGGTTTCATCAACGTAGACTCGAGCACAAAATTAGTTTTCACCAGTATGGACAGCCAACCATTTCATTAACACACGATAAACTATCTTTCAACAAAAAACATTAAAGCGTTTTACCATTAAAACATAAGCACCGTAAAAACGTCACAACTTATGATAAATATCTGTTTACATTGAATTAAGCGGATAAGATCGGAACACATAATTTAAATTGATTGTCACCCATTTGTATTTACATAATTAAAATGACATGTTTAATTAATTACGCCGTCATAAATATTGTGATCGGAATTAAATATCGAGCGACGCGTTCGATGAGAGGTTAGTTATCCGACTATGGCTTCGAAGCCTATCGAACGACGTTCTTTTTTATTAGAGTAAAGATCGATAGATCGCGTTATCTTTTTTTCTGCGCGTGAGTGCAGTAGAGGAAGTTGTGTAGTAGACTGAGAGTACCACTGTGTTCGTACGAACAGGGTCTGGTGTGCCTGTGTGAGTGGGCTCCTCAGTCCAAGAGGCTCTGTGGTGAGGTCAGAGTGCCGATGTGTAGGTGAGTGCATGAAACACTCCCACTTGTACAAGTGTGCCGCGAATAGGAGGTACTTCTTAAGGTGTTAAATTACAGGACATGACTAATATACACTATACTGTAGACATTATGTCGTTCTATGATTAAGTGAAATTTAACTTGAATTTAAATAAAGATATTTCAATTTGTTTGCCATTTAAAGCTTTTTTTATACATATCCATATACAGCTGATGTAATCGGAGCCCGCGGGCATAGTCATAACAATTTTGTGAGGGCGTATCGTAACAACCCCTTAGGGCTCTCAAATAAATGAAAACACGATGTCGGTGCTTCAGTTTATGATATAGCAATGTGATGTTAAAATAGTATTGCAGCCACGTGCCGTAACGTGTTACGTTGGATACCTACTTTGAATTACAAAACTTAAATTTGGAATTATAATATGATAACGTTAGATTTGATGAAATTTTTGTTTGCTTAAAGTTTATTATTTTTAAACACTATTTGCGTATTCTCTAATATTTGTCAGTTTGAAGACTTAAATTAATACTTTAAAAATATATCTGTTTTCTTTGGAAAGTAGGTACTACTCGTATAAACGATTGGTTGACCTTATTTAATGTTGAAGATGATTCTTTTTATGGAATTAAGAACTACGTTACAGACGTTATTTCGTTATTATACTATTCAGTTTGGTAAAACAGGAAATACGTTTCAGTATTGTAATCATTTAATCATTCAATTGTTTACCTTTTAAGAATGTTTAACAGAGATGAATTCAATCTAATTTTCTTTATAAGCATATTTTATCTATTTAATGAACACCATATTCCAATGGTAACGTAATCAAAATTTTATTCTATTAGTTTTAAGCAAAATGCTTGTCACCCGACTCTAGTACCAAAACAAGCGCTCGCGCATTTGGAGGGGATTCAGATCAGCCCACTCAGAGTAGCTGGGCAATGTATACCTGTCTCTTTCTGTTCTCGAACAAATAAAACTTCAAAGCTTCGGTCCCTTTCAATAAGAAGGTGAGTGTTCTTTTCGGCTTTTCATTAACAAATTTATTGCCGTTATTAATCAAAAAAGTAAGTATTAATATTGATTATGATTATGGATTAACTCGAGTTGGGACCTTAATTGTATTTGTTCAAAGACTGTTCCGTTAAGATAATAAAAAGAGAATGAGGTATTAACGAAGTTACAATACTGTCACATAAAATGGAGTTCTGGTATTTCGTGTTTACGACGACTCAGGTGGTTTTATGTTAATTTATTCGTACTGTTAATAAATATGGTCTTAATCGCCTTTCATTGCAAAATATCTTAAGTTTTAAAGTATATTTATTTATTAGTCGGATACGTCTCTGTGTGTAATTATTTTTTAAGAAGTCGCTGGCAACAAGTAGTTGAGAGAGAGAGTAGTTGAGAATGTGGTTAAAGTAAATAAATAAAGAGCTGGACCGATGTTTAGAAAAAAATATGATGTATTTTAGAGGGATCGAGAAGAGTTTAAGACCACAGATCGATCCAGTAGATGGCGCTGATGTCGAGATTCTTCAAGGGACCACATGAACTCTTTGAGTTATTGAAAAGCCGCCATAGCAAAAGTTCTTCAATATGATGAGCATTTACTAAAGGTACAACCACGAGCAAAAATATCTGACCCCCCGTCATATTTATGGCGTCATAAATATGTGACCCCCCTTAGGAAACTAATTTCCCGGTGTTCGATTCAGCTGCAATTTTGTACGCTTATATTCATGGAATGAAACTACAATATTATTAAAAAATCAAGCTGATCTGATGATGGAGACCGAAAGTGGCCACAGAAACTCCTTTAGCAAATCACACAACCACATCGAAATTGAACTCGTTTTATTCGTTAAGGCAAGGACAATATTTCGAGATGTTGTTCAGAGCTTTTTAATTCAGTATTTTCGGAAGGCCGGAACTCCTTGCGAGTGTATCAGCAAGCCCTGAACATTATCTAGTAAAATTGTCATTATCAAGACGAATAAAACGAGTTCAGTTTCAATGAGATTGTGTGGTTTGCTTAAGGAGTTCCTATGGCCGGCCACCTTCGGTCTCCATCATCAGATCAGCTTTATTTTATAAAAGTATTGTAGTTTTATCTATTAATATATGCATCCAAACTTCATACTGCTTCATTATTGCGCATTAAATTTAACTGAAGTGAATCAACCTAAAAAGGTGAATACCAAACTGAGCATTTTATATGCAGATGGTATGAAGTAATATGAACAATAATAAACTTTTTTATTTTTATTGATAATATTTTTTTGTGTTCCTAAAAATTTAAATTTATTAACTTTTCAAGATAAGGAAGCTGTTTAGTGTCAAAATAATTACCTATTATTTAAACGTTAATTTATATGAACATAAAAAGTAAATTCATTTAAATGTCAAGCATCGAGACAAGTAATGGGTATCAAGGAGATAATGAAAATTCAGATACCGATGGATATAATTATAATTAGGACGGTGTTCGCTGTGATAATAACGGAAAATCGCCTTAATTAATTTATTTCAAACAAAATCGGCCCCACGGAGTGGTACTGGAACCATAAAATTTTGCATTAAATCGGTAATTTCCACGGCACAATAATTTGTAACTGTTCCGTTACAATTTACTGTTTTTGCCTGTTTATTAACATTACTTATCCCAAGATCGATTGGAGTTAAATATTTTCTCACGGTTTTGGAAAGTGAACAGTCTAGCTTTCTTTTTTTGGTTCAGACAAATTATCTCGCTACAGTATCAGTTTGGCAAATAGTGTCCAACTTAAATTTTCTACATTTCACACTTCAGTGATTTCTCAATAAATATTCCTTTTTTCGTTTTTAGTTGCGGTGTACCGGTCAGAATTATTTACTTACGCTAATTCTCATTCTTTGCTGTATCGTATAAAGGTCGTCTTTACTCTTGCTTAGCTTTATTTCACGTCATTTTATATCCATGACAGTATCTTTGCGGTACTACTATTTTACTTTTGTTCGAAATCTCAACCATTTCTATCTAAAATTTTTAGTGTATCTAGATAATCTTCCTGTTCTAATATAAGGTACTCTATATTGTATCATCGCCAAAAAATAAGGATAACATTTGATTAACTTTCAATTTCTCCTTTAAATTTAAATAATCATTCGTGGTAATGACTTTCTCGGAGCTCGTGAGATCAACTTCGGTAACACTGGTAGCATCCAACTTGTCAATGGATTCCACGGAATGAAACGCTATTGTAAGAGATCTTTCATTCCAAAACGAACCATTGGAATCATGTTAAGAGCTTGATTCTTATTACAAAGGGTGAGGAGCGAAATTACTTTGAGGAAATCAAATGGAGTTTTTATATAGTCAAACCTACGTCAGAGGCTATCAATGAAGTCCACTATACTGTTTGTGTTAAGTCATCGCATTTTAATGAACCATCGATGACATGCTGTACACGTAATAGACTCACGGTGTTATTCTTTTTAGCGCCGAATTTTTTATCCCATCCTGGACTAGTCGGGATGTGGTGAGGAATCAAAAATAAAGTGACCGACTTTTTTACAGCTGATTTTTTAGCGCGCATTCTTGAGTATCCTGTTCATTTCGTGGAGCACAATAAATTAACTTGTTTCGTTTGCATCTTAGAGGAAAACCCAGTATGGTTGATTGCGTGATGAGTCCTAGTGGAAGAGTCGACCGTATTTCTTTACATCAACATTACTTATAACGAAATTAAATTGAGACGATCTGAGCCTCTAGCCAAATGCCCTTTCCTTCGAACTCTCACACCAAATGCTATCTAAAAATGTATGGGAATGACATTAGGCGTGAAAAAAACTGGCGTCGCTTATGTCAATTCAGGGTCTGATTAGGGAAATAGCACACATGTTCTGTGTTTATAAATATATTTTATTCTATGGACTTCAACTCGTATTATACCCTCCTACTAATACACAAACAAAAACTTAATTGATTGACAGATGATTTATCGTATAGTGACCATAAATAAGTAACCATAAATAACTAAAACTAGAATAAGTATCTACGTGTTTACTCAGTTTCGTCTTTATTCTAAGAACACAGAGGGCTTTTAGCCAAGGCCCCGATCTCACTGGGGCCATGAATGGCTGAAAGAATTAAGTTTTAAATTATATATTAAAATTATAAAATTTTTAGGAAATAAGTGATTTAAACACATATAAAGTATAAGTTACAATTTGTTACTCATTGGTGTACTTCCAGATTCATGTAAGGTAAGATAGGGTAAGACTAACACTGTCTATTATCTCGATATCGATCTCTGCACTTGAAGAAACGATATGTGTGTGTTTTAGCCAAGGACATTAACGTTTGTTCTATCTTACAGACAGGAAGAATTTCGTATTTAAGCTATACGTATCGAGATAATAGACAGTGTTAGTCTTGCCCCATGTGTTAGTCTTACCCCACCTTATCTTATATCTAAGGGCCCTGACTTGTGATGATGTTCGGTTTTCTTGAGAAAGGAATCGACTCTGACCTTTCTATTTGTTAATAGTGGTCAATAATGAGCGATCAAATACAAAGGTATGTACAATTTTCCGGTGAATCTTACTAGCAGGTGTCAGAACAGTGTCTATGGCCGCCGGAAGCGCTCTATGCTCAGTGGAGCGACACAACCTCGTTACCGACCCCTTTGATCATTCCTGCCTCATTTCCTCTGTTTTTTACCCGAAATTTATAATCAACATTTCCGTACTCCTTTCTCACAGTTGTCTAGTTGGTTACCAACATTTTCATAATACGCTGCTCGTGTAAATTATTGTATTGTCCAATAAATAAATGCATTTAAGACACATTTGTTAATTGTATTATTGTTAAACTTAATAACGATCAAAATCAATTTACAGTGTAATAATTATAACTAGTTTTGAATTATAAACAGTTTTAAAATCGTTATGTTCCTCTATCCTTTATCCAAACAAGTTTACATTCGTTTTTTGTTACCTCCGAAGACATGTCTAATATCCGGTCAGTTTCCAAGAGATACAAATAACAAATTAAAAGAACCTAGAAACTACGAATTTTTCGTCCAGCGATCGTTTCTTTTAGTAGCAACTAGGTACTAAGCCTTATTTAATTTGTATTTGACAGCAAATAAATACACCGAAAAACAGCATAAACTATTTTATTTATTTTCCCGTTTTTTACAATCCAATTATAATTGTAAAGTCGACATAGAGCTGAGTAGCTTAGAATACCGAGAAAACAAATCAAGTATATTTGTAATTACATATCTTAGCGTTGAACGGCATAATACGTTTGTATATGTAAGTATAAAAAGTGTTCTATCGGTCGGTCGGTCCTTTGTTAAATAAATTAGTTTCGGTGTCTACCAAATTACGCCTCAAACCTATCTATATGTACAGCGCACTGAATCTTGGCAGGAAAATATGCTCTACCTATTATTACATTTCGAATAAATTAACATACGTGAGAAGCTCCTTACAAAACCAGGGCTGAAACAATAGTAGATTATACGTCATTTAAAAAGCTTTTACGAATACTAGTAGCCGAATACTATTTGTTTTCATTGATTTATTCATGGTCGCACTGAAGATACAAGGTGCCGACGGAGACGGTTCTTTTGAAACGCTTCTTATTCGAATTGGTAATGAGAGTTTATGTGAAACGTTACAAAATAACTCACGTATTGCTACTTAAGTGAAACCGAATAATTGTTTAACGCCTTAGGAATTTAGAAAACAAATATAATAGGATCCTTATTGGTAACTGACTAAGTAATAAGCAGTAGTAGTAAGTAGTTCCATCTTAAATCACATTTATTTAATGAAAAATTATGGTTGACTTAGTAAAAATTGTTACGATTTCCAAAGACAAGATAACACTTTTATCACTGAACAGGTTTAAATACTTCTTAATAAATCTATAATTTGTGTGTTTTGGGTGCGGTTAGTTACTCCTATTTTTAAACACAGACAAAAAGATGGGAAACCAGCGCAACTTGCTAGTAAAATAAAAACTAAATACATCGAAGATTGTTGTCCATTGTGACTTTAAAAAATCATTTTATGACGTAAATGGATACAATATTTTTATACTCCTAGCAAACTGTACTAGTTCTACCTATAAAATGTAATAATGGCTATTGTTTATTTAAGTTTCTTCATATAAAATTTATCAATGCGCTTTTGTGATAAGGCCACATGTGATAAATTGCCTGTTTCATAAGGCGTTCATTAGAAGCGTGCAAAATGCGCTCCGTTGCGCAGCGATAATTTTACCGATAACGGTTTTATTGCTTCAAATAATACCTATTTGCATCGGAGGCTGCAGTTCTTAAAAACGTCAAAAAGTACTGGAAAAATCTAGATCACAATAATTGTTCGAGCATTGTTCAATTTGTCGATATCGAGTTCTATTCATTTGTATGCATATTTCGTAATATTAGATAATGATTATTGAATTGAAGTAGAGCTTACTTCAATCTAAATATTCGCCTTGCCCACACAGCCTATATTAGAATCATCTCGAGCCGATCCAGTCTCTGTGTCTCCATCGATATCGCTGCTGTTTTAAATTATACGATAATGTTACATTAGTTATTCAGTTTTAATTTCCTTGTCATAATTTAAATATTTGTTAAAGATTGTTGCAAATTTTTACGGTTTATCTCCTTTGTGTTTATTGGTTTTGGTAACATTTTATACAGTAATTTGATTAGTTACTACCATTTTGTTTTGGTTAATATAAGTTACTCTTACTTTGATTATTTCATTTAAGTTTACTGCATATTCTAAATTTAAATCTCTATCTAGTATCAATATCTCCATTTGGAAAGGCGGTATTATCCACTCTGTAGACATTTCATCACACAATGTCTTAGATGCAGCTGACTTACATTGCCCCGTGTTATTCATTTCTTTAATTAACTATCTTACCGCAGGGGCTCTCTCGATCATAAGACGCAGCTACTCGGCTTTTGTATCCCGCGTCGATTTACTTGACGAATTTCAAAATGTTGGAATTTAATGTAAACACATCTCTCGTGCTTTGGAATAAAGAACATTATTAAACGACACAATCCATTGTGGATCGGCGACTGCTTGTCTCGTGTTTGACAACATTCTCGGTAAATTAATGTTAAAGCGACGGTCCTTTCTCCGCTAGATTTCATAGCCACGTTGTTTTTGGTCGACCCTTTTATGTGTTTCCATATGACGTTTCTGTTTGAAATAATCTAATTACTAAGTCCATTAAGACTACAAATATAAATGCACCACATAGCTCACAAACAAGAGCAAAACAGAATCGTCAAGTCAAAAGCAAAGTAATCAAGTTCTCCAGTCATCCATAATAATGTATTTCAGATAATAACAAAAAGGATTCATATATCAAAGGTGACAAATCAAAATAAACGAGTCACGCATTCTCGTATGGCTGGCAGCAAGAAAGCAGAAATCAAACATCGAGGTCTGAGCGCCTAATGTATATTAAATATGAGTAGACGCCTCACCACATGGCATTCAAGTGAAAAACAGTGCAAAAACAAGATGGAATTGCCATTATAGCTTATAACTCAATCAGTTGAGTCCTGGCGGTGCGGCCCGATAGGAATTTTACACTTTTTCAACCATTATCTACGTTCCTCCGCGAGAAATATGTCATCGTCTATTAGCTGCCCTACCGCTTCAAACGCTATCGAATTAGAACAGAAATGAGATTAAACATGATGGGAAAAATTCTTCGCATTTTATGCGATGTTATCATTCTTGAATTTTATTATAAGCTCGTTATAATTCTAAGCTTGTCATTAAAATATTTCAAATTTACTTTTATTACTTTATTTTGCGACTTATTTTTTTTTAATAGGAATAATCTGTTTGATGAAGACGTGTATCTATCTATGTTAAATTACCGCTCAACAAGTCACCGAATCATGCTGTAGAGAGGCGAAAGAATACTGTGAAACTATTTATTTAGGGTTTCCGATTTCCTAATAAATCCTATAAAATCGAAATGAACATGGTCCAAGAATGATTTTTCTTATAATTTTTGGCCTGGACCATGTATGTTGATTAAATCCGAGCCTAAAAGTTACGAGTAGGTATACGAAAACATGTGTAATTTCCATTGTTTCAAATTATTTCTTTCTATATATTTTAATGGAGAATGTTATTAAGTAGTAAAGTCGTATTATAGTCATTTTATATTAGTTTAATAGACAACTTTGCAAACTTAAGCCACAGTAAAAGCACCAGAAAATGAAGTTAATCGAATCAAAAACTAAGTTAATGAGAAATAAGTTTCGAATAAACTTTGGTAATTAGATTGAAAAGCCGACTTTATGAAACTAATAATTCGGTCAAACAAAGAGAATTATCCTCTCTGAAATCTAGACATTAATATTAACTTATTAAATTTCATACTGTTGGATTTGGATTTAATTAAGGAACGCTAAGTTGAAAGTTATTTCATGAGAAGTTCAAAGGAAATTAGCACATTGCACGTTTAGCTTTCATCTCACAAATATCCACCTGGTTACCTTTCGTAGGTCATAAAATCGACTTGTGACATAATATGTGACGTAATGCGCCCACATTCAGACTGTATGACAGATACGTTCCTTGTTCTGTGTCAGACAAAATAGATTTTGAGTTTCAGATCTGTCTCATGTCACTGGGTAAATGATAAAAAAACCAAAGATCGGTAAAGGTGAACATGGACGTTGGATAAGAAATTACCTTTTGTTGTAACTTGTATAAATGCCACGCTTATCGTTACTGAATTATTTATAGAAATAATTCTTCTTTTCTTTTCTCCATCATGGTTTTTGGAAATTGACAAGTAATTAAAATTTTAGGACATTTTTAGTTTATTTTAATTTGGTATTCATTTATTACATCTTTTGTAATAATATTGTCCGTCTAACGGTGACGCTATAACCATTACCTTAAAGTACATTTAATTACAGTTATTCACTAAGATGGATCCCGTAATCTTGTCGGCCGAAACAATTCCAGAAACGGGTCGAGAGAAATGTACAATTCGTTAGTAAAATGCCTCGATTTATTTGTGGCTAAAATTGGGTCAACTTATTGAGGTAGATCGTAATTACCTACATAGTCTAACCTTTTTTAGGAGTCCAAATTTTTTTAGGAGTCGAACAGTTCGTTTTGCAGAGTTGCTGATGATTTCCCGAGAATAAATTTAATGTTTCGGAAATAATAAACCAATATGTGGTAACCCTAATCTACCTACGAATTAATTACCCGTAATTAGGCATAATTTATGTCAATGATTTAATAACGACTCAAGTATTACGTAGGTAAGGAGTATTATTGCAAGTATTTATTACTGCGGATAAAATATGATTCAATGTACTCGTATATTATAATAACGCACTGTCCAACTCAAGATTTCCTGCATCGTATTTCCCTCCTAATAATACAGAAGGAAATGAACATTCAAAAACACGCATTCAACAAAGCAACCCTTTAATAATAGTCTGTGTTATCGCTTCTTATATAGTAAGAGCGGAAATTTCTCATTGTCTCCTCATAACACATCAGCGCGAAATTTATCAGATGCCGCAAAAAGTTCGAAATAAACAGGCTACCGAACTGCTTATGTGTTAGGGTTGACACTTGTTAATAGGTACGTTTTTACGGTTGAATCCACTTTGGAATTTCTTTCAAACACTAGAGGTATACAAATACCTGTTCATTTCTTTATACACTATTGTAAGTAATACAATTTTATTTTCTATTTTTTCGCTATTTCTCCCCTTTCTTGCTCAAAACGCTTCTCCGAAATCGTGATTGATTAAAAAAGTTAGATGTGAGGCTTATGATAGAATACTATAGCTCTTGAAATTAATGATAATAGTATCTAAAGTTCGTAACTTAGTTCAATTTTAACTTGATCACTCACAATACCAAACTAACCTCTGTTGAAAACTGACGAGTATGTGGAAAGGTTTTTATTGAATGCATAATTTTTATTTTCTCATCAGTTAACGTATTAAAAGTGTGGAGTTTTCGCAGAATCACCAGCCCTGGTTCACGCGTTGAGACAGTTTTGACGGCTCCGTGAAATGATGGACGGTCATTACGATGTCATTGACATCATTTGTTTCATCCGCCTTCTTTTACTTGCAGTTAAAAAACCGCAGTTCCACCATTGTTGTGGCCGGGTTGCTACCGACCTCTTTGGTTATAAGTGTTAATATCACTTAGTACACTTTCTAAGTGTTAATGTTTGTTTAGTTACTTTTTTATTTGTAAAAGTAGATTCAAATGTTAAATTAAATCGTTTTAAAGTTTATTGTTTGTGTTCTGTTGTGTTTCGGAATATTAGCTGCCTTTTTCAGAACAAAGTATTTTGTGAATTCGATACATTGAGGATATTTGGTATCTGCTTTATGAGATAACATATTGCAAATAACATTTTGGATCTTTAATTTATCTAAATTCTGGAACATAACGACATCAAGTGTAAAAAAAACTTTTTTTATAATTTTAGCGTCTTTTTGTCTTTCAAAATTGTATAGTGTTTATATCCCAGCAATCCCCATACGCACCTGTGGAAGTATATTAACCGTTCTCTGGAGTTAATCTACAAGTGAAGCGTTGTATTCGTCCAATTTCGGATCAGTTACCAGGTCTGCTGCATCATCGGTGATCTAATCATGTATCAGGCGAGATTAAAACTGACCGGGCGGATCGCATCAAAGGCGGTATCACACTGTTATTTTGACTGATTGATCTCCGCCAACAAAAAAAAGGTTGCATCGCTACCGAGATCGACAGTAGCCGAGAAAAAACAAATTAGTTGGCTAAACCTTTTCATAAAGCATTGTTATTATCACCACCTACCCTGTCTTATATTCCTTACCGAATACCCTTTTTGTCGTTTTGGTAACCGAATAAATTGCTACGCCTTTGATATACGGTTCAAAATTTACTTCATCACAGTTTTGCGTCGGCTATACTATTGTGTGGTTAGTAATGATCGGAAGGCGAAAATTATGCTGCGTTTGTGACCTTGCATTTGAAAGAAAAAACGCGATTTATTTTTTAGAAATGTTTCTCGGTGTCAGATGTAGCGGCTCGAGCTTTGATTATCGAGATTCTCATATTTAGTTTTAATTGGTGGCTTTATCGAGTTTACATTTTACGGTCGGACTCGATGAGAGGTTAATAAGCGGCTCTTTTAAAGGTATCTTCGATTTTTAGAGGTCTGTGGTGTTGAAGGAATATCGGTTTGTCTAAAGTCACTGTAGCGATTGCTGTAAAGTGAGGATTAGTATTTCCGAAGATACTTAATGAATAGAATAATTTGTACTTTTTACTGTTGTAATATTTAACACCGAAAATTTAGCTAAGCTTAATATAATTCTTTAAGTAACAAAATAAAGTCTTGGATAAGGCTAGGTACACTGATTCACATCTTGAGGGGCTTTGCTATATAATGTTACACCAATTTTTACGGAACCGTCCGTGATATATAAATCGTAATGCTCTGTGCCCAATTTTTTATTGTTTAGGCTATAGTCGATATTGATTTCGGTTCTTTGATACCGACGTATTATTGCTTGTTTTATTGATACCTGGGAATATTGTAATTAACCATATCGGGGCTTTTTTCTCATCTTTCTGAATCCTTTCGTGTCTACGGACTATAATAGTTCTGTGACTCACCTTGAAAGGCGTACGCTCCGAAGATTGGTCTCATATTGTTCACCGAAGCCGAAGTTCCTGTTGTGTAATCCATTTTAGTTTTTAATTGCGATCGCGTTTTATCTTTCACTACACAGAATTCTCTTGTAACGAACCAATCAAATTTTAAATCACCAATGCAATCACGATGTATTTCATTGTCATCAGATAATTCACCAACCTATTTATTCCCGTAAACCGCAACGTAACACACTGGTATAATAAACTTTTATTTAATTAAATCAAAGCACAATTAAAAATATAGATAGAATTTTTATACGTGACTCTTAAAATTACTTATGTTATAAAGTCCGCTACATTTCTGACTAGCAAATTTTCGACTAAGTTTCGTAAAGCATTACCGCTCATGGAATAAGCGAATCAATTACAAAGTCGCTAGCGAGCATTATTTGGGGGGCCCTATTCATGCCTATTATGATAGCATTTCGCTCCACCTCTTTGCTCCCCTACCACTTTTTATTTACCGGTAATAATACTAAAGCACAGGGTTCTATATGTCGTGCTTATAAAAGGGTGTCAATTTATGTAATAGCTGCGTCACACCGTTCTATGTTTGTAGTAGTTTGGGAATAGAAAAGGTTAATAATAATGACTTATGCTTTGGAGCTAAACATTTATTTGGAGGCCTGGAAGGAAGTATGTCGTGTCGTGGTATTTTCTTTTTTAAAACAGTCAAGATTCGTCTTATTGCTACTACTTTGAAACGCTGTAGTGTATCAGGAAAGTCTTTGCACACTCTGAGCGTGTTGAAGATGAACATTTACATCACGACGTTTGAAACACGTTACACTTCTGTTCGTGCTGCTTCATTATAACTAGTATCTGCCAACACGCGCTTAAAATCAGTATCAAAAAACGCGTCGTCGGCAAGTTAAAATACATCGTGTTCAAAGTCCCTTAAAGGTTGTAGGACCCTATAACGTGACGTAAGTTAAGCAAGGCGAGGAAACGACAAAAACCACGTGACGAACATACGGGCTATCATCTATTTCATAAGTCGATAAATATCAAATGCTACCTATCACACGACGACAGTGATGTACCCGCGTGCAGCTGCTGTCGACAATGCAGTGTCGATAAAAAGTCGTCATGCAAATTATCGACTATTGTGCAGTATTGTATGATTATGCATTTGTACGCAGTGTCCTGCGAATGCTACGCGATTCGATACGCTTCTAACTTTTAGGGATTCGTTCATAAAATTATTTAGATAGCTATCCGCTCACTTTTTGGGGATTAAAAATAGTAGTAATGCCAGATTCATTTTAATAGGATAATAAACAAATATATCAAATGAAAAAAACATTATTTATTAAATCCCTAAAGATTTAATTTACTTATACAATATCAAAAACCTTGTATGACTATGACTTTACTTCATAATGAAGCTGAATCCAATGGCACCTCATACGTTAAATTCGTAATGGGACTGTAGAGGGTGCCAAAGAAAATGGACATACGAATCGCCGTAAACATTCGAAATTCGCATTAGGAACCCTGGTAAGTTGTTTATTGTTATAGAAATATTTGTGTCGGCACAACTTACCTTCGGCTGTTTCAGATCTGCTCTCGTCTACTGTCAGTATAAATTCTGGAACAAAAAATTTCAGACGTATGCGGCCAGCTTCATTTAACGATAACAACGATGACGACTGTACGTGCCCTCTGTACTTCAGATGAGTTCAAGATCTATTGCTACTTGCCATCCATAGATATACCAGTATATACCAGTAGAAATCGCGGTTACAATCTCGATCATTTCGGAACGATGATTGATACCCACTTGTAATATTAGTGACAAACGAATGGTTCTATTTTATGTAGAGAGCTATTATTTTGTCACGCTAATATTAAACATACTAGAACTAATTTAGGTCAGAATATCAGAAAACGTAGGTATTATTCATAGGGAAAACATGTTGATAGAAAATTGCTTATTTTTTCTTCTGATTACCATACGTTATACTCGTAATAATATCATGGTACGCTAATTGAATACGAATCATTCAAGTACCTATACAAAGCCGGATCTTAGTCAGGAATTCCCGCATAAAAACTCTGATTAGGACACTATTTGTAAACTTAAAGACTCTTGAATGAAAGCACAAACGAAAGGGTGTAATACCAAGAAACTGCGAATGGGAACGTCGATTATATTGATGTTAACTCCGGAATGTGTCAAGAAGTCTACATCAATCTGTGTGACAAGTTGGCGTGTGTCAAAACGGATCGAGTGGTCTCTAGAGTCCTACCGTTCCCGCGGTTACGCGAAAATCGCCAGCAATGGTGGACAATAGTATGAATGTATATCAGCGAACACTTCACTTTTTGTCATGCTATTATGAATGTAAGTGGGTGTGAGCATTCATGCCAGCTTATTCATTTGTTCTGGTTGTGCATGCCTCCTGTTGAGGTTAACTGAACATGATATGAGATGTTTTTGTGAGTTATTATAATGTAGGTATCTATCCAGATTTTATCAGCTAATAATGGTTGGTATTTTATTTTTAAGAATTCAGGGTTTTTTTCGCAGCTGCCAATTCGATGGTGTTGATGTTGTTCAGTTATCATAAAGGCTACTCACTATCGCATAATTTTGATTTGGCTACATTAGTTAATAAAAAAAATTATTTCGCTACAACTCAAACTACATTTTTCTTTGTATATCTCTTTACCGCCTATGATAGAGTGAAAATTTATAGCCCAATGAAATCTTAACTTTTATAAAAGTTAGTATACAGTTTAGCAATAAGAGTGGTCTTTATAATAAAATACGATACTTTGAAAACCAAACACAACGTATTGGATTCTATCACCTGTTGTCGAACGAAGTAACGAGAATGAACTTTCGCTGTAAACTTAATATATTCCGCCCTATTGTGCTAAATACATTTGTGAATGTGTGTACATAAGTATTAGCGCTAAGCCAGCTCCATTGTGCCAACTCGTCAAAGCCTGACTGGCACCAATATGTACTCGTACTTATTCGACTTTCACTCGCATGCAAATCCGATACAAACGGCGCCCGCATTACGCTTTGTAAGTTTGTTCGGTTGTTGGTACTTGTTTCGAAAGAAAGTCAAAATTATTAGTCATTGTACCTAGATGATCAACTGTTATGTCTTTACGTTTTTGATCGCGTTGGATTATATTTGATGTTTGTCAAACACGTTTGAAGTCATTGTTTGGCATTTTGGGTTTGATCGTTTACGGGTAACCGTTAGTTATTATAGTAGTAAAATTATTATTGCATTTTTAATTGAATTTAAATAATTTTACACAGCAAAGAACAGAGACACTATTGCGAAAAAGTCGTAGCTATAGTTATTAAAAGGAACTGTCACAAAAAGTGAAAATAAAAAATTGCTTTGAATATAATAATGATTGTAAAAGTCATAACGTAGGCCACATGTCACAGTTAGGGGCTTGGTAATTAGTGGCATTGGATATGCCTCGTGGCTTGTAGGGTATTTCAAACGATCCTCCGAACCATCGCTCGTTGGTAAGGTTTACAGCAGTTATTAACTATACTTCCAAAATAAAGGAATATACGTTTAATTGACTGTTTTTGTTCCTTTTTTATATCAATACGAATATTATGTATGTGTGTGTATAGGTACTTCATCTGTTTCAATTATAAATGCATATTCTTCGATTTGAACTTAACATGTTTTAAAATTTTATCTATAAACATAAGTTGCCTAAATCTAAAACGAAGTAGGTAAACATTACAGCTACGACACTTGAAATAATTCAGTAGGTAATAACGTTTCGGATGTGAGTGGATTTGGGCACAGGTTTACCGAAGTGAAACGAGGGTGGCGACAAATACAGTGCGTAATTAAATTTACTAGGTAGGTACTATATCATCAGTATACAAATCTTTCAAATTACTTGAAGGAGTAAATTGAACGTTAACGCCCACGTTACTAAAATAGGACTTTTATGTAAACAGGCTGAAACATTCTATAAACGAGTGTTTAACATACCGTGTGAAGGGCCCGCCCTACGCGGAAAAACAAACACTCGTAAAAATGACTTCAAATGACATGTAAAATTTTTCTACGTCACGATGAGATATTGTAATGATCCGTTACGAAAAATTATAATGTGGCCCATGCGAGAGCGGCATTAGACCCTTGAAGACATGTGTGACGACGGATTAGAGTCCATTATAGCAAGGAAAATCCTATTCACTAGCCGTGAATTGAATAAGTTAATGGGTGGTACAAGGAAATAGAACTTATAGAAGGGACTCGGCTGATATGTCTATGTTTTGGGTTAGGTTAAATTTAGTAGCAGTCATGTAAGTGAAGTTATATAGGTAATCTTAGACTTAAGTTTAAATTATAGTTGTTCAAAACGTAAAAAAAATTACCAATTGTTTGCGTTATTATAGTTCCGACACCGGATACAGAAAGAAATGAGAGATGTTCACCAAATTGCTGAACATTGCTCCTATAGATGAGAGATTAGAATGGAAATATTCAATCGAGTTTGAAATCGTCTCTGCAGAACACTAAGAAATAACTAATACCTATAAACAATATACCTTTAACATAGTTTATAGCTTTAGTTAATAAATATTCGCAAAGTGGTATTGTCACGGTAAATACTGGTAGAAAATTTATTATGTCTCTCCGCTACAATGTTCATTGTTCATCGTGTACCTACTCTAAAACATTTTCAATTAAAACTTCTTGTAACGTATTCCCGTGATTGATTTTATTCTGAAAAGTGCAGCCATTTTGTTGTCTAGATACTTTGCAAGTTTAATTAATGCCGAGCTTAAAAATATTATTTATTGTAGCGCCTTGGACGTGAATAACAGGTAAACTAACATAATTATAATACTTATAAAGGACTTATTACTTTGAATTTAAGTAGTATCAAAGTTTAAGCGAGTAATGACAGAAAATAATTGGCTTGTTAATAACGGCAACTGTACTACGAATTTTAAGGTTGATTGTTTAGCTTAAGTTTACCTAACCTGTATGTGCTTTTACCTTCAAAATAAAGGATTAAGTACGTGGTAAATTCAGGTTGTTATAAAATAAAATAAGCTCGCCATTTTGCGGCGTAATATTTAAGTGTCTATATTTAAGAGGTTAACCCGGTGTTAGTAATCGTCGCTAACTTTTTTAGAAAAGTGTTGCTTTTTTATTTGCTTATCGTGAAAGGTCTATATATTATCACCTGTCTTAGTTTTCGGGAGCGTTACCCGAACACTGTGTATTAACTAAATTATTTCTACGAAATTGGATCGAATCTCATCTAGTTGGCTAAATCTCATGTGTGGCTGTGTTCAACACATTCGACTTGACTTGTTTCCACAAACACAAGTCGCGAGCGTGCGGTGTGCGGCGCGATCACACAATATGTTACATTTTTTCTTGTCTTTTTTCTGTCGGCATCTCTGCCCCTTAGTTAATGATTTGAATTAACATTCCCATATTTTATTAATTTGCTACATAACTGACTCGGGCCAGTTGAGTGAGGTCGAATCAGTTTTGTTTTGACACCGATAAATTGAGCGTCCGTTTTGTGTATTGTCTAATTGGTTACCTATTACCTACGTCATTGTAAAGATCTAATAACTCTTTGAAGAGCGTTAATCTATAATAGAAGCATGGCTAATAAAAATAATATGTACTTATTTATCAAATGACGTATTTATTAGTTGGTCCTTACTTTTTTGTTCCCTTAAATGTTTCAATGATATTATTTTATGAAAGTATAAAAATACATAGTAATTTTTCTAAACTTAGTTAATTCTACAAATTAATGTTAATAGAGTTCAATTATTTTTAATTTTTCTAAGGAGTTGTACGTATGGCAACAAGTATGTTCATTTATGGAACCCTAAATATATATAACACTGACTCTAGATTATGACGTAAAATTTAATATTCAAAGCGTTAGTTCCATGTTTCAATGGGATTGTTCAATTTTGTTATAATTTCAAAGGAAAACTACGCATGTTTTCAATTTACTGGACAATAAACTTATCGTGTAACTTAATGTGTAACCCGTAACGTAATATTGTTTTTATGTTACTGATTCGATGTGTAGGTACGTAATAACTGCACTGTACGAGTAGGTACTTATATCATGTAACCCGGCAGACGTTACGCGAATTTTTTTTTAACCCTTTGTTTTCTACAACAGGTCCAAAATTTTTCATGAACCCTTCATATTATGCTTAAATACATTGACATACTATACCTACACCTTTTTACCCAACTGTGCTAGAGGGCACCTCTGATGTTTTTCAAGCACATGTATGCCCTTTTTTTGGTACACTCTAAAGCCTAGACGGCTTGGTAGATTTTAACGTGTGGACTAATAATTGTTTTAAAATACCCCCCGAATTTAATGCAGTCGTATTTTTGTTTTTCCATGAGTTATTACTCGTTGTACCTACTTCTAATTTAATGAACCTTGGAGCAGTTGACAAACAGCGTTACCTATCAGATCCAATTGTGAACCATCTAGAGACCTATTCAAATATTTACTGACAAATTATGTTAAAGTTCAGCGACAAACACACGTACGGAAGAAATATTAATAGGAAAGGAAATATAAGTAAGATATTCATATTCTTGGCAATTTAATAATATTCGGGGCACGAAACACGTGGACTATAATTTGATTGAAGCAATATATAGTAGGTATTATGGCTGACGTATTTATTCGTAGATATGAAATTATTTTTTATGCACCTGCTATACTGTAATTCCTGAAGTATACGAAACATTTGAACGGTGTAGTTAACAATCTATTTATTAATATTATGCGAAGTTTTCAACTTTTATGTACCTACTTTTGTTAGTTTAATTTTTATGTTAATTTGGCTTACTTAAAATCTATAGGTAAGTAGGTATGCAAAGCTTAAACTTAGACTAATAAGTGTTTTGAATAAATTCGACTCACACAGTTTCGGTTTTTCTCGTAATAGTGTGTTCGTAATTGCATTTAATTCAAACTTTCAGGCACTGAAGAAGCAAGTCAATATTAAGTTGTCAACTATTGCTAAGTTCCTATTCACTTTGTTGCCAACCCTGTATCACTTACGATTTTATAAAAGACCATGGAAGGTTCTAGAATACGTACCCAACGTATGTTATACTGTGTAGAGTAAGAATATAGAGTAACAAAATGTCCTACGTGTTAAAAACATTAAAAGTACTATATCTCATTACGTTGCCACTTACAAATCGTCAATTAGCAGATAGTCGCGTGGCCGTCGACACATCCGCGTTATAATTTATTGCTTCTTTGGTGCGCGCGCGCCGCCCTCATTAGCCCGCACAGATAAGTTATGAAGCAGACGGGCCATGTAGGTATTTAATAATAATAAACGATAAAAATAATGTTATTCAAAGTATGTTTCTTAAAAATGAACTACCTTTATAGTGTATCACATTTTGTAGTGGTGAAAACCTTATCAATACTTAGGTATTGGTTGGTTGGTGTTAAAGAAGTTAATGGATATGTGGAAACAGGCGAATAGCTACTTTGAAAAGCACCATGGCAAAGGCAAAAATACAGTTGTGATGTAAGGGTAATGCATAATTAGGGAAAAAGAAAAAAGACGGTTTTCATTATTTAACATACAGTTTCATTTAATGACATGAATAATGTACTTAATAAGAATGAAATGTTTTCAATTGGGTGCTAGAGCATGGTGATGTAGTACATTCTAGACCTACTTAATTACTAGGACACACCACATTCATCAGTTGTCCCTTTACTTGATGTACAAGTTATACAATACCGACAGTTTCTAGGAATATTTGTAGAACTGGAAGTAAGTACTAAGAGATGATGAATGAAGTGAACTTGAAATTCAAAAGCTTTTCTTTGATATCGCGGAAAATACGAGATGAAACTTATTGCATCCTACACAATGAAGACGTGACGGGGAAAATCAAACGCTATTTTTCACGTTCGAGAGAAGGGACTAGAGCTTAGAAAGAGGAATGAGATATTAATTTTGTGCGCTTATATTGAAGGAGCTTAAAGGGTAAAACTATTTTTAAGTTTTATTTTTTAATAGGTATCAGTCGACTGTAACATTGAACGAAATGACGTTTGCTAAAGGTCTATACATATCTAATCACTGATGAGTAGAGGACATAACTTAAATTTCTACGGTTGAACAAAAACGTATAGACCAAAGTGTAAGATTAATTTCTACTACAGCGTCTACGGTAAAGGCATCAGGAACGATCGTGACCACAATCGGAGAAAAAAGTATAGATGTCATAGAGGGCTAATAGAAATGCGTGCCTTCGATTCGTTCTGGTTTTGAATAGACAATGTTCAGAATCAAACGTTGGATGTATCGTCGTGTGCGGCCCATCAGGATATATTTTCAGCGGTGTCTTTGGCTGCCAATGGGGCCTGAAGCGTGTACGCAGCGATTTCAGCGCACGTTTCACGCCTTTTTTTGTCGGCAGTACAAACCGCGTCGGTTGTATGAAGATTCTTATAGAGCGTGAAGTGTCAGCCGTCCTGTTAATTGCTTGCCAAAATAGTCGGTATACTTTTTGTAGTTTTTGCATGTATGCTTTACCTTAATTAGACTACTAGCTTAATTGTGGCTGCGCTCGAATCTTTTTGTGGATATTAGGTAAGCAGATTCCTTCTCTAAATTCTGTTTCAGGCCTTTCAGTTAGTAGTGAAAACGAAAAGCGTATTTTGGAATATTTTATATGTATAGGTACTAATAAAATACCAGGCAGTGATTGTTAGGTATGCCTTATAGTTGGTCGGTCTCTTATTTCTCCGCAACAGGTAATATTAATATTAAATCTTTATGTTCATTTAGTAAATGCTCATCATATTAGACAACTATTGCTATGGCGGCGTTTAAAAAAGTTCTTAAAGTTCGGCTGATCTCTAGAAGTATCTCGACGTCAGCACCACCTGCCGGGTCTAACTGTAGTTCGAAACCATACTCGGTCCCTCTAATATACTTTGCAAAATTTTATTATAATCGATCCAGCCGTTTAGGAGTTTAGTGACAAACACACGTACTCTGTGTTTTATATGTAGGTACATATTAAGGTACGTAGGATCCTAAACCATAAGACTGTTATAGAAATTTCTTCTTTCAAAGATATTCCTACGTAAATATCGTAAAACCGATAATAACGCAAGAATCTAATTTATTATATAAAGACCGATTATATCAGCTCAAAATAAACAAAACAGCTCTTACGAAATTTCCTCGAGAAATTAAACTCAAGGCTGGGGACAAAGTTGACGAATTTTTAAAGATTACTGTATAAACGAGGCAATAACAAATTAAGGGTTTTGTAAGCCAAGATCGGCGAAGCGTCAGGTTTTTAATTAAAACATTACCAAAACACAACCCAAGGTTAATGAGGTAACCAATATTACCTACCTAGGCTATTGTAACCAAGATTTGTGAAAATTTTGTTCAAAATACAATATAGGCTGTATGTGATGTTAAAATAACGAAACGATTTAAATACGTTTTAATTTATATTTTTACCATCCTCTGTCATACGTAGACATCTCTGACAGACTGTAATTTTAGGAGGGACTGTTAGTTTGTTAGTAAGTTTTGTTAGTATTAGTGTGTAGTGTAGGTTATTCCTAAGTTAGATCTCCTAACCTTACAATAACCTTACCATGCGCGGCCTTCTTCTATCGCCTCTTACGATACTCTGCTTTGCCGGTATGGGATTAAGATTTGTATTCTATGCCGCTAAAATTTCTAATATTTCTTAAGTATCTATTCCTAACATGACCATGGTACAGTTATTTTAATCCTTTATTTTTCCTATAGGATTATGACACCTGCTAATTGCTTATCTATTGTTAGCGCAATGTTAACAGGTCTTCTTGACAAGTTACAGTCACTGCTTGATTAATTGGTGTAAATTGTTTTAATTGGCGGTTATGAAACATTGAAACGACGGCCTTTAGTTTTAGTAGTTACTTACTATTCAATGACACCTTTAAGAGGGAAAATTTACATTTAATCGTAGTCAATCGGTTGGAATCGGTTCGGTAAAAAAATAAAAACTGACCTTTGGTCTTAGTTATAAGTCAATAAGAGTTTTTTTTTCATAAAAGTTATATGAATATAAAATAGGTAAGTTTAAGAAAACTCATTCAGTGTGGTTAACTTTGTTCGCCTATTGACATTTAAGAAAGCTTCATTTATCACTTGTAAGTATAGATCTGTGTATAAACAAATTTTAAAGTGATGTTTATAAGTAATAATTATGAACCTGATGAACTCTGAAGACTCCCTTTTCTTAATTACTGCTTTAAGTTTCTCTCTTTCCTTAATTACTAATTTTGTTTGAAATATTACAGTAATTGATTGTTTCTCTATTCTAGGCTAATTTTCAAGTTAATTACGAAAATAATGTTGCATGTAATATAAGAATAATATTTTTAATTTGTCGTTTAAAATTATAAAACAAATTGTCTTAGTTGGTATTTTCTTTTCTGGCCAATAGGTACTATTTCAATAAACGGTATTAGATAAAATTACCTTTAAATAAACTAAATTAAGTTGTTTCTTATACCTATTACATTTTTTTATTTAACTCGCCATAACTTTTAATTTAATAATTTTTGCTAAAAATATTTTTTAATGTAAATTTTGTTTATATTTGTTAGATTATTTAATAGTTATTTAAGATTTTTGTAATAAAACCTGGTACTGACAATGACATGAATAATGGCAAGACAAAATTCAATAATGAACTTCACTTTGATAATTAAACTGAAATGAAATAGTTGCTCTACGTTCATAGTAGAGTCAGTATTTCTATCACAATTATGATTACCAAAGGGGCATTTTTTTAAGCAACAAAAGAATAGATCCGTTTTCAACTCATCTGGTAATACTACGACTAATAAATGTTGAATAGCAAAATTATATGACAAACAAAATAATTAGGAATATGTTTTGTTAACATTTCCATGGTGGTCAACGTCATCAACCATACTACATGACCACTTTACTAAGTATACAACACAATAGATGTCGCATGTTACAAGTCCATAAACAGTTAAATTTGGCTGAAATAATATGCCAACGTAATAGTTAGGACTGCTGAAAAATTATAGAACCCTCCAAATAGTATCATACACGAACGAAGCGATAATGCAATTAACTCTCACTAACACACTAATATTTTGTCATGGTGTGCATCGAACTCCGCCCCAGACAAATTTTGACCAATCGCAAACCGCTGTAGGCATAGATCTTCGTGGCAACACGCCTCATGTTTTTCGTCACGCAGCATCGACTCAGGCGCGACTCACACATTGTTAAATGTAAACGCTCTTCACTTTGAAGATACCGGATCCGACCCATAGTGCTGTCCCACTTGCACACCGGCGTGCCCGCAGCTCCATCCCGATAAAAACAGTGCTCATATTTCTGAAACAAAATCTGTCATTTAACTAGCAAATTAATTTTCAAGTGCTATATTAGTTAAAACAACCTTCGGCCAGTTGCTATACACAACAATCGATAATTTGAAAGGTAAATTTGGGACTGGCGTTCCGCCATTCGATGTACCCGCGCCACAAACAGAACGAGACAGACGATCAGGTGTAGCGGTGTCGAAGGCTGTGGAGGCGGCCAGTTTGTCCATTTTTTGTTGCACCGCTGATTGTGAAAGATTACACTTGAGAGTCGAAATACATCTTTACATCACACGTCAGTGGCCACTGAGCTGTCTTCAAAGTAACACGGATTAGACACTCGCAGTTTCCTTTTACGTAATCATGTCTGCGTGCAACCTGTGACAGTGTCAACTAAATTTGTGATCATCTGGGACTTTTCCATGTGCTAAGACTGATTTAGTGCCTCGTGCCGTACTTTGACAATAACATATCGTCGCTCCAACCTCAATGGCTGTATCAACGTTGAACATGACCCCTTACTTCACAGGATATTCTTTTCAAGGTAAGATTTTGAAAACTACTTAATTTTTCCGATGCGCAAATTCAGATTGCGGTGCTTGTTGTTTCTATCAGGACAGTTGTTAATGAAGTCAATGATGATAATACCATAAATGACCAAAAACAGGGATTTTTCAAAATCGTTTGAACTTTTCCACCAGTAGGTACATTTACACAAGAAAAGGAAATATTTTAAAATGTGATCTAATTGATAGTAAGAGATCTTATAACAATGAATGCTTTAGTATTTGTTAAGGATGTTCCAAAAACATTTTGTAAACAAATTTGTAGATGTATATTATTTGATTCTATATCTTATTTAAACTTAAGGTTATTATGAATGTTACACGAATTAGTAATACTATTATTAAGGTTAATGAAAACGACGACGCACTTAAGTAATAAACTTGTAGACAAAAAATGTGACAGACTATGGCTAACTGTTACATTTTAACAATTTTAAATTTGAGAAAGTTTTATCCTTTTATAACGCGACAAATTTAACACGTCATTAACGATATCCAATCCAATGACATCATAAAGTGTTAGCAGATGATTAGTGGTTAATTATACAGGGTGGATAACCATATGGTGTCATAAACATCTAACGAACAAGTTTTACTATATTTAAGGGACGAAACAAACCATAAAGCTATAAAATCATGAAGAAATTATAAGGCTCAAAGTGCTTGTTTACGACCATCTATAAAACAATATTTCATCTTCTCTCATCGGGACGAGAAACTATATAAATTCCTATTATTTGAGATTCTTTTCGTTGTTGAACCTTCTTTGCTTAGTCGAATATTCTGAAATGGTCAAGGACTTAAAATAATCGAAGTTTCACTAGATGTAATAAATAATTTGTCACGACTTCTTCTATTGTCTCTTTCGAGTAATTCTTCAAATGATCTTGATCTTAATTTGAAAAGAAAACACTTGAAGATTGATCACATTTTAAATTTCTCAGCTGATAAATGTCTTTTCAAATGAATATGAGAGATGGATTTCGTATCGACTCAAAGAGTCATTATTGTAAGCACAATTGACTTTATTGATTATCCGTTTAGATAAGAGAAGATGAGATCGAGATTAATGTTAGGCGCTTGTTTGGGATTTGCACAGTAATGACTTCACTTTATTGGTTATAATGACTTCAAAGAACAAGAAGGATATGGGTAGGTACAATCCATTAGAAACTCATTGAAGGGTACTTTCACTATACAGGTGTATCAGTGTTATTCTGTGTATCTCTATTTCAGTTATATTTATTGTTTATAGCGAATGGAGAAATTTATGGACATAAATGCCATATGCTGTGTTGTTGATTGCGTTAATTTTACAACACAGTACATACCTACTATTATTAACCGTTTCTTAAAGTTACGGGCAAATAACGACGTGACAAAAACTACTGGTTTGCTTTTGTTCGTTAGTTTATTAGAAGTAAGTTATTGATTTCTAAGTTCCCTAGATTTGAAAGAAATTATTACCCATCATAAAAGTAGGGGACAACCTTTGTTTCAACTGTCGCGTCTCTGTTAAAATTTTATTGCGGGTGACATCTTTCAACGTCAACGGTTTTACGGACAACGGTTCGTAAATTTTAACTTCTGTATTTGTTTCTAGTTTGTGCTTATTATTTACAGTTTCATTTTTAAAACACTTTCAAGGAATTAGAAAGGGCAGTGGAATAACAGGATACGCTACATTGTTTTTGATGAATATGTCGGTTGCAATGTTGAGGCACCTAGTTTTAATATAGTAGTATATAGTAGGATTAAATACCCCATTGTTTCCCTACTCGTACAGAGCTTTAGCCTTTAAAGCTTCCGCTGTATAAATTACAAACGAATGCGCTCCAAAAAGCTCTCACACTGACGGTTTTACACATAAATCATTAGCATACGAAAACATTTCTTCTGCATTGTTAAAAATGTCACTTCGACTTATGACCTGTTTCGTCTAAGTAATATTAACAAGAGAGAAACCGCTATAAGCAAAAGAGTAGAGAAGAAACGAGAAGGATAACATAAAAGAACGCCGACGATACTCTTCGGCTCTTAAAATATCTTAAGGAATTATTATAAAGAGTAGTGTTACATTAGCATATTAAAAAAACTGTAATGTTTATGGTAATATTTTGCATTAATTTCAGTGCAATATTGGGTTTTTTGTAATAATGTATTTACCAAAGTATGTAAGTGTATACCTATTTGAATTCCTTCTTTACTGTATCATGTCTTTTAAGAAATGTTAATCATATTCAAGTGTTCACGCGTATAATTTGAAGATCCGATACTAGTCTTAATTTATTTAATGACTCATGCGCTTTGGGTAAGCCCAAATGCTTGCTTAAAGGTGATGACTTTTCAACCTACAAAACCTACTTGCTATCAATTTCTCCCTCAAAGTCTTTTTGATTCTTTTACAGTCTTAAATCTTTAATTCGATTCTAAATTATATAACATTTTTAAACATAAATCTGGCTTAGTGTCACAGCCGCATCGGCGTTCCTTGGACATTCAGAAAACATTTGTATAATACGAAAAGTTGAAAGGAGATTACTCATAAATATGCGACGCGTAGTGATTTGTAAAAAAACAACAAGTCGTTTTATTTTTTTTGTGCAAACATTGCTTAATATAGCGCTTATTTTAAATAAATAGCTCAAGAATTTAAATACAATTGGAATATTTTAGAAACTTTTATAAAAGAATTAATGTTATCACTGCTCGTTTAAATTGTATGTTTACAAGTTGGGAGTATTTAGGAATGTGGTAAAGGAGGAATTTAAAGGAAGTTAATATCAGTATTAGTTCGCATAAAGTGTCCGTCGACGGTCGGCGGTCGCCTGCGGCTAGGTGACGTAGCCGATGAAGGCAGATACCGATCGGTACCGCCTGCACCTTATAATTTTCATGCGAATCGCTTGCCCGAGAGAGCTCTTATGGAGCTTTGGAGATTTCTCAAAGTAAGAGAAATTCTGGTGGATGGATCAGATAGGAAGATAGTAAAGTACGCGACAAGATAGAAAAGCGACTGAAAGTAATTACTTCCGTGACCTAGTAAATATAAAAAAGTAACAGATGCTATAGACGAGTATTCGCCGACTAACGCAACTATGGAAAAAGAATACAAAAAACCAATTGTAAAACACAACGGGAAAATCCTTTAGGTTTCGGACAACAAAACATTCGGCAATTGTGATTGGTGGCCTCCATAAAGAGTTCAGTACCATAATCAAGGTTTAGTCACATTCATATCAGAGTTGGACAGGCGGCGCGCATCTCGTACGAGAGCGGCGTTGGCGCGGATCAAAGGCACCGACAGGCTCTTTTACCCGCATAATATGACGCCCCTCATCCCCTTCCCCGCAAAATGCCTCATCTCAAACTCCGAGGCCCTCACTTGCCATAATTTATGCCGATCTATTAATAAACAAATTGATATAACGGATATTCGATTCATTTAGATGTAACTCGATTTTTTGCATATTTAGTAGGAACCTACGCTGTACGATTGTACAATTATAGTTCGACTATAAATAGTGCAAGGTTTTATTGCATATCAATGTGATCTATCGATATCGATGAAAGTTAAATCGATTTTTTTTGTGCTAGATCATAATCAGTGACTTCGGGCAAATTATGGACTTAACTTTATTATCTGGAATCATTGGTAATTATGTAATGTAATTTCATTTTAATATTAATTTAAAGATGTTAAAACAAAGACTAAGTTTGTGTATTTAAATGCGATTATTTTAAAACTGCAATTTAGATTTTGATAAGGTTCTTGGTCCAAGGAATTGAAACCCGGTACCAATACCATTATATACTGTAAATAATACATATCTCGTAAATTCTTGTGATAGACTTTAAACATGTAATAATCCAATTATTGTCGGGGAATGTAAAAAAAATGAGCCAATATAATTTTATCGTCAATAAAAATATCATAATTAAGCTATTAAATACCTAAAATACTTGTATCTAACCTTTTACCGAAGCAAGTTTTCTTTGATAAACTTGTTATATTATTAGATACGAGATGTATTATGATTGCTTCATAAATAGCTATATGATTCATGTATGAATGATCAGCGTTACGGTTCATATCATTGTTCTATCTATCTTTTCTAATATCATTGGTTTCATATCTATTTCTTTATTGTGAAGTCATTGACAGTTAAACGAGCTTAGGTTTTATGCGTTTGCATAATTTAAGATCATTTTAAAACATCTCACAAGGCTCTGTATTTTTCAGATAATATTGTTCACATACTTTTCTTAGTGATGTCTTTTGAGAATCAGTTATTTAGCTTTTGTTTCACTGTTATCCTTGTAAAGAAAAGGGTCTACAGTCTTCGCATTCCTTTGAGAACGTTATGGAATGCTTAAATTAACACCTGATAGAGATCTTCCCCATACTGAAAAAATTATCAATTTCAAATACGCATGTAACTGCAATTTAGCTGAAGGCTCAAATTAATTTAGTTGTTATTTTGAATAAAAAAAGTTTATTATACACTAAAACAGTAAGGTACCGGCAAGTTAAAATACTTTGTCTAGCCGATTGTATGAAACAAGAAAACAGTGGATTTTTATGCATTTTTTTATAATAAATATATGTTTAGATGATATAGCGTAAACGAGGATGATTTAGATGATAAGGTAAATGTAAAAGAACAGATACGAGTAGGTAATAGCCGATACAAGAAATATTAAGTGTCGTAAAAATGTGCCAATGAAATGTATAGATTAAGAGTAAATTCTTTTAAAACTTTAGTGCTGATAACTTTAGGTATCTACCTACACTTGTTAATAGCAGTTTCTCAATTATTCTTAATACAAGTGAACATCCTGCCTCGAACTCATTAAAATACCTACCTGTATGTTAAAACGGCGGCGCGAGGTGACCACGTCAAAGGGGCCATTTCTTATAGTAAAGAAAAGACCCGTCAAATTAGTACATAGCGCGGTATGAATACGGAATGAGGTCAAACAGGGCATTCTCAAACACACGGGTCTATGATAAAATAAAATATTCTGTTCCATTCATTACTTGCGCCGGTACCTACATTATATTGAGCGTTAACATGCCGAAAGGCGTCGCCACAATTTGAACAGTTGGCCCACACTTCTATGGGGCAGTGAAGGTACTTGTATAAGATATAAATTACTAGTATAAAACACGTAGGTACGTTTATTAAATGATGTAGGTAAAGCTGGTATATTTTATTATTTCTATACTTGTATTCATACTGTTTGTATAAGTCATCTGTTACATTACATATATCGCAAATATACCTAAGTATATACGAATTGAATGGAATATAGGTATACGAACAATGAGAATAATAGAGCATTTTGTAGGTGTCTCATCAGTAATATTCAAAATTTATTTTGGGGTATTATTTATTACTTAGACTACATTTGAATTTTAATTTTGTAGGTATGAGTAAATAATTCAATGATACACTAGCCCGACAATGGATTTCCTGTTATGGTTGCCATGGAGATACAAACAGTCGTGAACACACACAGTCATACCAATACGGAAAATTAAACTTATCTCAAACTCAAATTGTTACTACACCATTAAAAAGTAGAAACATTTGTGGTAAATTTTCAAATTGTACCCTACAAATGCAAGGAGTTATGTACGAAGCAAGAAATTAGAATAGCTGAGGCACGGGTACTGGGGTCAGATTAGGTCAAAGCCAGCGTGGATGAAAACCTTCTTTGTTGCATATGTTAAGCTACCAATTGCAATAAAGTATACGTTATGCTCTTCTGCATATGCTTTGTCATGCGTAAACTACTATATTCCCAAAACCTGAAATTCTAAATTAATAGAGGCATTAAATTATATGTTGAAATGAGTAATTTGGCAACGGTTGTTAGATGCTCTAATTCGGAGTATCAATTAATATGTGTCAAGCTAATTTAATTTATCATACGTTGATTTATTATATTTAGGTATAATTTTCATGTTATTGTTTTCATTAGCATTAGTTAATTTTATTGACTTGATCAAGGGCGAAGAACTTAATTACCTGAAATGTATTTTTTCATTTTAACGTTGCACAAAGTTTTTTGTGTTCAAATAGCGTTAATTAAAATGGATAACAGACTTAATTTAGATGGCAAGCAAGTTCAAGCAACTGTTTTTAAGGGTCAACAACACTTACTAAGACACTTCATCTTACTTCTCCGTTCTATCCTATTTAAATGCGATTACTGTCTTTAAATAGATCGGCACTTTTAGACATCTGCAAAGCTTTTATAAAATCTTAGTTTATTCATAAATCTTAAAAGGTTTTAATATAACTTTAAACCGATTAAATTGTCATCTAACGCTGTGAAGAGCTGTTTTTATGGTTCTGTTTTCGACAAATCGCTATGTAAATTGTGCCCAGCATTTCAAATTTTATCTGTTTGTGCTTTGTGGCTTATGTATGGTATTTTGCCATGTAACGTATGAAAGTATAATAGAATTGATTTGGTATTCGATTGCGTACATCTCTTGCCACGCGACTCGGGCCACACAGAATACCTCGAATGCTTGAAGAAGGCTTAATGGAATGACACCGCCTTTGTAAGTGCCGCCCAATTCTAATGCCCATTCAAATGGCATTTCTTCTTTTGTTGCTTGATTTTGGATAGCAATAGCTTATTTTATTAGTGTATAAATGAATTTTAACAGGTTACGAATAGAAATCACTATGTCGGTAATGAAATTTGATAGCGCTTTTATCATCTGATGTCATGACTGAATTTTTTTTTTCGTTTTTAAATTTTGTGTCCATTTCAACAAGTATTATTTATCTTTGTTACCTAAATGATCTAATAAGGTTTTAATCACCGCAATTAGTAAAAAAAAAATTAACCATAATGCAAAATCACTCGTTCATATTTTGCGTGTCGTTTGTCGTCTAATGAAGTAAATCTGTTGAGTTTCCTATTGTATGTAATTTTGAGTTTTTGTTTATTTTACGAAAGTTAATATTATTAGCAGGAAGTGGTAATAAAAATTAGAAACAAAATCATACAGTCGCCGATAGCCAGCGAGAGGCTGATTCATAGCATCGGCTTCGGTTGGTTATCGTTGAAATAACTCATGTGGAAGAAAGCGGTGTATGGTGTGACGTAAAGGCTCATATAAAATTTTACTATACCCACATTAATGTCGCTACGTGAAATTGATTTGCAGGCAGAAACATATTATGATTGTGAAAACGGGGTTTACGATTTATTTACACAACACGATATCGACTTCAAGCATTATAAACTATCACTGTAACGATGTTAGCAAGTACCTGTGAAAAATCTTTTTCTAATACTTCGGATTTTGTAACGTTTCCGACCAATTGACACGTCCAATCGTTGTTGGTTTTGGTGATTGGTTTATGTCTATTTTCAAAATTACTACTTTTTATTGTAGTTTTATTGGGTAGTGTGAGAAACTTATTACTGAATCAGTGATTACAGTTAAATGATTACTTTTAAACTATGAACTTTGAATGCCACTCGAACATACAGTTGGAACTCTATGTGTACATTCATGGATTTTATTGGCCGTTTTTCTCTTTCTATACGAGACGCAGTACTGCAGCAATAATCCGCGACAATGAACGCGGTCAATACACGACGCAAATATAAAACTGTTTATGCAAAATTAATAAGCAATCGATGAGATATCGTCACGAAAATTATAGAAACTTCACAAATCAAAAGATAACAGTTGTGAGGCGACATTGCAGCCCTCGTAAAAAGGTTAGTAAATTTCATTACTGTCGTCACTATTTACCAAACACGCAATTGGATATCGGTTTCTTCTTTTCAACGCAACGGAGATGAGCTACAAGATTATGAAATCGGAGTCGATCAATTTGTAAATGAAATTCGGCAACGCAAAAATCGAGTTGGGAAATCCAATCTCAAAGCAACAATGCCAATGATAACTCGACTGCACTTAGATGGTTGATGAAAACTGTGATTGCTAATTAAAGTTGACACAGAAATACGAATAGTGAATAACAAAATCTTCATTTATTCGGTCACGCTTTGCCTCTTACGTTTAGTATTAAATTATTGACTCTGTTTCAATTTCGTCTAACACGAATGCGGCGGTTGAACGAATCAGAACACGATTATGTTATTGTGAGAAAATTTTATACGTTTCGCCTTACGGTGTCTTTATCTTATGCTTAGTATGTGATTATGTTCTGGAGAACTTAGTCTTGCATTGCTATGAATAAGACACGTGAGTAACAACGGCTTCTGTACTGTTGAATATTTTTAGTTCATTTTATTTTCAAATAATATGCCACCCTAGTAGCGGCTATTGTAGTAACAAAGTGGTGCATGATCGAAAAGTGCTTCCGGGCGATTAGCTTTACCAACAATGTTTGAATTTGTTGTTAACTTCGCCTCCTTTTGCGTTAATATCGTTACAATGTTTGCGAATTCTATTACGCATTGTGCACTTGAGGCCCCTTTGGTTCCTATATTGCGCACCTTTTGACAAATGTGCATTTGACTGATCCTGTTTGCTGTGAAAACTTACTTATTGCGAATGTAGGTTACTGGAGTCAGTGGGTAAATTTGGAAAAAAAAAGATTTCGTTATAACATTTTTTGTGTAATTTTATAATTATGTGAGTTAATGTAATTTTATTTAAGTAATTTTAGGTATCTTTAAAGCCTTTCATATGTGTGGCTAGTAAAATGTAGTTAGAGATCAAAATATTCCATTTATTTTATATAATGAAGCGATTTCTTATTAAGGAGCCACCCAGATTTGTATAGCGGACGAAGTTATTATGGACACGTTATGCGTCATAAATATTTCGGGAACATAAAATTAACACTTAAAAACATGGGCTTTCGAGGCACCGCAACGTCTACGGTCTCCTATAAAAAATATGGGGATCGCTTGCAGAACTGCGCCTGAGTCCAGCCTAACCACAAAGGGAATAACACATTTACGAACGAATTTAAACTCTTTAGTTACTATATTAAGATTCAAACTTCCAAAAAGTGATATTGAAAATATTCCCAAATCGTCTTGTACACGACAATTAACCATATGATAACTTCGATACGGTGTACTTTTGTTCAACAAGCCAATTCCATTCGGGTTTCTCGCTTTATCAAAGGACATACTTGTTGACATGTTGTTTAATTGATCGGTGCTTCCCACTAGGGGTCTAAGGCCTACATGTGGCGGTTTCTTTGAGGAATTATTTAAAATTGATAAACTATAAATGCCTCCACAAGTGAAAGATGCCACCGTACATTTTTTCCTACAAAGAATGCTGTCAAATTTAGATTGGACTTAGGTCAGTTCTTGTGGTATTTATCTTTTCTATTTTTTAGATCTATAATCTTAAAAATGACTAAGAGGGTTTTGATGAATGATTAGAATTTTGGTAGCTGATACTGTAGATGCAAAGGTCTACGAAAACAAAATTTTAGATTTATCACGTAAAGCTCAAATTTGATTTTATCTGATTTCTAAGTCATTCCCTAAGATTAGGTATCCGTACAAGAAGCTAAGGTTTTCTGTGACTATATTAATATAATTATTGTGGGGAGAGAACACATTTTTTCTGATCGCCGACTTGACTCAATAGAAGCTAAGATGCATCCACAAAGGCGTTGCAAAAATCAACGACCGGCGGCATCCTTTGACGATAGGTGGTCTCCAACCACTGTCCGTGATGTGATTATAATAGCCACACTTTACTCACACACGCCTTAATAAATACAGAAATGATATATTTTATATCCTTGGAGAATTTATTTGCAATCACTATCGAACAGACTGGCTTAATTGTTCCTCGCGAGTTTCTCGTAATGAAACTTTAATTAAAATTGAATGACTTTCGTTTCACTGTTGAAAATAACGATAGAAATATTGTAAGATATGGGTTTGGATTTATAAATATAAAATTCATTAATCTCAAAATATCTAGCTCTTAATACAATTCTAGCTAGAACATAATTTACATCTGCCAGAACCTGATCTGTAAATTTAAAACGAATTATCTGGAATTAAAATCTCAGATTAATGCAATTAATATAGTCATTGAAAAATTCAAACAGTAGTAAATGCTTTGAAGGGAAAACCAGTGAATCGCAAATTTGTTATTGTTAATGTGAAGCTATAGTTTGTTGAAAGAAATTGGATACATTTGCTTGAGATAATCTTCAATGGTACGTGAAATAGATCGGGCATGTCTGAGCTCGTAACGTATACAAGTATAGATGTCCGAACGAACAATGCGAATATAATGCTCAATTGCTTTGCTATTTAACATCATTGTTAATTTTAGTGGTATGGGCTACTTGACTTTAAGTAGATAGTTTAGTGAATGATATTTGGTCCTCCTTCTTATGAAAGAGATGTCCATTCATAATACTGATATAAGAATTTTTATTCAAACTTGTATTTTTAATGGGGAGGGATAAATGGTAAAAATACTGTAGTTACAGTAACTTATGTATAAAGTGAATTTCGCACAGTTACTAACAGCCATTATCATCCGTTCTACCCTACGGGATAAAATATAGTTCGAATTAAATCACAGAATTTCATCCGAACTTTGCGAAAAACGCTGGTTTAGCACTGTTTAAGTTGGCCCCATTTTATACTTAATTGTTTCTTTTATCGCAGCTTCCAAGTCCTATATTGGTTTGAGATCTGCTTATACTGGATGGTCTGAAGAGTTTGCAACCGTTGGCTACGTGTAGTAATTAATTGCATTCTACGTTGAATGTTGGATAGAAATTCAATATTGTAGCTGATTAGGTAATGACTTGGCATCCGATTCAGGTGTTGTGGAGTTAACTCTTGATGTTTGAGAGTGTTTTTAGTTTCGTAGATTAATAATGCTTTTTTGTTACAGGTCAGGGTCGTATGAACCAATTGGGGGGTGTATTTATCAACGGGCGTCCGTTGCCGAACCACATTCGTCTTAAGATAGTGGAGATGGCAGCGGCTGGTGTGCGACCCTGCGTCATATCGCGGCAGCTACGTGTCTCTCATGGATGTGTCTCTAAGATCCTGAATAGGTATCAGGTGAGAGCTAAAATTCTAATTCCCATAAAGATATCCGAAATAATAGACCAACACCACGATAGCGAAAAGTCGGGCCGATAATAAGATAGGTGAAATGAATCTTACGTGTCTAGTAATAGTGATCATAGTAGATCTATCGCTGTTCTATGTGTGAAATCTCTAAGGAGTAATATATTGAATACAAAATGTTTGTTGTTTGAGATAAAGCAATGTATTTCGCCGCAAATAGCATAGTTGCCAATTGCGAACCAAGTTAATATTCAACGTATATTACAAATAGTTATCCTCAAATTTCGATTTCACCTCAGCCCTAGTAAGTAGTTGGCATAATTTTAGGCTATATATTTCTATTATTATATTTTGTCAACAGGAAACTGGTTCCATCCGTCCGGGGGTGATCGGCGGTTCCAAACCAAGAGTGGCAACGCCTGAAGTAGAGAACAGGATTGAAGAACTCAAGAGACAAAACCCAGGTATATTTTCCTGGGAGATTAGAGATAAACTTATAAAAGAAGGCATTTGCGATAAAAACACTGCTCCATCTGTGAGCTCCATTTCGAGACTTATAAGAGGAGGCAAAAGGGATGAATCAGACCCTAGAAGAAATCATAGCATTGATGGTATTCTAGGTAAGTCGTACTTACCTTGAACTTTTGTTAGTAACTACCTAGAACAATATGCTATAGAATTATTGAACGTTGAATTTTTGGTAACGACGCGTTTTTGAATAGGCAAGGAAGTGTTGGATAGGCGAGAGGATAAAATCAAAATCGCGTTAACATTGCAATTTTAATACTAGCTGAATATGCAAGTAATTCAGTGCTGTGGTATTGTTACTTTTATAAATATCTCTCATCTCAGCGCCTACACAAAGTAGCCATGTACTTTTTTATGTGGGCTACGGTCTATTTGTAAACTAAAGCTGTTTCAAGTGGTATTGTGCGGTTCTTATTTGCTTCCAACTGCATATTACATTAGTTTCCAGGGTTTTCATTCAAAAGGGCCACTAAAGCGTAATAGGTACAGTCTTTATCTGAGTCATATTCTTTAACCGCAAGGTTGTTTATAAAATACTCGTAAATATGAATTCGTTTACACTTATTCAAATCTGAAAAATATGTGATTTCAATTATTTTTTAATTTGCCCGCTAAACCTTCAACATAATGATGCATAAATAACTGGCCGTGTCATCATAGTCTTTAGCGCTGATTCGAGACCATAATCACTTAATTTAGTTTAAAGTACACTATTATTATAATTTTATTCCTATAATGAGACTGTTGGAAACGTTTGCAAACTTCGTAAAATGGCGTATAAAGTTAATAATCCACGTAAAAGTGAAGCGGGCAAGGCGCGCGCACGCCACGGCAGCGCCCCTTGTGTCGGCTTCAAAAATTGTAGGTTATAAAAATGAAATTAGTACCCAAAGCTGTTATTATCCCATCGCGTTTGGCCGCGGGGCTTGCATTACGACAATCTGTCCGTACTGCACGTCTTGTGCCGTATAGCTATCCAATATAAAATGGCGCTCCTAATATCCCGGTTGAGCGACTGAGTGCAGTTTCGCCGGCAAGATTCTGCATCGCGATAAGATTATGCATATTAAGTTGTGCGCGGCTAAAGTAATGTCTACAAGGGAAAAGCGGACCCTTTACACAAATTCCATCACTAGCGCATTGAAAATTCTGTACGCAACGTATATTGTTAGCAGCAATAACAAACTTATTCAAAATACCCGTAAGGTATGGTTAAAATGTATTAACTAAAATTATTAAAGGCAAATTATTCTAGACGTTTTAATTTAAAATAATGTGTTTAAAAATATTATAGGTTCTTATATGTATAAGTTGTAAATGTTCATGGAGTAAATTAATTTTGAAACTCTATTAAGAAAATCTTACACATCTAATTCTGGCAATAATCGTGCTCAGTGTTGAAACAGAAGCGAGAATAAATTTCAGAGTATATTAATATTTATTAAGCCCGAGAAACTCATTAGAGGGTTCTATAAATGCAATATACAATGCGGTTACGTTCAATTTAATCGGGAGCGCGTGTGGCCTAGCGGTAGCAACGCGGCAATGGAGATAATGATAGAACCAAAACAAAAAATCAGAGATAAATATTTACTTACATCGATTACAATATCAGTCTTCTAATATTAGTGATAGTAGAAATATGACTACTTAAAATAATTATTCCTATCACACACAATTCACACACATAAAACACAGTAAGTAGGTTAACAGACGAAGGTGATACTTTAATGAAAATTTGTATTGCAATGCCTTAAATAAATACCTAGAAAATAAGTCCAACGCTTGTTACTGGTACCAAAGATTTCGTTTTGTTCTTAGGGCCATCATCTTGTGAAGATTCAGATACCGAGTCTGAACCTGGCATCACATTGAAACGGAAACAAAGGAGGTCTAGGACCACATTCTCGGGAGACCAGCTGGAAGCATTGGAACGTGCGTTTACAAGAACCCAGTATCCTGATGTTTACACAAGAGAAGAGTTAGCTCAGAAGACTAAGCTTACTGAAGCTAGAGTTCAGGTATTTTAAATATTGATTTGAATTTTTCTTAAATTAAGTAATTTAATACGTTGATATCATCACATAACTAAGACAAGCATAGTTATGTGCATTAAGCATGTTAGTTTATTTCTATTTAATTAGTTGAGTCCTTTGAATTTATTTCAGCATTTTTTGTTGCAATTTTCGTACGTCATTAAGCATCATAGATATTCAAATTTGAGTTAAGAAAAACATTTTTATACTGTTTTCAATTACCATTCTAGCTCTTAAATAAATAGTACGTTAAGTAATTTCTTATAAATTTAAAAGCCCGTGGTAGTTGATTACAGTAGACTGTAATCAAATAACCTCATTGTTGTGTTGCACTGGGTGCCCGCCCACAAAAACAGCGTGATGTAAAAAATGACGTAATTACCTACATAATTAATTAAAACATTGTAAGCGATATACCATATGGTGTGGCTTGCTACCGTTCTTTTACCACTTTTTGTCAAATTAATGGTCTGTGATAATTGTAATATGAATTTGAAACGTAATCGGATTTTGTATTCGTTGTAATTACCTTTTTAATGTTGTTTTACACCCTTTCTCGGTATTCATCAAGTGTTTTCTTAAATGAGTTTCTTTGATTATGATTCCGCACAATACATGCATTTTACGATTGGTGTTGATTAAGTTGTAAAAATATTTTAAACGTCTATTAATAATATAAATAGTTTTTATAAAAATATTCGTTTTCTTTCATAGGTATGGTTTTCGAACCGAAGAGCCCGTCTTCGAAAACAACTGAACTCGCAGCAATTAAGTGCTTTTAATACAATGTCATTACAATCGGCTTTCCCGTCCGTCCATCAACAATACGAACCTCCTTCGAGCTTTAATGCTCAATGTGCTTCATGGCAACAATCGTACTCTTCAGCATTAGGAACCAGTTCTGTTCTTAATTCAGCTTTAGCTCCATCTTTACATCAGTCAGCATTAACTGCTCCTGTATGTCAATCGGCCCTGGCGGCATCATCTCTCCATCCTCCTACATCTAGCTCTTTCTCATCTGGTAACCTCACTCCTCTCTCTCACTCTTCGGAAATTCCTACTCCTCTACAAGCCCCTACTGAACCTACTCCACCAAGCTCGAGTCCAACAGCAGCGAGTCCGTCTGCAAATCAACCAAGCGGAATTACGTATCAGCATTCTACTTACGCTAGCCCTACTGAAGCTATGCCACATCCTTATGGATACGGGGACTACGCAAAGCAAGACCACGCTATGTCGGCGCATAACCACTGGACCTCGAGGCAACTGAGCGGCCATCCGCAGAATAAGCTCGCGGAAGTCGGCGGTTGGCCAGAAAATTATAGGTAAGTTTATTATACTATTACAAAATGGCTGTAATAGACCATGTAAATTATTAATAGAATGAACTACCTTAATGTCTCTATAATCCCTGCCGTAGCTGGAGGCTTTATGAATAATTGATGCTTAGCTACTTTGTTCCGACTTGATGTTTCAAGATGAATATGCAATTGTAATAAACTGACCTTTTGTACCAACGATTTAAATGACTAAATACCGGTGACGTCATACATAAAACCATTTAGTCGTTATGTTAGGTCTTAAGTCTGTTGTAGTTCGTTGTTAAATGTATCGAAAGCTCTCTATTACGGACGGTGGCTTGTTCATTTTGCAGCGTAACATCGAGGCGTGGGCTCGATCGCAAATCGGGGTGCGTTCATTTTATTTTTTTTCACCTTCCTTTATCATTAGTCGAAGCGGCCGCTAATCAATTAAGAGTGTAAGAAGTCGGCCATTATACGCCGCCCGGGTAGTTATTACAGGCCGCTCTTCGTAATACGCCGATCAGATCGTGAACGCATAGGGTTGCGAATTTTGTATACATTTTTGATCGATTTTATTAATTGATTTTTACCCATACGCCCTGGCCTTGCTATTAAGAAATTACCAATTTCCATTAAAATTCGAATCCCATTAATCTTGAATCACGTGTGTATAGACTGTCACAGTAAATTTAACGAAAGAGTACGTCAAACTCATTGTCAGTCGGTATTCTATACGCCGACAGACATTTATCTGTGTTATCGAGACAAAGCACGTCTATAAACCTCACATTGGACCACACACAATATCTTTCTCAGTACAATGAGTTACATTCTAATAACATATGGGTTAGCCTCGTCTATATGGTGATGTTTCTTACCTAGCTCTTTAGGCAACCACGACTGACGTAACACTAAAGAAATGTAGTTCTCCACATTGTTAGTTTCATTTTGTCAAATATGTCTTATTGCAAAAAGGTATACGCGTCTGCGATCACGTAAATAAAGATTGTTCGTAATTTTAGTTAAAGTTAAAATCGTAAAAGTTATTGCCTATTAGATTATAATAATTTTCTTCGAAATTATTATTTTTTGGCACTTTTCGATAAATATATCGTATTTCAGGAATTTATTTGATGCATATTTACATTCAGTTTGACTGTTAAAATTGTCTTGGAAAAAGCTTGAATCTGAATGTAATGTACCGTAAATCTGTAGTGATTCTATGCAGCGCAAAATCACGATGAAAACGAGGCAATTTTTATTTTGCATAATAATATAATAAGCAGTATCTTAAACTGACTTAATACAATGACTAGACTTCATTCATAATAAACTCTTTGACTTCTTCACTTCCTGTCTTCATTCTTTTACTTTCAAAGTTAAGTTCCAAGCTTTGAAAATTACATTCAGGATAATAGTTTTAAAGACCACGACTACTCCAGATTTCACCACGAGAAAGAGGCCACTTCAGCTAAACATGTAGAAACGATTTAAGTTCACGATCACAGAGTCCGCGTACAATACATCTATATTGCGGAAAACAGATAAACTCGCCTTGCTTTGTAGCACGCCGTTCGCAATTAATGAGAGGCCGAACGTGACATTAGTGTAGTGAACCCGAGCATTAAACTAGCCTACAGCTGGTATTAAAACTTATCTGCGCTATTTGCATTCGACTTCCTAAAGCGCAAGTTTCACCTCAACCTTTATTGGTCACTTCAAATCATTCGAACCGTTCGTTGAAA
>LGAG01000377.1:100698-113809 GCA_001278395.1 Lerema accius
TTAAACTAGTGCCCTTAACTATACATACCTCATCAGTTGCCTAAAGCCTCTCTCTCAACTGGTAAAGCAACAAAGTTACAGCTTCAAACAAAGTGGCTAGATAATTGATTAATTACTTCGGCCGCGTTGGAAAACTCACTTGTTGCGTGCCTCGTTCCAGTTATTACCGGCAGCTTTCGGTAATGAATAATGATATCCTTGGGTTGCTAATCATTAATCTGATTGCATTTCTTATACACCTGCTTTGCACTAAACATGAATGGTAATTAGATGAGGTTTCTTAGGTTAGTTCGCGAGAAAGTGATAGTCGCGGAATATTGGAACATTCGAGGTATTGTTTTTATTTAGGAAGGAATGAAGATTAACTTTGAGGTATATTTTATATATGAGTTTTCTTAAATAATTATTATTATGTTAGAAAGAATAAAAAAAATAATTACGAAATTGTTACATTTATAAACGATAATATTCAAACTATGAATTATTCTTAATAATGAAACGTTTACATTTTAGGATTAAGTAATTTAAATTTGTAATTATTTTTTAAAAATAAGTTTATTTCAAAGAACAATGATTTAATATTACCAAATATTACACTACTCACAATATGTTTTAGGGTCATAATTTCGTGAAATCATCATTTAAATAATACCCGTATCATTTTGATCATTACGCACTTCGGTAGGCCAAAATTAAGTAACAATTATAATGCAACGATAGTAGCTACACTCCATGATTACTATTTATTATCGTTCGATAGGTTCTCAGACTCCGATTCGTTTGATAGAAATGTATGTCAATTACGACTCACTGCAAGTTCATTCATTTCATTCATTCGCTCGAGTACTTCGTTACATCGCTCCCACGATGGAGAATACTGGAGAAGGTTATTTCTTTTTATTTCCTGCTGAGAAACTAAAAAGTTTATGAAACTAAATATCTTTTAAAGAAGTTCTGATTGAAATGGATTTTTGCAATCAGATGAGATCGGATGTGAGGTATCATTGTGTTGTTTTTTAGAAAATAGTCAAGTCTGAGGATATTACGATTTTAATACCAGCTTTATAAAATAAATTTTAATCTCGTATCAATTCCAAATTTTGATGAGGATAACCGTTTAAAAATTTTGTTAATTCATTTGAAAGTTGTTGGATTTAATAGATATAAAAATGGCTAAGTGCAAATGAATGATTGAATATGAACTTAATTATTGTTATCAAAAACGTATGACGAACAACAAAGACAATAAGGTCCCACTGATACTGAAATGTGGTTTTACAATATGCTAATTATATATTTCTTTGTTACAGTTCATTCTTCGGAACCAATACTTCTCATTATGCGTCGCACGCTCACTCTCCTACCGAAGCCAAGTCCGGCTACCCATATTTGGGGCAATTGGGAGGCATGGACATGGGAAGAGTGCACTGATATTATTTCTAAAACCTATTTTCCTACAATATGTTATATAAGTAAAGTGGCAATACATAATGTATACTTAGATTGTATAGGCGTAGACAGTTGAACACTGTAGTGCCTAATCCTGTCCTCCGTGCCTTAACTGTTAATCTTTGAAATATATGTAGATTTTTTGAATATTTTTCAAGTTACTGTACAAATTGTATATGTAGTAAATGACTTTTGTAGATACGCGCTTTTTGAATGTCTTTCATTTCACGTTCCTTTTTTTTTGTTTTTTAATTTACTTAAATAATAATGTTACTTTTAAATGAAAACATTTTCTAAAAGCGCTGTCTCATTAGTGGTTAATGTAGGCTATTCTCATTTGTATTATAAAGCTTTATTTTGAAATATTTCATAGGATTAGTAAATTATATGTTCCTAAATTTACTGTTAATTGATTTAAGATTACTTAGGTAAGTTTACGTTCTACAAACACGACATAACATAGTATTTACGTATGTATTTCTAACATTTAAAATTTTATTTTCCTCTACAGTTATAAGTAAAGTACCTATCGAAACATTTATGAAATTGTGATTTATACATTAAGTTGTATTTATTTTTTGCAGCTAAGTACCTATCTGTTACTAGACCATTAGTGTAAGAATCTTTTTATGCACTTTGTAAAATAACAATTTTTTTTTCAAAAATAAATGAATTTAATGTACTATATTTTTTGTTTGTTTTTTATAACCAAATCTCTCATGAAGTTTTTGAACTCCTTTTTAACATCAATGATGAAATTTTTAATAAAGCGTTGCTAATGTCCGTCGACGGCGACGATCAATTATTATCAGAAGACCCTTTTGCTCATTCGTCTGTCTAGCGTCTAAGGCGTAAAAAAGAAATAAACTGTCTTAAGGTGTGGCAAGTAGATTTCTATCACCTACCAAATAAATCATATGCAAATAAACCAATGTTCCAATCATTCTCAATCTTTATCTCCCAAAAAAGGAAATCATAATATTGACTTACCAATATTATTATTGCCTCATTGAGTATAATGGACAAGTCTTTTGTTAAGCGGTTAGTTTTTTGGTGTCTATAGATACTAGGTATGTCATTTTGATTGCTTTCGTGACTACTTTGTGGTATGCGAAATCGAAGTCGCTAAAAAATATTCGGGATAGGAACCCCAATAGCATTTTGATATGATTGTGCTTCTTCTAAAACATTTTGTTTAAATTAAATGCCTGAAATGTTTCCTTAAGTTGCTGGGTCATGTTACTCACGGACTTTTGATAGAAATCTGATAGCTAAAGAAGTTAAAGAATAGTTAAGACTATTTTAATTAGGTCGCTTCTACCCTTTACAACTATTTCATTACTTTCTACGAAGTTTGAAGGTAGTTTTTTAATTACGTCCTTATGAAGAAAATACTCAAAAGTTGAAGGGCAAAGAAGTTGTTGTCTACTTCCCAGAACACTTCAAATGGCTGAAAGATATTTTAATGAAACAGCATCAAAGTTATTAAATTCTTGGAACGGACATTTTTGTGCAGGAATATTTTTTAAATTATTTAAATTAGAAATTACACAGAATTAGGTAGAGTCGCAAAACTTGGTAAAATTTTTGTTTAGAAATGTGCCGGTGATATTAAAATGTTTGCATTCTTCACTCGTCTTCAAAAAGAGATATTAAAGTTGTCTTGAAAACTTCTTACTATTTAATAAGTGCCACTAAAATTACTATGAGAAAGTTTGCTCGCCTCACACTCACTATGGTAGAGTGTTTAAAGTCATTTATTTTACACAAGTACCTACTATATCTGTTTTACATAATTATATCATTAACTCTGCTGTAAATCTGTCATATGTCTACAACAGACTTGCCCTTCCAATCTGTTAATTTAGTAATCTCGTTAAGGCAGACGCAATCGGCCCTATGGGAAATTCGATGGACATCGCCTGTTCTCTCTATAAAGATTAGCGCATCTGAATTAAATGACTTTCAACGCAAATGGATTAGGGTAGTTCGCACTCATGGACTTTTTGGTGAATAGCAATGATTTGAGCTTTTAAATTAATAGGTTATTAGTGGTAATAATTATTAGATAAGAAGTGAAAACGATGTAATAATTAAATCATAATTCTAACACCAAACATACAATTTGTAATATGTCACATGTGGCGCACCATTTATCGTCCCTATGTTCCTGCTCGCACGCCTTAGGCCACACCAAAGACAACTATAACTGATCTGATATGTAAAACACCACTAAAAGTACAAAATATGTTGCGTGTGGCGTCGAAGCGCGGTTGGACTAAGCAGCAACGGAAATGCAGAATAATAGTATCAGTATCATTGGTTTCAATGTGAAAACATTTCCAGGAATAATCTAATATGTTCGTACTTGACAATGGCGCGATGTCTTCAACGCAGCATGGGGCGTAATTAGGCAGTCCAATGCATGCTACTACATGCATTGGGCACTATACAATCTTCTGATAATGGATGTTTCGAGAAATACGTATTGAGAGATTCAGAGGCGAGCTTTTCATTGCTACTTGTATTGATTTGAACTTATACATGGCATGATTTGGAGTACGCAATTATAACCTTATTAACTTTTTTTCCAAAAAAAGAACTATTTTAGAACATGATTGATAAAGTGTAAAGCAAAGGGTATGTTTGGTCAATTGCAGTGTTGGGTTCTATAGTTGTTTTAATCGCTTGTTATATTGTGTTGACTTATATTTCGTTTTAATAATACGTCCCTTCTGTTGCAATTTTCTACACATATCAAAATATCTCCATAATATCGACAATTTAAAGTACCTAACGTCAGGCAAAAAAATCCCAAAAAATTTCATCCCCTACTGAATAGACCATTTTAAATTTTAAACTGAGAATATAGTTTTGTATATGCCTTGTTTGATATTAGGTAAACAATTTCCGGTATAACAAAGACTTCCGGCCCAGTGTAGGTTTTAATTAAATTATTCGAAGGTTCTATGCAAAATTAAATTAGTGCTTCGAGAATTTTCATTACATAAAATATTGAAAACATGGTAGGTATAGGGAAGAAAATTGATTTTGTTTTCGGTACCTAATTAAAAACTAATATTAATCTTGACATACTTAATCCCATTTTTAATATTAGGACTTTTTATGTAAGTACGCGTTCTTGTCAATGAAATTCTATTAGATAGACAGCTATTGAATTTGTTGAAGAATACCATGAGTTATTTCAAGGCTGCTGTCAAACTTCTCCGATAGATCAGCCAAAATGTTAGAGATATAGAACCTACCTTTTCTAATTTTCTAGAAATAGTAGCTGTATGTACGAGTAAGTAGTACTCAGAATTAGCTTAAATCTGATTTACAATACTTAGTTTAGTACTTTAGTAGTATCGAAGGTATGATTCATAATCTGTCGCGCAGCATTTTATTTCCTTCATCACGGCATCCAATCACTGAAACGTTTCTTAGGAAAAGAGTTGAATGGAAAACGTGATTGTATTTAGGTTTTTATCCACAAAAAGTAGCTCAGTGAAAAAACCACTAAATAGTAAGGCACACGCGTGGGAACCGATGGTCGCGATCGATCGTTTACAAATTTAGATGACCAGGATAAATTGAACTGCGGGAAAAACTTTGAGATTTAAAAATTGTGTAGTTTTATTAGAAGTGAACGTTGGCTTTTATAGTTTGGCTGAAGAAAAAGAACTCTGGCTATTGAAACTACAAGTTATATTTACAGTTGGGAGGAACTAATTACAAATATTGAGACAAGGGTAGAGAAAAAAGGTGATTTTTTAAAAGCACTGTTTAGTATTTGAATAACGACTTTTGAGTTTATTTGAATCATAAACATTTCAATATAGAGTAAGGTACGAGATTTAAAATCATAAATACTCATAGATTTTACCTGTAACTTCAATCATAAACAGGAGAAAAGCAGGAATATCAGGATTTTATAATCAAATCCCTTTTTAATCACCTGTTAAATTAAATAAATGATTCACATAATTTGAGTATTGCAGTCGAAAATTTTGTCTTCTTCCAATCCGTCATCGTTTCAAAAGTAGGTATTAATTAGTCCACATAGCTAGTTAAGTTTTACTCTTAGCTTCTTTAGTCTTATTTTAAGTTTAGTTCACGAAGACACTGACTAAGTAAGTCGATAATACCTTATACATAACTTATTACCCCTCTAGTAGCCGCCTGCTTGTAATAACTACTACTCAGCGTTAAACGTCGGTTACAAATTAATGGTTTAACATCTGCTATTACAGAACAAATCACCGATCAGTAATGCGGATTACGTCAATAACTCACAAAATGATGTCATTTCTGATACTCAGTCAAAACGTGTCACGTTTAAGCGTGATCCCAAAGACAATAACAGAGGGCTATTAATTTCCTTATCATCGAAATATTTCGTCGTTTATTATAACCAGTTTCTACCCAGTAGTATGGCTTTGGGTTTTATGGTTGTCGGTGTGAAAAGCCGTGCGTCCGTTTAATTGAACATGACGAATCTTGTTTGCTGGAAAAACTGGGCGGGGACTGTTTGCGGAGGTGGATGTGAGGCGGTGTACTTTGTGCTGTTTAGGGTGACCATAAAATGGGCTTTTATATTAACAAGTGTAGGGTACCTACAAGTGTATGTTATTGCATGTTGAACTTTCCGTACACTTGTAAGAGATTCAGACACACTACGAGTTTCATTTCACTTCGTTAAAATGTGTTTTCAAATACATTTTTTTAATTAAAGACAAATTCACTCATTTATATGATTTATGAATATACACAGTATACGAGTATAGTGGTTGAACGGAAGTAGGTACTCGTAGGTATGTGTATTTCTTTGATTCGCTCTATAGTTTAAACGGTTTTTACGTATTTCAACATATAGGGTGTCATTGGGTTCTTATTCTAAGAGTGACCATAAGCTTTTAATTTTTTTCAAATACCCCTTCCCCTTTTTTAGCAGTCAGATTATTTTTAGGTGTCCATTAATGATTACAAGTTGTATATGGAACTACTTTATGGTCACCGTTTCAACAGTTGCAATGGACGTCGTCGTATCGCGGTGATATTACCGCTGATTGCATGTGTAAAGAGCGTGGGTTGCGCTGGGGCTCTATGCGTAGGACTTGCGGCTATCGTAAGTGGCTTAACGATTTTACTATTGTAGCGCTATCATCATGCTTATTTTTATTTAGTACTTGAAAAAAAGGAATTTTTTAATGTTTTTTTAGTATAAAAGGAAAAGTCCCAATGCTAAGCTGTAACTTTTCTCTTACTAAGAAAAATCTTGAGTTCTGTGTTAACTTTGCAGTAATGTCGACCAACCTGGCTGCGCAGTGGTTACCATCGAGGACCGCAGTCCAATGGGTCCTGGGTTCTAGTGAGGCGGATTTATTATTATTATTATTATAAATAAGTGTGAAATAATAACTTAACAGATTAACAAGAGAAATATCTCTTCTTCCCAAAATATGTAAAATATTTCGTGTGTGTGTGTATTTACGTAACGGCCGAACCGGACAATACTCCGTATTAATTACCATTAAATCTCTCGTGTTCTCACACATCAGCGCGTGAGAAAGAAAATCACAACAAATTGAAATAACTAACTGTCTAGCAATTAAATGTTAGTGGCAACGACAGTTATAGCGGGAGGCGATTCGCAGGTGGACCGTGAGTGTTGGATAAAATTTGGGGGCGTCGTAAATCTCTATAATCGGTCGTTGACGAAGAGTTTTTCGGAAAATTCGAGTCGGTGCCTGATCGATTTTCACAGCGCATAGTGCACGCACGTGGCGACGCGACGGTCGATGCGACGCGGTTTCGTCACAGCGTCGTTTACGATTGCTATGTCAACTTATGACAGGTTGTTTGCCACTGGATAGTAATAACGTGATTAATTAGCTAAGATCGAGCGTGAATTAAGTACCAGTAAAGGTAAAAGTGTTGCTAGGGGTCCTAATATTAGTAAAGGTAAAAGTGTTGCTAGGGGTCCTAATATTTGTTACTTATAGTAGTTAGCCTTAGGAGTTTACATACTGCCCAAAAAAGACAGGTTTTAAAGAATCTGCAGTACAAGTAGCTTCATTCCTTATGTTGTATATTACTTGGCAGGATATATGACGCATTTAAGTAACGTTTTTTAACACAATTTTGGTCATCTTAAATAGTAGTTTGAGAGAAAATTGAGGGTCATTTTGCGGTCGTAAGAAACCCTAAAAATCAAAGGAAGTTATGAGGGTAAAAGGAGTTATATGCTGACCTTATTAACATTTTCTTGTTTGCTACAGTAAGGGTTCATACCTAAGTAATCGTACTTAAGCTTAAAGTGTTAGAAACATAGCATATTATTAAGCGAAGTCATGTATCTCATTAGAGGTTTACGAACATCCTCATTATTTTGACGAGGCAGAACAGTTTTTCACCTTATTTCACATATGCTTTATGGCAAAGTGGGAAATAAACATCAAAGGTATTAAGGTCCAATGATTATTTGACTTGGACTTCCTAGTGTAACAAATCTTCTAAACGTCTCTCAAAACACAGCAGGTGTGTAATATACTAAAGTACCTTCCTACTTATAAGTATAATGAATTTAATTTAGATGTGTATAAATTATTGTTGATGTACAAGGAAAGCTAGTAAAAATTTCGTGTCGAAGTTTAGCTGTGTGGGCTTGCTCCAAAACATTTATTTATTAAAGCCGCAAACAAATTACTGACAAGTTAGAATAATCTCTCGGAACCTGTTAAAACGCAATTTTTCGGATAATTAAAAAACAACTACTGACCGCGGAAACAAACATTGACATGGTTCTCAGGATTTATGCGATTACTTTCATATTCCAGAAAACACTTAAGTTACAAAAATTGCTTCCGAAAGTTATTTGATGGCGTGACGAAAGTGTTTGTTTAGCGAAAATTTACAATCGTCTATACCATTGGGAGGTAATAGACGGAGGCTACATCAATATCGGTTCTCACGAGAAATGAATCGATGGCGTTTCGTTCGAATGTCTATAGAATTCTTCCATCAAATGCGACAATCGTGCATATCCGTTGATCATTCAACCAAAAAAATTACTTAAAACTAAATCATTTTTGAAATGTCTTTTCATTAACCACATAGATTATAAGGTAGGTACGAATTTTATAAGTTACGTATCATTAATAAATTAGCTATTAATAGGTATCTGGATTAAGCACTAAAAGTAGATATCTATTTATTAAGTGCAAGTAACAATCGTTTGCTATAATTTCACTTTTATATCTACTAAGTAGACCAATTTCAAATAACAATGAAGTCAAATGAATAATGAAATTGGCATTACAGAGGAGGTCTGCGACTGTGACATTTGTTTTGCTTATTGTACTCGTTACGTTATTCATTTAGTTACGTGCTGTCTCTTTACTTGTCTACTTATCGCATTTAAACTATTTGTTATCAATATAATACATAATCAGATCACTATCTAACAAAATAAACATTTATTTTTATAATATAAGAATATCAAGCGACGGTGCCACCATACCCTGCCGCCTTTAAACGTTCTTTGTTCACAATTTATTTCGTTTTAAAACGGAGAAACAATAATATTAATGTGAAGATTGTTGTGGAACTTGTAACTAGCAAGTTGTAAGTCTTTCTAATCCAGAAATCGAACTGTTATAGGTACATACCCACGCGAATCGTTGTCTGTTTCTATCTCATCAGGTAAAAAGTTAATAACGGAATATTTGGCACAGATTATACTATCAGTCATCCTTTGTGTTTCCATAATTCTTCTTTCAAATAATACAAATAGTACGCTCATATCATTTACACTGAACATAAATAGAACATTTAATTTAGAAATAACGGCCTTCATGATCGCTTGCAGTGAGCGTTACAATAGCTGAGACATTCGTTCCAAGTTTTTGTCTAATATAGACACTCTTAGAATTGTAATTTTGTACCAAATAAAAGAAACGAGGGTGTCGACACGGCCGTTTTGTTTTGTAATTAACAATAGAACGACTTTCGTTGCGACGGACCTCATACGGTGACCCTTTACATGAAAGTATAGTTCGTTTGTTTTGAACGAATTATTAGTCTGGTTTAGCACAGAAGAAGGTACAACTAGCGTGTCTTTTTATCATAATTCCTGTAAGCAACGTCTTAGACATTGATGGTAACAATGATTTATTTATAGTCTCTGAGTCATCGGTAGCCATTAGTCGAGCACATTGTCTTAGGAAACTATTCTAAGGCTCGTTGTATACTGTCCTCTCTCAGCTGGATAGCTTTACTTGTTTACAAACATTTTATTAAGGTGCTGTGTTTATTGGCTTCTTTAGAAGGTAATCGTTATTGTAGTGTTGACTTGATTTAGTGCATCTACAAAACAACAGGTGCTTATTGATATTTTGTTTCTTAAATTCGTTAATAAATCATGATCTATTTTCAAATTTTGCATCCCAATTTAACTTCTGAAACCGTATTAGATAGTTGGATTTTGCATGGTAAACTATAAGTATTCAAAACTGTATATTATTTAATTTAACAGTTTACTTAAATTACGTGCGAAATTCTAATTTATGTTCATTGGCATTGAAAAGTTCTGGAACTTAGATGACAGAGGACTGATTTTAATTAAATTCTGCTACTACAAACTTTAAAATTATGTTTCTGCTGTCCAACTTTGTAACTTCCCTATAAGACCTAGTTATTAAAGTTCTTTATATTTTTTGTTTTCAAAAACCGAATTTTGGATTTCAAATTACCTTTTTTAAAATTATATGCTTCTCTCTGTTGTATTCAGAATCATATAAAAAAATATTAGGTTTTTTGTTTATAATGACAAGTTCCTGGTTCAAGTTTAGTAGGTTTTCGTATACAACTTTTGATCCACAATAAATCGAATGTATAAAAACACACATACAAAACCATTACAAAATGCACCTAACCTCTCGAGTTTTGGATCTTTCTGATATAGGTATTAAGTGTACCTATAAATACGTGTGTATTCTACATTTTTATTAACAGCTGTTATAACAAATAGCAGCAATATACCTACACTAAACGAACAAACTAAACATTGCAATAACGATAATATCCTTTCCATGTTGAATATCATTATTAATTAATTAAACGTAACACATTCTACTTAATATATTACAACAGAGGCACTATAGCCCGACGGCTTTTGTTGATTGTAAATGGAATTGACTGAGTTTTCATATATCTGACTCAATTAGCAGTTGGAGTGATTATTGAAATGTCACATATTGGGTGCCTTTGTGCTTCGGCCGGCATGTTGAATTTTCAGTCTCGATTATATGGCAGCAATCGTGAAAGAAATATACGGAATATATATATAAAAGTTTTCAATACTTAGTTTGATTCCTATTATTAATCCGATATGGAGCGGCGTATAGGAGTAGATTATGCTTAGTGTACTAGAGTTATCGTTAATTAGTCCTAGGAAAAACCTGTAGTTAATTACATTTCAATGGACTCATTTAGAATTGAATTTAGCACAAGTTATAATCTAATAGTAATTAATACTATAATAGTATAGTTAGTATTATATTAATTTATTGCATAAACCTACATAAAGTCACATTATCAATATAAAAAAACAGGAAATCTTTTCCACGCGCTGACAGAACAAACATCATTGTTCAATCTTCATTTATCACCCGAAAACAATGAAGCAGTTAGACCCTATCGACGATTTAACAATAGGACTAACAGTACAACAAGATTTTATTGTTTTACGACATTGCTCCTGAACCCGCAGGAGACAGCACCCAAAAATGTTAACCAAAGGCCTTCAAAGAGGCAATTACTCAGATTTAAAACCGTACTACGTTCCAGGAACGATGGAGCGTATTTAGTAGTCGTTTTCTATTGAATGTCGCGACAATTGGCTTTGTTTCAGCATGTGATGATAGGCGTTTAGACGAAATTCTCGAAGTCAAAAGATTTACTTAGCTATTGAGTTTTTTGATGCATTGGAATATCTGCTTGTAATAGTGTAGATTTCTCTAGAAGTTTTCATATTCGTTTGTGTATACTGTATATCATGGAAATCGTTATTTGTTTCTTGTATTTTATTGCATTTAGTTTTATAATATATTTTATGTACTTTATGGTTTTGGTCACATTACCTGTATTAAAGGTTAATTTCATGTGATGTTGATTCCTATAAAATTATATAAAGTACCCTACTAGTGTTAATAACTACATTTTGTATACTAATGAAGCAAGAAAATCCTTCCTTTGCAACAAGCAAAAGCTGTGGGCATTTCATTCGTTTGGTAGCCTCTTATTAAACTCCAACGCATAATATCGTAAAATACCAAGTAAACCTCCCTCAATATTCTGAGTGACTTTGAGGATATTGCTTGTTGAATAATTCGATTAAAGTAAGTAAATGTTAAGTGATAGGCGGGCGGTCTGATGTGGGTCATTTCGCCTTCTTCAACCGAAAGCCCTAATATTTTCTTGATAACGAGCTGTTGCCCGCAGCTTTGCTTGCGGAAATTATAGTTTTGCGGTGATATTTACCCCCTTAAGGGTTGATTAAAAAAAAACGTCGAATAAGGTTCTTCATCCTTTGCAACCATACACCCAAACACGAATTTGAAAACTGCTAGCTTTAAAATTTGGTAAATTTTCATACAAACTTACACCCCTTATTTCACCCCCTTATGGGTTAATTTCCAAAAAATTTTAAATTCCGCACTTCTTAGCTTAGTATCGAAAACCTAAATACTAATTTGCAAACTGCTTGCTTTAATTTTTTTTTAATTTTCATACAAACTTTCATCCCCTATTTCCCCCCCTTAAAGTGGGAATTTCCAAAAATCCGTTCTTAGTGCTCCCCTACACTCTAGAAGGAACCTCTGTGCCAAGTTTCATGCTTCTAGGTCTATCCGTTTAGGCTGTAGCGTGTCTGTCAGTCAATCAACATTTTTATTAAGTATGATTTTTAGTTTGACATTTTCAATATCGGTGGTACCGTCTTTGCCTTTAGTGTTACTGGTGTCAACTTCTCTTAGCTCTTACTTCTTACCTTTTAGCTACCATCCATAAGGGTTTAGGTTGACCTGGAATCGTTTTAGCTTAGGTAGACTCTTAAATATTCTGAATGGTTCTGTTTAACGATACGAAAATATAAATATGTACTACCATGTCAAATTACAGATTTTTAGTATTCACGACGTGGGAGTGGGAGCTAAATCCAAGATATACAATTGAACATGGTGAAACTTAGAAAGCTACCAACTAATATTTTAATTTCCCATTATAATTATAAATATGCATTTCATTAGCTACGTAGTCGTTTAACATTAGTTTAATTAATTATATTGTACAATATAACTGCCGGAATATCTAAATCATTCAACTGTTACTATTATCACATATCATAAAGGCGTTGCGTAACTCCTTTGTATCCTCCATTAAGCTTGGACAATAGTAGCCTTTCAATCAATGAATTGTGGGGCTTTCATGTTAATAACAGAAACAAGATACTGTTATTGTCGTGTTAACAACCTATTAATAGTGTAACATACATTGATATTAATAAGGAAGACACTATAGTGTCTTTGAGGTATACCTCGAAGTCATCCAATGTGATTCTGAAAGAACGTGTACGGGTATTTTTTTTTGTATAGGGGCTGTT
>LGAG01000377.1:115058-143431 GCA_001278395.1 Lerema accius
TTCTCTTAGCTCTTACCTCTTAGTTACTATGTCCTATATACAGTACAGTACATATACTATGTCAGTTATATTAATTAAATACCTACATCTGCCAATCCGTATCAAGTAAGGCTACCATCCATAATGGTTTAGATTGACCTGGAATCGTTTTAGCTTAGGCAGAGGAATTTAGTGTCTTTTCTAATATTTTAATATCCCATTATAATATGCATTCCATTAGCTACGTAGTCGTTTAACATTAGTTTAATTAATTATATTGTACAATATAACTGCCGGAATATCTAAATCATTCAACTGTTACTATTATCTCATATCATAGAGGCGTTGCGTAACTCCTTTGTATCCTCCATTAAGCTTGGACAATAGTAGCCTTTCAATCAATGGATTGTGGGGCTTTCATGTTAATAACAGAAACAAGATATTGTTGTTGTCGTGTTACGCGTAGAATGGTGCATAAACAACCTATTAATAGTGTAACATACGTTGATATTAATAAGGAAGACGCGATACCTTTAAGTTATCCAATGTGATTCTGAAAGAACATGTATGAGTATGTATTTTGTAAAGGGTCTGTTGAGGAAATAAGCCGCAGAGAAATTAGTTTGTCTAGAAGGACAAAGCAGTGCTTCATGAAAGAACAATTTAATTGCTGATTACCCTTAGTAGCACCTTTATTTTTGAGCTGAAACTTTGTCTATCAAATGGCCTCTTGGTTGATTATAGATACTGACAACGACCTGGATTTATAGTAAGTATATAAAGGAAGTGTTTATAATATGGAAGGCTTATTTAAATGAACATAATTATAGGTATGAAGAACGATAACGAAAAATACTTATTTTCCGGGAAGCGTTTTTGTTGCCGCGGGATAGCCGGCGAAACGCCCACCAAAGCAAAGCGAGGGCGGACTAGTTAAATATAAAATAGTGAATTTGTAGTAGTTAGACAAAATGAGACTAGACATTTTAGTTATTGAATTTACCAATTAAAATTTATGCATGCGCCCAAGAAGGCACAGGTATTTTAGTAACTTGTCACCAAAATACTTGAAATAAAACCAGTAACAGCCATAATAAAGCTTCACGAAATTGGGGACCACGAGTATTCTTACAAGCAACTTTGTTAATAAAACTGGCGGTAAATAGCATTCGAGGAATCGACATTTATCGTAAAACAATCAACTTCTTTTACATTTCCGCGAATATGAACTTTCAGCCGTCTCTGACTTCACCGAGGACATTCCAAGAACGAGCAAGAACAATTTAATGTCATGGTAAAGTTTCAATGTCTTAATTTGTTGCAAGTAACAAGGTTTTCGTTAATGTATGGGTAACCGCAGTTTAAGACCTCATGTCGATGCAAGAACAAAGAGAATAGTCCTACTGTTCGGTAGCAAAGACCCCCACGATGCGTCTGTGATGAATCTAAACCACAAACAGCTCTATTCAGCGTACGAAGTTCTGACTTCATCGTATTGTTTCGAAGAAAAGTTAGTGGTGTTTATTGTTGCAAACCAAACTATAATGCTACCGATGGGTGGCTATCCTTTCTTTTGCAGCTACCTGATGACAGAATTGCGACTGGTTATATGGTTATTGATTGCTTCTATATTTATTGCTGTGTCAGGCACCTAGTGAGAACATTGTTTTTATGCAGGTATTATAGATAGGTACCTACTTTATGTAGAAATGTAAGGAAGGATATGGCTTTTAAATGAGAATAAACGATATTCAGATCAGACCACCAAGTCTGTGAAAATAACACATGAAATAAGAAATCTGAAAATGATATTCAAATTCAAATTCAAAATCATTTATTCATATAGGTATCAATGATACACTTATGCACGTCATCTTTTAATCTACTCCCGTTTAGTAAAGGTGCTTTAATGTGGAGGAGAAGAAACGGGGATAGCTTTTAACAATGCTATCTATCTTTTATCCATTTTCTCTTATTGTTTTCTTCTTTATAAGTAATGTGGACTAAGATCTTCTGAAACAATAACCCTGTACACAGGGGCTATACATAAGAACACACCATTACCTATTTCTACAGGTCGTCGTTGTACCCCGGACGTATCCCAGCCACCCAAGTATGCCACACACGTAATGGGCGTATCTACTTTGTCACTTTGAATGCAACCGGGACACAGAGATATATTTTGCAGGACAAAAGATCGAACCGACTAATTCGTGGCTAATACATCAAATACGAAAGAAAATGAAGATCGTTCGATAGTTGAAAGAGCCGCTAGAGTTATTGACGTTTATGTTGGTGTATTGTATGTGGCGTCAGATTGTATGAATGGAAGCGGGGTTACGAAATAGGTGTGAAGTGTTTCTATTGTGTCTTGTTCCATACAGGTATGGGATTTCGGAGGTATATCGTGCCATGCCGATGAAATCGTGTGATGTTTTTCGTTATTATGTGCTGTCTTGTCGTTAGTAAAATTGAGGCGATATTTAGAGTAGTTCATTTACTAATTAGGCATTAAAAACATCAAAGGAACCTTGACAAAATCGGGTCTACTTATATTCCTTTTTTGGTTAATAATACATATATGACAACTGCGGAAAAAAGGTGTAGGTTGTATTTATAAAGAACCTGTAAATAGGTAAATTGTAGAGCTGTTGCTAGATCAATTGAACTGTAAAATGCGAGTACATGTAAACTTATCGAAAAGCGTGGGAAGTATTGGAAATGTCGACGAGAAAATATTAAAATGGAAAATGTATTTCCCGGAACTTATTTCCATTCACGTAGCTAATTGGTTTGAAATCTTTTAGTTGGATAATGAAATTATACTGAAATTTAAAAATAGTTTTAGTCTGTGACCCTTTTTGGTGATTTAAATATGTATTAGGGGACACAAAAATTTTACTATAATTTAATATGCCAAACAATAAGTTATAGACTTGTTCGATATATCTGGTTGCAAGATACGAGTATCAACGGTCTATCAACGAGGTCTTCTATCTGACGACTATGAGCAGTGTCTAATAAAAAAATCTTGATAGTGCAATTTTGTAATAAATTCAATAAAAAATGTATTTTCAAGAGTCATTTTAAACAAAATTTAGCCTTGAACCAACATGTAAAATTTAATCATGTAAAATCTCAAACTCATATAGCTACAATATTTTAAAAAATGTACCTACTGAAAGATGAACTCATCATGTTGGTGAACTGAGTTCGTGATATAGGCCATGACGGTCAACACAAAACTAAAATGGTTCTAAATTGCCAAAGCAACCCAAAAATAGTTTAAAGTTAACGCTTCAGTTGAATTCACGTCTGACTGAAACATGCACACAGGTCGTCCAAAATAGCGATATTTTTCGCCGCCAGAAAATTCAGGAACGTACAGGCGAAAATATTTCTTGTTTCAGTCGTGCTGGAATGTGTAACCGACATTTAATTTGAGACTATTGTACCTGACTGCGCTTTATGCTTGAATAAATTTTATTTTAAGTTCGTTGGAAATGTTGGAATATGTATTTTCTCCCGTGTTACGCAATAGGCAAGTCATCTCACGTACTCATCTACCTACATTTGCAATTTAATGTGTTACAGTCAACGACTGTTAGGTCTAATACCTCTTAATTTCCGTCACCACACCGCTAGATGTATACTTCCAGGTTCCACCATCACCACCTGGATGAATACCTGGAGTTCGGCCACAGTTTGATTCTCACGTCATTTCTCACTACGTAGGTACGTATCAACTGTGGAGTGAACTTTCTCCATCAGCTATCACTATGCTTACTTGGGGTACTTCAGGAAGTCTATCACTTTCTTCTTACTTGTTTGTTGTTGTTGTTGTGTTTCACTTACTAAGGGGTCTATCCGTCTTCTCATTTGCCTGCCTAAGGTAAGAAAATTTAAGGAAGCGTCTACAAAATTTTTTTAATGTTGCATGTAAGGTGCATTACTAAATTTCAATCTGAGATCTAACTGGGACTGACGCGGTCACTCATTATACTTACTGACCACACCCACAGTTACGAGTACTAACTTCGTTAATCACTTAGTTTCAACGAAGACCGGGATATAAGCGCTTCAAATTTGATGCCTAATAGGGTTAAATGACAAACGTTGGCTCAAGGATTAAAATAGAACGCCTGACGTACACTGGCAACATGATACAATTATTTAACTTGCACTGAGATTAGTCGAAAATAAAAGCTGAATGGAAACATTATCGTGCTATGGTTATTTAGAATTCTGCATAGTTGTACGCTCACTTAATTACTTTGACCTATTTACGTTCATTATAACAAGAGGAGTTTAAACCACTAATGTGCAATGGCTGAAACAGTTTTTAAAAGTTATTTATTTAGGCAACCATAATTGTACTTACTATTAAAATTAGAAGATAAAACATGACGCTGTAAGATTTTTATACAAATACTTGACAAATTTTTAAACAAATACAAATATTTGAATCACACAAATGTATGTATAAAAAAAACTTAAATACTTAGTGTATGTACCCTAGATTTTTTAAACTTATAGGTACCTAATAGGTAGGTACTTCGAAGAATTTGAAATAGATACTTGCAACATAGGTCAAAATATTTATTCAAAGTAAATCCCCAAGATAGTAACAATAAAACCCATTTATTAAGAACAAACAATAAACACATTTATTAAGAAGCAATATTATCAAAGGTGATATGCAGTAAAAACAGGGAAACAAAGTTACGTACCATTTATTTATCCAAAGCTCTTTCCCCTAACTATAACATAAATATTTAAAAAGGCGAATATCATGTTTTCACCTTTGACCGTTAATTTTCTAGTTTAGTGTGAGACAGGAAACTCATTGATTTTCCCGGTCTCTCTGACATTGTAGGTACCTAATTTTCCCAATGTCAATGTCATTACAGAAATGTCGGGAACTCTCCGAACGCGGAGAGAGGAATTTTCACTCATTAAAATGCTCGGGAAAGTAATTCAGTTTGTAGACAGCGCATCGTTAATTACACATGCGGGGGTTATTATATTCAAACTTTGTTACACATTGTTCCGTAAAATTGCGTCCTTTTTAAGTGCCTTTAGTAAACCGTTAGTATTTTAGCACTCTAGAAGTTTCATTGTTTGAACCTTGACTTGCTTCTTGTAGCATCACGCTGATAAAATTAAAAGGAATTTTGAGTGTAGGTCGAAGCGTAGAAGCCATTTATAGTTAAAGGTTAATAATAATTAATGACAAAGTTAAACACTACACGTATATCTAAGTAAAGCTTAAGTGTTTTTGCATATAAGACGTCTTAAAACAAACTTTTAAGACAATTTATCGACGCGAAAAACGAAGGAATAAGATATGTTTTACTGCACACAATTTATCACTTCGAATCCTTAAAAAGTTAAACGCGACTTAAAAATAAATTGGCAAAATGGCGGCATCATCATTCAGGGGTGAACAAATAATCAGGGCAGTAATGGTAGTCGGTTATTTACTTTTGACGATTTATATTTAACGTGGGGCGATTCTGAATTAATTCGGGTGGGGTTTTGTAATGGTAACGCCGTTCAGTTACGCCTCGTTGAAAGGGGAACACTATATTTAGGGGCTGCGTGACTTTGTAACGAAAGAGGGGACCCCATTGTACTTTTAGTTGTACTTTCACAAATGTTTGTAAATGATAACGGTAACGTGACTTTCCAGCCGAACATTTTTTACGTTAAAAGTCATAGAACACAGTTGAAAATATTCGTTTTACTGGTAGATGACAAATTATTTGCCTCATATATACCGATACTTAAAGCGTAAAATATTTTTAACTTGTTTTGATTTCATGAAGAATTACCTACAACAGAAAATTATGATCCAAGTCTGCCTAACAAAGATTGAAATCGGGCATAAAATCGGCCATTTAAAAGAGCATTATTAAACAAGGTTTTTTAAAGTATTTTAGTCCTAAAAGATTTCTAGACAATCTTTTATCCTTCAATAATATCTTTACAAAGTTACGCTACTTTGCTTTCATCTTCTCCTATTTCATTATTCCATTGTTAGCTTTTAAAGATAATAACTACAAAGTATAATGCCAATCACTGGCAGAATAGCCCCTTAATACGTAGGTGCCAAGATTTTCCTTGCATTAACTTCTATTTCTTAGGACAACTTTGTATCAGATTACAGTTGATACATTCAATATCATGAGACAAAATACTATCCCTGCAAAGAAAATATTTTCATTCATTTTATAAAAGAAAATATTGACTTGATTCGTGAAAACAATGTTGAAAGAGAGCGGTCAAAAGAAAATCAGTCAACAATAAGGTCCTTTTCAGTGTATTTAATGTTAATTTAGGTTTATTTCTTTAACAACATTTAATTCAGATTTTCAAGTGCTAAGACGCTCCTTCATTCTCAAGTCTAACCTAAACTAGGTGGTTAGTGGTAACTTTTATTTGCAGATAATCAGAATTGAAACAATATTCCACTCTTTTATAAGACCTATAAAACTATACTTTTAACAATATCAACTTATTCAACGACTTGGTTTAATATCCAGAAAATAATTAGTTTTTGTGTAGTGAAATTTAGGATGTAACTTTTTTTTTAATTAAATCAAAATATTCAAACTATATTCTTTAAAAACGTTAAATTCTTTCACAAGCCTAATCACCGCAACTAAAAATAATGTTACCGTAATAAGACACAGTTGTACTAGGTGCGCCATCTGTTGTCAAATTTTTGAAACTTATTCAGTAAATAAAATCTGCAATAGATAATTTATTTTTAAATGTTAATGGTTGCATAGTTAAGATATATGAGGACGTAACTACTACCTTTATTATATCACATGAGGTAATTAAACCGATAGCATAAATAAGAGCCATAATAATTAGAGCTCAGTTTTCTCGTCAAAATTGGAGTTCTTAGAATTACATTAACATGTTTGTATCTAAATAAATATGCCATAAATAGCTTTAGATCGTGGGTTGTCAAAATGTATGATGATACACCTGTTACCAAGGTGTAGGCTCCTCAATGAATATCGTACAAAGACTTCAAAGGTATTTCAGGCAAAGAATTTGTATAAAATAAACATTGTGAGAAAGAATTTTCTTCACAATAACGCTAGGAAAATAATTCAAGGAAAATGGCTTTATTGTAGTGGATTTTTTTTATAACAGTAACATTGAATATATTTTTAGTACCCACTATAAATACTAAAAAAATTATGTATACAAATATATATGAGTTTGGTATAAAATATAATATTATTATGTGTAAAATATATGTGTACGGTATTTTCAAGTAGTGGCAGAGATGGGCCAAACATAATTTAAAAATATAAGTCTTAGAGGCAAGGTAGTAATTTCTTAGATAGATATCGATCTCAAAGTAAGACCTAAGCTACGAGGCATTCGTATTTTGAGAACAGAAGGTGAATAAAGAGAATCCGCGGATAACTGAATTAAAGTATCAACAGTTACCTACATTTCGCAACATTTCTATTTCTGTATTGTGTATTCCCCATTATTCAGTAACAAGATACGTAGGAAGCTGAATAGAGTTACGTTAAGCTGCTTTTCCGCTTAAATCCTTCATGTTAGTAACGAACAAAATATGTATGAAATATACCTAATGTTTGTTTATCTGTTTAAGCCACAAAGGGAATTGTCATTGAAGCTGCGATTAGTAGTTTTCTAATGGCATTTTAAAATGCAAGTGATCATCGTCGCAACCTATAACTGTCTCATTGCTAGGCTCGGTTCTCCTCTCACAAAGTTAGGGTACAAGTCATAGTCCACCACGCTGGATTAGTGCGGATTGGCAGACTTCACACACCTTTGAGAACTTTATGGAGGCGTTTGGGTTTTCCTCACGATGTTTTCTTTCACCGTAGCAAGTGATAATTAGTCTCTAATACGCACATAACTTTTTAAATTATAGGTGCGTAACGGGGGGTTTCAACCCAGGAACTTCCGTTTGAGAGACTAACTTTCAAGCCGCTAAGCTATCAAAATGCAAGTGATACTTAGTAATAATAATAAGTAATTAAGTAACTTGCATAAACGATAGTTAAGTGTCGTAATTCTATTTTTTAACTAATGGTGTAATATCTCTCTGTGTCTAATGTCTATGCAGTAGTTTCGATACATAAGAAAAAAAAACACATTTTTTTGCACTTTCTGTGTAACATGCGTTGCAAATAGGTATATATGTAGGTAGGTAATATGTTACGAGTACCTATGTTTATAGTTATTTCATTTCACTCTTAAGAAAGCCCCACAGTAAGTACCCGTGCCCTGTATCGAGCTCAGTACTGGTGCACCGCAGTCGGCCGTTAAGTTGTATTCAAATCTACTATCACTTAAAATAAACACTTCATTGATTGTCACGATTTATGTTAAAACCACTAAGGTCACTTTAAGAAATCGTTTGAAAGTTTTAAACTGAGTCCGTATCTAGGTAATATTTAAACACTTTTTGTTGATTTTCGTAGTTGGATTCACTTCTTTTTGTGAGTGAGAGTGTAAATAGATTTTTGCAATTTTTTATATCATTGCTCACTGTCTGTGTTCGGAGCTTAATGGAGCTAGGGTGTCGAAAACTATTTTGTAGATTAAGTAACAAAAATTGGTCGGGAGATAAAATTTTAAAACAAACCTTTTGTTTACAGGAGCCTTGTTTTTAAAACCTCTCACAACTATGAGTAATTTAGGCGACTTATATTTAACATAACTATGAGTAACTTTGGCGATTATCTATTCATTTATTATTAGGTAGCCTAGAGAATTATGTCGTATGCTGCTTCAATATGGATTAGTAGAATAGTTACGAAACATCCTGTGCACCTGTTACTAAAGATGTTGGAAAAGTAGTAACGAGTCTTTAATTATTAACGATAAGTATTTTAGTCGATCACTAATCATTGAATTTAGGTATTACGTACGGATCATTTTGTGACTTATTTTTTGACTAGTTTTTCCAAGTTACATCTGATAGGTAATGATAAAATTGTGTTGAAGGTTTTAATAAAGTACGCAGCTGGTTGTATAAACAGAATTATCACAGTTACCAAACTACTTAGGAAAATCGATCAATTCAAGATTAAAATGTCATTGACCTCTTTCGATTAAATTGAAGAATCTTAACGCTCTGTAAACAAGGGATGGCTGTACGAGTACTAATAGATTTCGATTTCAACGATAAATTTTCCGTTTGTATTTCATTAACAAAACAATAAACTTAAGAGTCTAAATCCATCTTGATTTTACAATAAACTTCACGATTGAATTTTACTTTACTAAAAACAAGAATCCTTTACAAACCCGTACACAAAGGGGTCGCGTGCAGAATCGCATGCGTAATGCCAAGATACGTGTAAAATTAAGTGTTAAAAATTAGTGTAGAAATGGTGATTAGATGCAGGTATTTAGCGGTTGCGGTACGGTGGGATTGAGCAGTCACATCTCACCATATAGTTCAACCGACACGCATATGATACGCCACCATATCACAATTCTATGCTTCGTTTGTTCCATTATGATAGGCGGTGAATTCATGTCATATGCCTAATTATATCGCACTAATTTTACTGAATACAATCGATAGTCGCGCTTGCCTGCAACTGTAAATAAAATAGCATCTAACTAAATCGACAGAAACTTTATTTTGGGAATCGATTTCTTTGAACGCTTTTTGTTAGTCGCATTGTTTTGTTCGGCCTTGTCCGAACGTTGATGGATCGAGCGAGCCCGACGCTCATTATTACATTGGACTCATAAAAGAAGCTACTTTAGTTTGTTAAGAGCTACTAGTATTACACATGGGAATCACCAATCAAACGTTGACGTTTCTGAGATGTATGGACGGTAGTAATCAGTCTTTCTGCACTTTCCAAGTCGACGCTTTGTGAACTTGTCTGTCGAGTTCGAGTACCGGCCAGCTTGTCCTGATACCTGCTACTTTACTCCTTTCTTTTTTCATTTGAAGAATATTGAAATTTAATTAAAATTCCTAAGATCTCAGATCAGCGTAGTTTGATATTAATCATCGTGCTGCAGTTCTAATAAAGTTGATTAAAATTGGTTATAAGTGTTATTATGTACGATGTTATGATTAAGTCTTGTGAATGGTTCATTTATTACCACTACTCTATCCTCTTCTAGGTAAAATAAATGCGGCTTTAATACATTCAATATCTTTGCTATTCTATATTTTTGAAATGAAACATATTCAATGTTATTATTTGTTACCTTTTTTTAAGGTAGGTCGGTACTGTTAAGCGTCATAATGCGACGATGGAATATTATTATGATGAATCATGAATATGTTTTCTTTTTGCGATATACGTTGTGTTTTTGTTTCATTTGCGTGTAGGTGTTGCACTTACATGAGAGAAATCAAATAGGCAACGAGCTGGAGTCTATAAATAGTGGGGTTTATGCCTCGTTGCTAGCATTAAATTTTTGATAAAGATATTAAATCTGCTAGCATTCATAAAATTCAGTGAATCGACTTAGATTATCTTAACGCTACGAATATATCTGAGAATATTAAAATTTATTATGAATTTCGTTTATCGATAAATTTAGTTTTTACTTTCATAATAATTATTTTAATAGAGGAAAATATTTGATTTCAACCTTTACAAGGAATAATACTTGATTTTATGCTTCATTTGTAATTATTTATATATTCACTTATTTCATATAACATATTATAATGTTGATAGATTACATTTAATTGAGCTAAAATAAATGTAGCGTCATAAATTTTGTGACAGCAAAAAGCGAACGTAAAAATTAATTACGTGCAATTGGCACGCTATTCTAATAATCATAAATTACGAGTAGAATCGGATCAAACGCGGTAGGTCCGACAACAATGTGCGAAACATTAAAAATATCAACAAAGGAACTTTTGACGTTCATAGTACATACTTTGCAACCAATCAAATTTGACATCACTAAAAATAATTTAACGCTAATATCGTCCTTATCTCTGTGACGTAAGGTTCATGGTGATTGTAATTGAGTGTAAATAGGATGCGGTTCATAGTTGTCGCTCGCGCCAGCTGGCATACCGTGGAAAATCGATTTTCACGTGAGCCCGACGGATGTCGCATCTGCGCGACTGTACGAGCCGCTCCTGCATCCGAAATATTCGACCAGGGAAATCATAATGGGTTTATTGCAATGGCTTAAGAGATCTCTTAAAAACTTCAATCACTGCTAACGAACTAAGTTTTGTTATTGATTTTGTTTTTGTTAATATATATTTGAAATTTGTTGGGAATTAGTCACTTTACATAATGTATCAGTTAATACTCGAAAAATAAATCATTACAAGTAATGAAATGAAATAACCATAGAATACACTGCACTGCCCACATTTTGTCAAATATAATTAACTTAATTTAATGTTTCACTAAAGCGAAATTATTTGGAATTTCTCGTGAAAGGAAATTTTAAATCAATCGTTCATTAATATCAGTCATATTAATAGACAGCGTAATTAATTACGTTCAATTGAATTTGCACAATCCCACGCAGATTATCGGAATTTCGATATAGGTCAAGGGCACAAACCACGAGCAATTGTGTACACGTGCATATACAATTTTCAAACAGTACCTTAAAAACACAATTTTGGAGATAAAAATGGTAACATTTGTTTGTAGAAACTGTCAAACAAACAAATTACCACAACCTGTCACCCTCATACAAATGGCGACTCTGATTAGACATATTACTCCTATAACTGACAAGTTCCGTTCCAATCTATTAACGATACGTCACATAACTGACCATCAACAACCACAGTCAACAAATGAACAAAAACACTAAAGACCACACATGGTCAGGAGACGAAATCGTTGAACTATCACCGTTGCGAATCGTTTTAACGGTAAGATGCAAACATATAATCATTCGTTCTATTTGTTTCAAGCCAGCCGTAACCGGGATTTTAAATAAAAACATCAAAGGGGGTGCGTAAAGCAAACCCGAAGGAGTAATTATGATTGGTCTCGCTTTACCGGAAATAGTTTGTGTCGCTATTAATTTCGTGTATTTTAGGAACGAGACCTGTGCGGTGTTTCTTGTAGGTCCCTGGCAGACAAACTGGCAGACTTAATTCTTCTATAATTATCCTCAAAATTGTTTTTACGCATACACATTTTAATAATTTACAGTTGAAATTTTACAGGTTTGTAGTTTGAGTAACTTCTTTGGTCAGGTTTGCGCGATATTATGTATTATCGCGATATATTCGCCTTCATATTAAAACGTAGGCGGCATCTAGTAATAAATTAGTGTTACTAAAATTGTCTATAAGACCTGTAAGGCTTTAAAACTTGTCCTTGAAAACGTACTTTATATACCCTAAACTTACTAGACGAGGTACCTGTTCGATAATTCAAATTTCTTGATTCTGAAATTCGAATCAAAAAATAATTGCGTAGATTGCGGAACTGCAGTACAAAACTGCAGAACTCCAGGAGGCATTGCTATTCGAATTTTAAATCTGAAATAAAATTCGAAATTCAAATTCCCATTAAAATTAAAGCGAATGCATCTAACACGAGCGAGCGAGCGGATTAGAACTAGCCGCGTAGCTGCAGGAGTGCAGGACGCACCCGCTTAGCGTGACGCATCGCGATTTCCACGCATCCATCCCGCGCCGCTTTGTCACAAAGGAAATTAACAGCGCGCCCGTGTGCGTGCTGTTTGTCAGTACGTGGGTACGGTGCGCAGAAAAGTCCGCAAATAATTTTTTAATTTTTTTTACCTCAAAACAGACTTCAGATTCAGTTGTCTACTATCTTTCTCGTCACATCTAACTTGGCTGGCAATGCATCAACGATGTCTTTGTCTGTCATGAATGACGCAGGTCATTTACACTTTAAACATCTAATTAAAACAAATTCTCTGAAGCAAATGTTCTATTCTGATTCCACCTAGCGTAATTGTTAAAATAAGTATTACTAAACTTCAAAGTACATTATTTTATGCAAGTTTGTTCTCCATAGTGACACTTCTTAGGGGAACTATGAGTAGTAGGAAAAATTTAAGGCCTTATGACTAGTGTTTGAAAAACTTAGTACAAATAAGTGTGAACGATAATATTAAATGAATACACAGTCAATGTCCGTTAAAAATAAGGGTATAAAAAGCAACTGTATTTGTTGTCGGTACTTGTTCTATAATCAACCGTCAGTATGCCAATGAAGGAAGAACCATTGTTACGTTGTTCAATGAAAAGTTCTATTTGAGTAGAGGTGGGCATTTTTTGTGTTTTTAAAGTAATTTTCAGCAGATGTTCTTATTTGATCGATCAGGTTTGTGTTAAAAACGCAGCGGACGCTTATTTTTTAAGGCATGAAATTACTTTCCCGACCCACACTCTTATGTATATGAAGGTAAAATATGATGTTTGGATCTTATTAAATATTAATTATTTGTCTTTAACCAGGTATACAAATAGGCCTTATTTAAATATAAGATAAATAAAATTGACAGATGAGGTCCTAAGATATGTCCACAGATACATAATTAAAAAATATAGACTGAAAACATATCAGTACTTCTTTACACGCTATAAATATAAAGTGATATCTACACTCTATTTGTGCCTACGAGTAGTGTAGATAATATTGTCATAATGCATTGTGAAATAGGCCTATCATTAAAACAATACTGTTGAGAAGTACTGTTGTTATTTGGATTACCCATAACAACTGGTTTTATGTTCAATCTATGTATTTTGAAACCGAGTAGAACGGAATTTTATAACCGAAACACATCTAGAATGTCTACGATCTTAACCTGAGTTGATGAGCTGCGTGATTCATCTATGAGAACAATATTGAGAAAATTTCTCGAATAACTTGTTTACAGTTTTGTCCAATTAAAAAAAAAATGTAGTCATTTAAATTTTACGTTTCGTTACCCGAACGGCCAAAGAATTGTTATCGACCGAATAATGAATATAAGTTTTTGGGTCTAATTCTCCTAACCGTGGGAAAAGAGCGCTTGGTTTTCTTGATTTCGGTAAACTTATGAGCGATTTTTTCGCGAATAAGTGATTCGGTTGACGGCGCGACCTGTTCTGCACATTTAGAAGATACCGTTGGAGAAAAAAAAAATTTAAATTGCGGTAAAATGTGCTCTAGTATTTAATTTGAGCATGTCATTTTGAAAGTTTATGCTATAAAATGTTATTAACACTACTACTGATATTTTTTTAAACAATAACAAATGACAGACCTCTCACAGAGAGATTCACGGTAAATAATTATGCCCCGTGAACATGAACGAACCTTCTAATTGATATTTATTTTTGCTCCAAACCTAAAATTTAATGCACAAATAGATATATAAATAAAATTTTAAATAATACACTATATAGAAACCGTATCAAACTACGTCGATAGATTAGCGAATTATACGGTAAAGTAAATGGTTAAACAAAGCAAGCCTGGTTTCTCTTAAAGAAGTCATTATGCATAATATTAGTAGTTAAAACCTATGGTTTCACCCGTTTAATAGATCCTTACAGTTCTAAAATGCTAAATAGTTTAGATACAAATTACATCCCACACAATTCTAGCCGCAAGTTTCTCAGCAATTCAACTAATCGTACACAAAACACCTTCTCTTTTGCTGACGTTTACCATTAATATACTTGTGAGTTTATGTTTCCCATGGTGGTCTGACATCGGCAATGTACTTTGTAACTTGCCCAAAGAAGTCAGGAAAACGTGAAACAAATTTCAAAAGGATTTGGACCGCGTTATGAGGCTCTGTTCCCGCAAAGAAATGTCCGTCAGTTGGTAACAATACACCGATAAAACTTATTACGCGTTCTTCACCTTGTACTTGTTTGAGTAGCGAGAATACTAAAGAAAAATCTACAGGTATCGGCGCAGACGGTCAAAGGTGATTTTAAAGTAAAATCTGGATTTACGTTTCTAGGAACTTGTTGATATTGTAATGTCCAATCATCTATATTAAAATATCGATGCAAAATTGATCTTTAGTGCTCAAGACACTGAGTCTAGGCATTAGCGTTTGTTTCTTTATTAGGAGAATCAATAGCAACTTAAGCAGTGATCATTTAGTAAACATATTATATGGATTCAGTTGATGTTAGAACCTTGTCTAATTTTTCGCGCCTTTTAATGTTGATTTGGACTCGAAGTTAATAAAGAATCTCACCAAAAATATTGACGTTACATAATAATTTTAAACAAGCCATTTTAATAGCCCGATAAGTCCAAATTCGTACAAACACCCTCTTTATAGATGTTAATTCGTAACATTGAGCTCAAACTCAACGAATAAAAAGATCATTAAGATGTAAAGGTGTGTCGTACTCACAAAGTGACGAATATTTCACTTGAAGCCGGCATATTGCAAGAGCTCGTGACAAACTCAAAGTGAATATAATAATGTAATTGGATGTAATGTGCTGTTATTCGCTATCCAGGCGACTTTATCCGTTACGTGATCTTGTCGCCTCGGTCGATGTGAATCCTTAACGGTACATTGAGCTTTGCTAAGTTTTGCTTAAAAGATTGTACTGAAAGCTGTGCTCTGACCTTTTCCCTTTTATTGTAATGACATATATTTTGTGGTACTTTACACCACGAGTAACCAATTATTGCTATTTTACTTGAATGTATTTGAGAGGCATTCAGATTATTACCATGTGATATTCAAGGGTTAACTACATTTATGTAGTAAAGGGTGTAGAAATGTTGTTAATTAATTTTGTGGTTTGTGTAAAGTTAGGTTGTATGAGTGTTTATTGTTTAGTAATATTATTGCCATGAGATTCCTTTACAAAAACTTATATTTGTCTGTCAGAAATATTTGAAGAGTAAGTGTGTAGTTAGATTTTCGGAATTTAATATGGATTTTGGTTACTGCATTACATTCTTTAATTCAGTATCTCATTCTATTTCTTCGATCTTTTTTGTTTACTCTGTAATTTACCTTCAGAACAGTATTTGTGAAGTTGAACACAGTTTTCTTGAGAATTTCCTATTTCGTGTATGTTGAATTAAGTTTAGTTTTGTACTACGAAAAGTTATAAAAACTGTTTCTTTCTTAAGATTTCTCGAGAAAAAGAGCAGGCGTTTATACAAAACCTATTTTCTCATAGTAAGTTTCGAAACATTAAAGCACCGCCTATCTAGAGAAAGTGGAAAAAACTATCAGGAAAACGTAATTATGCAATAAACGATCACAAATTACCACATTAAATATTTGCACCGTAATAATATTTTTACTTCGTTTTCCATTTCAATAATTAACTTTTTATTAGTAGTTAGTTTTTTTTATTAGTGTCTTTTCTAAGTTGACCATAAGAAAGCCTTCTAATGATTTTGAAACGCATATATTTTTCTTTAATTAGTATAAATATAATATTTGAAGTTTTTGAAGTAAACGTTACCTACGTAATTGAGAAAGAAAGTGATTATAGCCAATTGTGACTTTAATTCTTCTTTATTACGAAAAGTATAAGAAGTTGACTCTTAATACTCTTCTGAACAAAAATGATACGAATCTGTTTTAGTGGTCAATTGTAACTTCGGATTAATACAAAGTACTGAACATATAACTGTAAAACACACTACGGAACTCCAAAGAGAGTTCAGAGGCGCCGACGTCTGTATCATATCTCATAATCGGGAAGTGGGATCATAATAAGGGGCGATTGTCCCAAACCGTGGTATGACTTGCACATTTGCCATTCGTACGACAAGGGTTAATACATTTAATGATGGTCGCCTATTACGAGTTGTTAGGCAAACGACATAGAACGAACCGACGAAACTAATTCGCTATGCTGCGTTAAAGGAACTTTTCTATCAATATTAGGTGATTAAGCCTTTAGTGGATGTCATTTGGCAATTGCTAGGATGTGGTGTCGTAAATTTGATGAAGAGGTATTTAATTTCACTGAGCACATCGAGTTAAATACAAAGTACCTAATGCTTTTAACTAGTTATCAAGAATCGATCTTGCTGATACCAAAACATTGATTATTGTTATCTTAAAAAGCTTACGTTGGAAATGTCGTAAGTTGATATTTTTGATACTATTTTCGCGTACAAAATTTTGCTGCATTATTTTTACGATAGTAGGTATCCATTTTTGTCACGTTATCTATGTCACAGCCTGGATGATTAATTGCTCTCTCGTTTACTTGTAGATACTTACTCAAAGTTGTTGTTTTCATATTATAGAGATTTTCATTTTTACCATTTATTTTTAGTATCTAATGATTTTGTCCTTAGTATAAGTTCCTGAATTTAATTTTCTGTAAAAGTAGATTCTCTTTCCCTTCTTGACCAGCAAAAAGTCAGTAATGCCTACAAGATTTTATTGCTCGTTAATGTCTATTGCTGACCTGTAAGTTAAGAAGTTACACTAATAAGACTAAATGACACAAATTGTTATGTATAAAATTTAAAGTTACAGGCACGTATTGTATATTGTATATTCTTTATTGTAACTTTTGATAACATAATCTTGTAATACAAAATATCTATTTATAACAATCATGAGGCAAAAATACCGTTTAGGCATGTCAATTTACTTACTACAGTTAAAAATTTTAAAATTACGTAATATTATGTAATCCAATGTTATGCATATTTTTTTGTTGTTTTTACTCTCTACATTATTACGAGTTGTAATCATTATCTTCTTATCGAATATTCCACTTGTGAGTTGCGTAAAAATAGTATTTAAAATGGAATAAATATATCTGTACCTGTTTTATTTAATATTGCCTATTTATGTTATTTTAATTTTAATTGTGTATAATTCTTTGAAAAAGATCAATCTTTTTTTTTGTTATAAAAGATATTTATGGTATGTAATTTTAAGGGAAAGTTTATTGACCATATTAATTTATACCTTCATTACCATACTTACAATCTTACCAATTAATTAAGCTGGAGTGGCTTCAGTCAGGACGCGGCTATATTTCAAGAAACTGACAAATGCGTCCGCTCCATCACAACGGATAAAATATTATTAAAACAAACAAATGAACAAAAAAGATATCTTTTCGAAAGAGCCGAAATCAATGTGCGAGCTTCGGTACGTTGCTGGTGGTTGCATCAACTACGAAAGGGAATTTATTTTTCTTTGACGCCAATGAATCTTATGCTTTTTGATTTGTGTTTAAAGTTTAAATTAAGTTGCATGGTTCTGAGACAATAAGTACGAAAGGTCGATCAGTTTCGTAGCAGTAATTTAATGTAACAGTTAATATGACAGCGGGCATGAGCGTGCCAGCGGGTCGCCGGTGTATTATATTTATGCACTCACACCTGGAGGTCTACTTTGAGTATTTTATTTTGAGTAGATGTCTCGATGTTATAGAGCACTCGAATTTATGTTGAGGCCGATAAATACGGGCTATTAATTACTGATTGTGTTACAGTTCTGTTAATTCATCGTGATTAATGCCAATGCTTCGTCCTTTTAGATTCAAAGGCAGCGTTTGTTGACGCTTTTGTTTACGGCTTCCAATTACAGGGACTATCAAAATAATCGTAGGTGTTCGCTGATTAATTATTGAGTGGAGTCGGTAATAAATTATTAGTTGTGAATATTTTAAAGTCTGTTAATAGTTTCTACAAAAAATGGCGTTACTTGCGGGGGTGGGAGATTTGGAGTGAATGAGTAGTTGTGAAGTCCATTTTCTGCCTAAATAAAGATTAATCGAATGTGATAATTTATTCTTACAATATGGCTGTGGCATAGTTTTTTATTGTCTTTAAAGATATAAAATAAAAATTACGGAAATCTCTTTTAACACTAACATTTAAGAAAATTTGTTTAATTGAGCTATAACAGATTAGGTATAATACGAGACAGCCTGAATTTGCTTATGATTGTAAGGTTGTGGCGAGCCTAAGAAAGCGATTTGGAGTATATAATAGACTAACAGTAAGCACACTAGAATACTAGTCTTGAGAACATCAAATTCTACAATGCATCTTGAAGATACTGTAAACTATCTGAAAAAGCCTTTTTTAAAGTCTGAGCTTTCAATGTACTCTTTATTAATTCAACAGCAAAAGAAAAGCTATTAAATTAGACCCAAAAACTGTGCATTACCCGTCGGTTGACCTCAGTGAAACGCTTGGCTAATTGTTTATCTCCGGACGAATCGGCCGGCAGCTCGAGATCAGGTGTTAACACCCGTGGGGAATCGTGACAGACCGTTCTCTCTCATTTCCCCTAAATATTCACATGTTTTTTTAGGGTTCCGTACCTAAAAGGTAAAAACGAAACCCTAACAACCTAAGCCTCCGCTGTCTGTCTGTCTGTCTGTCTGTCACCAGGCTGTATCTCATAAACGGTGATAGCTAGAAAGTTGAAATTTTCACAAATTACTCGTATGTAAATCCGTTGCCGCTATAACAACAAATAGTAAAAATTAAAAAATTAAAATATTAAACGGGGGCTCCCATACAACAATCGTAATTTTTAAGATTTTTTTTCTCGATCTTAATAAACAAATAAAAACTTGAATATTATAAAAAAAGAAAGTATTTTTTATAAATGATGACACGGAATCCTTCATGCTCGAGTCTGAGTTATTTTTTTTTATACGTTTGTGTAATAAAGAAATAGAAAATTGACTACCAGTTCTGGGTGCTAGTAAACAATTGCAATGATAAGTTGGGGTGAACAATATTTACTATCTTATAGTTGAAAGAACGTATTCTCGCTTGCGATGTTTCCTATTTATCAGCAGTCAATGTAACTGTAATAGGTTCCTTTGTAAATAATTCAACATTTTCGATATATTTTAATCTTATATCCAACTTAAACAGTTTTTATTCTACCCTAAAAATATACCTTCATTTAAAATAATAAAAAAGTAAAAAAATATCTTACTCGTATATGTGAATTTTGAGCGCCAATATTTTAGGAATCGCTCAAGGCTTCCCAAAAGCACTGGAAGTTCCAATACCTATTTGGGATCGTAATGTTTCGTTGGAAGTACTGGAGATTCAACGAATGCGTCAGTTGCTGCAAACACGTGTAATTTGAAATGAAATGTTACCCGATTGATGTCTTTGTTCGGATTCGAAAACATTTTATGACTCGCCGAGAGCTGCTGACTAAGTTTCTTTCCTAAATGTGTAAGTTATTCTTGTATTATTTGGGAAGAGGTCAATATCATCGTTTTGTATTGGCACTGCAAGTTAAATTGCACTTTGACTACCAGCTTTGATTTCAGTGTTTAAAATATCAGTATCAGTTTTATAAACAATTTTTTTCTCAAGCAATGTTTTTACAAGGCGCCATTGAGACGTAATATTTAATTTGTCGTACTCCCGATTAAAACACACAAGATAATGTTTAATATTCCGTGCACGGCGAAACAAAATTAAATTATCTGCCGTCATTACATTAACCTCGAAGGTACTCATCAGTGAATTCCCGCCCTTGTGACGCGGCTTAATGATATGCGAAATCTTTAAATACATCATTACTACTGCACCATTGAATTTAAGTCTTGTTTTGGGGAAATAATTTGGGGTTAATTGAATGGATTATAACTATGTGTTTATAGCATTCCGGCAGGTGTGAAGTGAGAGGAAACACGCAATTGTGCGAAAGTTATCATTGTATTATTTGATCATCTTTAGGGTTGCCACGTGGTCAAAGATCATCATCACCATTTTGTGCTCTATATTCGGCTAATAATTTATCGAGGCCATACACACCTAAAGTAATTAGAATTATGTTAGCATATTCACCTTAATCTTTCTCCTTTTTATCATGAAATTTAAAAAAAAAAAATCTACACACTTTTTTACCTTTTGTAGTTTATTTTAGACCCGTTGCAGCTAATTTCAGTTCAAATGATTCAATTTCGCCTGTCCTTCAAACCACTGTTATTTATTTATGTTTCGTAATTGACAACTTTTCAGTTTCAGTTACAATATTTGCAATAATATGAAATGAATACAGTTATTTGGTAAGTGATATTGAATCCATTATATTATATTTGAATAGCGCAGATCTCTGGAAATGAGAACACTGCTCAAACAAGCGAAAACCTTTTATTAAAATGTGAGTGGGGTTGGGATAAAACGCGACCGTCCATACTAATCTAGCCCATTTGCCATAGAACATAGAACACGTAAAAGTACCATGCTTCTAGAATTAGTATCAAAATCATCACTATTTTTACAAGCTTTTATTTAGTAACACCTGTCCCGGTGTTTGTAATCAAATCTTGCAAGCTAAATTTCACCCACTTCCCGGTGTCCGATTGAGCTAAAATTTTACACACTGGTCCAGTCCTGATGACAAGACGTGTTTATAATAAGTATGATGTGATACTGCTACCAGGATTGGCTCCAGACGATTGAACTCCTCAACCGTTACAAGTAGGGACTTGAAATTTTGCACTTTATACCTTTTTAGTTCTTTTTCTTATTAACATGTAATAAAAGTTTGTTTTAAAAAAAAACTTTTTAAACATTAGTTTGTCTCTTAAATGTATTGACGAGTATGTGAGCTGTCTTTTGATTCGTCTGCACTGTGGGAGTATTATATTCGCAGTGAAATATTTAAATAGATCTATGTAAAGTCGTATTGTTGTGTCAAAGTTATTCTTAACTTATTTAATAAATTAAGTTTAGGTAAGTACTACTAGGTACCTAGTAGTAGGTAAATGGCTAACCTCTGCACAAGTAAAAGTGTTCGTGGTCACTTCTATTCGCGTAACTTTTCTATGCAACGGAATAACGTCTTTATGATTCCTAAATAACGAGTATGTTGATTTATCTGAAAATGTATCTGTAAATACGGATTAGAAATATTTGAAAAGAAAACTCAGAAAGTACACATTGAACAATCGTCGTTAGAGTTGTCAATTTTTATGTGGTGTTTGAAAACATAATGTTAATATAATATAACTATCTTACGCTTTCGCATTGACTTTATATATGTTGCGTACGTAAGGAATAAACAAAAAATTTTGACAGTGATTACAAGCATCAACAACTTAAGAACGAACGTTTTTTTCTTACTTACATATCTGCTCTGATTCGAACCTAGAATTTTTTACTTTAGCAAGTGGGCTATTTTATGTTATTACGGGTATATCACCTTGATAATATTAATTTTTTCATACTATAGTTACTTAGACTGACGCCAAATCGGGCTACAAGAAAACGACTCTACAAAAATTCCGGGTCTTTAAATTTCCTAGGAAAGAAATTGAGAATTGTGTGCTAGAATGAATCGATAAATAATAATTGTTTGTAACCATACAATTGTTATTATTAAAATTGTTTAACGACACGACAAAACATTCTCACAATTTTGTTTCAATCATAACAATATTCCCACAGGATTTAATTAGGTACGAAAACGATTCTCGTACGCGCGTGAACACGATTAATCGACGGGCAATTAACTCAATATCTAGACAAGCGTCAATAGGATCAACAAATTATATCTCCGCCGCTTCGGCTGGCAATAAAGAAATCAATCAGTGGATTAGGTATTTCAAATCAATAAAATCTGAAAAGGTCATTATTGGATGGTTATATTGCGTGATATAGTTGGACTGGAATAACTTTGGTTCGAGCGATGTAATCTTAAATGCTTTATTTAAAATTAACTTAAATATTTTTTTTATTTCGTTACAAATAACCAGTATTTTTAACATAACAAAATACCTATTTTTGAAAATATTTAGTTGTATTTTTAATAGAACATAATACAGCATTTATTAACTTTATTGATGGTATTGTTTTAATGTAACACTGTGTTTAATGAGTGAGTTAGTGTCAATTAAATTTTTGACTGTTACAACATAAATATTGTTTAGGCACTTAAACATTTTTTTAAGTACATCCGTGAAGTAGCAAATTTTTTAATGATGCAAGATAAATGTCGAGGGAAAAACTTAATATCTAACTTTAAGAAATATTCTAAATTGTCGCCAATAAATTTTAAGATACATTTACCAACAAGACCTATTTTTTTTTTACACATTTTTATTAGACAGTAAAAAATGAAGACACAAGTCATATCTAGACTAGATAAATCATTGTATTCTCATGGGACGGTCCGATGCGTCGGCTTGTGTGATGAGCGGTGTGGAGGAAAGACCGCAGGTGTGATGCGAACGATGAGGTTATCTCATATTAGTTTACTTTCTTATAAGAGTTTTGACAAAAAAACGAGATTTTTGTCAACTATTTTGTACATTCAAATTGAGTTAAAGATATTATGTAGTTTCCCAAACATTCTTCTATTCTTACCCGGTTGAAGAAGGTTATCGTTTTTCGAGGTACCAAATATTTTTTACTATTTCACCCTTTAGGGGTGATTTTTGAAGTAAAAACTTCTGAAGCATCGTTGTGATTTAAAGTCGATGAAACGATAAAGCGAGTCAGAAGAGACAGATACATAAATCACGTTGGAGAAAACGAGATAGGAAGCATTATACAGTATGTCTGTTTGTCTACTAGATGGCAGCACGGGTGTTTCTTACTAGCGACATCTATTATTTCACTACTACAACGTGTAAATTGTATACATTTTTTTATATTTCACATTAAATCTTATAAGGAATTCCTTTATCAAGTTTTATCATACTACGTACATTGGTATAGGCTCTGCGCTATCTGTCATTAACACTGAGCGTAAATTATCAACGCTAATATTTTTAATTGCAACTTGCAGTTATCTTTTGTTATTATTTCGTAATATTATATGTGTGAGAGGTGAACAACGATATACGTATGAAGGCTACTGACTTACTGAGAGATAAAACACAAGTCAATGGATACCTATCGATATTTAATCATGTCACTTGGATACAGTGAAATAACTATTTAAATTAAAAAAAATCGAACCAGAAGGTAAAATAATTCTTCTTTTTCGAATTATTGCGTTGTCATCGGTCCTAAATAAACATACAAAATTACAAAAGAATCCAATATTTTAATGTCGGTCAAAATCACGTTTAAAGTTTTCGTTACAAACAGAGATACATATCTACATAATACACATACCAAGTTAAGCTAAGCCAATAAAAGCGTTAAACAGGGAAGAAATTACTCCATAACTCGCTTTAGAACAGAATAGGTATATTTTACGATACTTTCTAATAGAACAATTACGATAAGTCAATTACCGTTTCTTATAAATACGCAGTTTCTTCTGTGATAGAAGCGTTATCTCAAGATTACATTAACTGCGGGAGTCCTGTGACGTCTTCCCAAGGGCGGATCTATCTAAGGGCTGATTTGGTCTTCAGCCCAGGGGCCCGTGTATACAAAGGGCCCCTAGGCCCCATTAAAAATCAAAATTATCATAAATCGGTTAAAGAGGTCTCTTTACTATTGAAGAATAAATATTTTTTTTATCAGCTGATTTTTTCCTGATACCTACCTACTATAGAAAACGCCCAAGAGTATTATACTAGGGCCCCACAAATCTAAATTCAAATCATTTATATCGTCTTAGGAACTAAGAGATTACTCGATCATAGTCACGATCCGCCCCTGCGTCTTCCAATCTAGTACATTACAAACTGAACTTGTCGAGTCGTCAAATCCCCGGAGTTGCTCCGTTCTTCTTAACCTTAATGGAGTCAACGATAAATATGTGCAATCGTTCATAAACCTCTCACCTTCGCCATAAACTGATAATGGATATTATTAGTTTCTTTGTTCTTTTTTTATATTTTATTTTATACTTTGTCTAGGTAGTAGGGTTGTTATCATATGCCATTATGTTCTGAAATTAAAAAAAACATATTAGTTTATTATTAAGTAGGTTCTGTATCGGTTACTAGTTAACAATATATACCTTGGAAATATTCTAAGGGCGTATTTACATCAAACTAGCAAATGCTCATTCAATTACAATGTTTTAGTGTAAAGATACGGAGAGCATTTTTCGTAGTTCTGTCTTCGTTCACAGAGATAAGTATATCATAAATTAAAGATAATAAAATATCAAGAAAGAATGATCTTGGTCTTGCTTTAACTTTTCGTGCATTTAGTTTAGACTTAGGTGGGTTTAGACCCACCCTCAGAGAAACTATATTTCAGTCTTGGAATATAGAATAGTCCCTTCTGGCGAAGTATAATTAATTACTATAACTTGAAATGTTTTAATATTTTTTTATATTTTTATGCGTTGAAATTAAAAATGTTACTGTTATAAATCTAAGCACCAACATTGTTATATGTTACAGAATATACAAAACAGCAAAATTTTGGAGTAGTACATACGCGATTCATCATTTGATATTAGTTAATTTGAGCTTTAAACGACTTGTAATTGTTATGGTCATATACCACGAAGGTAGAATTTGAGATGGAACGATTTGATCGTTCCCGTTGATTTTATGACCACTGTTAATGTGTGGTCGACACGATTGAAAATTCTGAATTCGTTTTTGTCTATAGAAAGAAATTCCGACCAAAATTTTTGATCATCTGGTATTATAAAATGGTTATTGTTTTAATTTTTCTACAAAGTTCATCAAAGCTTAGTATAAATTGATTGGAAGTAGATACAGTTCTTATAGTTCTGTGTAACAAAATTTGATTGTATCTTAATTTGTTACATTTTATTTTTTGTAATTAGCCGACAAAAATACAAACAACAAAACAATAAGACAAAACATAAAGTATGTGTATGGTGAATAGGAAGGTACCTATAGGAGGTGTACGAATTTGTCCCTAACCTTCTTTAAGAGTTTTTGATACGACCATTGAAAAGAAATCCATTATTTACTTGAAAACGGCAGAGGTTAGGGATAAGGACAACATTATGAGTGAGGGCTTCACTCATCTCGAGACCAAGGCAACATAGGTACCTACCTGCTTTACGACGCGCCTTGTTCTAAATAGAGAAAGATTGTCTTAAAGTGTCCTATTTGTTTCAAGTCGTTGAACTACATTCGACTCTGTTTAACCTCAACTAGTAAGTAGTGGTCGTTTCTACGGCGTAATCTATGTATTATAAATCTATTTATCTATCTAAACATGATAAAATTATCTTTATTTGTATAACTACTACATTATAAACAAAAATGAGACCGATAAAATTTTTATTCTATAGATGTGTTGCTTCCGTAGAGAAACGAAAAAATTGTTCTTCAATACATTGCATTCCTTCTTATCGTCATTAGGATAATAACTTGCCGTCATGTAAGTGCGCCTCTAACATAAATATTATCTTATTCTATCATTGACTGAAACTGTCATTGATGGAGGTATATCCTGCTTAAAATACAATTTTACCAAACTTCGAGGTTCTATTATTTGTTTACTCTTGAAGATAAGTATCGAAGTCAATTGCTTATGATTATTCAAGTGAAAGCAATATTTCCCTAAACAATACCTGCATTGTCGTTTTTAAATACGATAGGATTATAGGATAAGCCGTTTGAAAGGCGTCATGTTGATATTCAATTTTCGCTTTTGACGCTTCGAAAGTAAATGTTGACAAAAAGCACAATGCGCAAGAATAAAGTGTCTAAGATAAGACCACCACTTGTGACACGAAATTGACAAAATATTTAACACTCCCTGTTTGTTGTCACTAAGGTAATCGAAGTAAGGATTAACACTTTCTTTGTGCCTACGTCTCATTTCACTGAGTATTTAACAAGGTACTCGAAGGTGCATAAATTCTAGGAAAGAAGTTTTTTGTGAAGTTGATTTAAAGGCATTACAGCTTTTATAGGCAAGCAAAAATAAAGACAGTCGATTCATTGTGTAGGTACTAAGTAAAAAAATAATGTTGAATTTTGTATATAAAATTTTCACAATCACAAATCCTTTTAATGTACATATTATTATGTGATTTTCTGTTACTATTTTTCTCTACACTGCATGTTAATAGTTTCAAAAATATACCAGCTATTAAGATAGATTACACTAGGTCAGAAATATCGTAAAATAAATAACAGTCTCGTTATTTCCAAACTAAACGAAGAGTGTTGAGATTCAATGAATGCGAGCTCATGCACTGGAATAATTAATACATAGCCATCCGTAAAGTGTCAGGGCGAAATGGCGTCGAAAACAAATATATGAATATTAAACAGCATTTACAATTTCTCATCACTCTGATTCGTTGTCATTATTTTAACTACAATATCGATTTTAATTTGCTCTTTAAATAGTGGAGTTCAAGGTTGATTAATTATTGTGATGAATGAGGAACCCCTGGCCTCCTACGAGTATACTTGCTAATTAAAGTTTTTCATTCAGACTAAGCTGTGATATCTTTAATAAAATATTACAATGATATCACTATACTTTTCAGATATTTTTCTATATTCACTTTTTGAGGTTAAAGTTAATGTAGGTTTCGTAAACAATGTTCCGTAGGTTCCGTACGTTATATTATATGCATATTGGAAGCAGATGTAGAATATTTAATTACAGTAGATTTTAGTTTTTACAAAAAAATATAAAAATATAACCTAGATATATTTCAGACCGGAGAATTATATGTAACCAGAGATTTATAATTATGTAATTTAGCAAATATTATCTTATGAAACCGTGTGAAATTCTTCATATTTCCAAATAGACTTGAATCATAACTGAAATCGTCAACTAAACGCAATCTTATTTAAACTTAGTAGTAAATGAACGGTGGTAATCGAGGAACTTTATTAGCTGTTTTAGCTTGGTAGTAGCGAGTTAATATCGGGCCTGGGGCCGATCATTTTTTGCGGGTGCACCCGAATCAACCACCTTGGGCACAACAAATGTGTGGGCAATCCGGTAATTTATTTTTTTAGCCAATAAATTACTCATACGTCAAAACTTCGGACGCGCTCGCGCACCACTCCAAGTGATATATTGGGTCTTGTCACAGCTTTGTACCTTTTTCTACCAATTTTAATATGCCTTCCCGATTAATTAATTGCTCATTGGGGTACCACCGTTTATCCTAATTAGGCCGCCTATTACTCTCATAGATTCGGAATGTTACAATTTTTAATCTTGATTATATCTTGGTTCTTCAAAAAAACTGAGAAATTAGACAATGGATAAAGCATTCAGAGCTTAATTAGCTTTTGCGCCGTTATTGTCAGTGGTTAAGTTTTCATTTCTTGGCTGACAATGCATCGGTGATGATTATGATGTTTAGTTTGTGGCCAGCGATGACCACTTCCCATTTCGTCTACTTGTTTATATATCTACCTATTGTATTCCCATAATAAGCACTCGAAGTATAACGCTCTCTAGACAGAAGTCGACTAATATCAGACAGCGATCAGAGTTTCAAGAGGTTACTATTGAAATTGCTTCTATGCCTTCAAGGACTCGTATACGAATTGTCTAATGTTTTCATATTATTTTCACTTA
>LGAG01000377.1:143615-154957 GCA_001278395.1 Lerema accius
GGTATCGATATTATTTTCACTTAACACTGGTTTTCGATTTTTTGCTCATTCTATTGAACACGTGTATTTAATTTTTATGGTGTTAGTTGAAGATAATATAAGAAAACATTAAACAATTTTATCTCCTACACTACGCAAAATTGGATCACATACCTACATGGGGGTGATTTGGATACTATTTATCGTGACGCATTTAAATTTTAGCTTTGGTCGTCAACTGCCTGGTCACTCTGTGTAAATACAATAACCAAATAGAATATTCAATATTTGGAACCCTGGTGGTACATACAATTCAGTGAAAACCTTTGTTTGCGACAGGTAAAAGAATAAATGTGTAATCAAGGTTATTCTTAGGGCTAAACTCTGAATAATACATACTTCTAGTTTTCTCAAATTCGACTTCGGGATTCGGAACCCTATTTGAAGCATTTTATAAATATAAATTATTTTGAATTTGATAATAAGTAGATAGTAACAACATACATTTTTATCGATTGAGCATTGAGCTTAAACGGAGGAATTATCTTTTATATTGGCTTGACCTGTATGATAACTTTTTGGATCAGAACGTTATAAATAAGAGGATTCAAAGCATTTCGGTTATTCGTCACCATGTCACGTTTAGCTGCAGTATTGGTAGCAGTACTGGCTACACTCGCCGTTGGCGGGTATGCTGAGCCGCTCAAAAATTTATCACCGAAATTTAAGCAACCACATATTGTTGGTAAGTGTAATTTACTCTAACCGTAATATAAAGTAACCAATTTTAAGCCGACAGACCAAGATTTCGTAAAAGGAGACAGAAGCCTGCCGTGTAGGGCGTTGCATGATGATAAAAATTACACGTTTTTATGGAATGAAAATTGTAAAGGAGTTGGTAGTGACATCTTTTTCTAATACCCATGTCGTGTCACCCAATCATGTCAAATTATAGGAAGGACTATTGGTTAATATGTAAGTAGACCGGTTAGTTAATATTGGCGTTTGATCCATTCGAAGTTAATTAAAAGAGGCGTTGCTCCTTCTGAGGCTAGATAGTTGTTGCAAGTGTACTCTGGCACTCAAACCCCCAGATGATATACGATAAGTCGTTTGGTGGTTGACTCAATAAAGGGAGTGGTCGCTATCCGGGCGGACTTCACGTAAATATAATAATAGCAGTGACAATATAAACCTTACGTAAGCCGTATCACACGCGGCTGGCTTCTATCGCCTCTGATAATACTACTGGTCTGGGCTGGTCTACTGGTATGGGATTAGGTTAGGTTATTTTATGCAGGCGTGATCAATAAATAGATGGGTGACCGCTAGTGGGAAAAATATCTTGAGCGTTTCCGAGCTTAGGAGGACACGTTAAGCCGTCTTATACGGTTGTTACCGTTGGATGACAAACGTTAGCCAAGTGGAGGTCTTTGGGTGGCATAAAAAATTCGGTGGCATAAAATAACCCCTCCGCCAATCTTTACTGGAGCACGTGGTGGAGTATACTCTAGACCTCCTCTGTTATGAGGAGAAATCCGTGCTCAATTAGTGGGCCGTTAATGGGTTGAAGCCATTTTATGCCGCCGTATAGACGGTTAATCACTAATACCGCTGGCTATCTAAGTATGCTTTATAATACAGTTTTAATGTGTTATCTTTTGTTGGCCATCAAAGCATCGATATTATATTACCTTACCTGTAATATGTCTAACACATAAAATAATACATCAGATCCAACTAAGATCCAAATGTAACTTTCATGCATATTTATCTTAATTGTTTCGCAATGTTTCAATTATTTTCTGCTTTTACAGCTGACAAGGTGTTCCTTAAAAAACAGATGGAGCTTATGGGATTATTCTTCCACATATATGAACCGCTCCAAGATACCGAAAGAAAAACTATCTCTGATTCATGGAGTCTTGAAAAGAACATCGACTCTTATAAAGTAAGAACGTTAACGATTCCTTTCTCTTTCCTTTTAGTTACATTCTAAAATACTTGATGTTGTACTCTGATGTGGACATGCAGAATCAGAGTAGTTTAGTAAAATCTAGATACTGCATTTTGCACAGTCAGATGTATGCAGATGTTAGCTCTGCAGTGAATATAAAATGTTTAGGGTTCCGTAACCAAAGAGTAAAACGGGATCTTATTACTAAGACTGCAGTTCATCCACCTGTTTATCCGACTGTCTGTCTGTCCCTCTGACAGCAGGCTCTATCTCATGAACCATGATAGTTAGACAGAGGAAATTTTAACTTTTTTAATTTTAAAGATAAATAATGAAATTTATAAGAATTTTTTTTTGCCGTTTATAATCATAGTTTTATAGTTTGATAATGGTACGGAACCCTTCGTGTGTAAGTCTGACTAGTACTTGGCCGCCTTATATTATAAATTATTAATAAATATTTGTTTTCTTTCAGAATGTTACTGCTGTCAAGACTTACATGGAACTAATGAAATTAAAATGGACTTTACCCCGTGAAGTACCATTCTCTGTTTTCAATCCCACACACTTATTCGAAGCTAAAACACTTTACTACTTATTTTACTCTTCCAAAGACTACGATACTTTTTACAAAACCGCTGTGTATATGCGGGACCGCGTCAATGAAAATCTTTATGTATACGTTTTAAGTATCGCTATTATTAACTATCCTGAAACACAAGGAATTGTACTTCCACCTATTTATGAGATCTTCCCCTCTTATTTCTTCAACGGACAAATCATGAACACGGCTGAAAGAATTAAGACACAAGGGAAAACCATGATGGAGTACTACAATGATGCTTACTTCTTCAAGGATGAATTTGTCATTAAGTGGAATGAGACTGTTTGGCCCTACGATTTCAAAGATTATTCTCTCTCATACTTTACAAACAGTTATTACATCAATGGTCTTTCCTACAATTTCCATATTAGCAGCCCCTTTTGGCTTAGTGGTGAAAAAGGCCCTCTAGCTAAGCTCAATCGTGGCGAATATTTCTGGTTCTTATTTAAGCAATACCTTACTCACTACAACTTGGAGAGACTTTCAAATGGTCTTGGTGAAATCCCTGAGCTTAACTTTGAAATGATTGAACAGGGATATGAAAGTGGTTTAGTGTATCGCAATGGTATTCCTTTCCCCAGTAGGTCAAATTACTTAAATCTCAAGCAGCCTATTTTCACTGATATTATAGCTAAGATTAAGGATGTTGAAAGCCGTATTCGCAGCGCAATTGATATGGGTTACATTATCAAAGTAAGTACTTAAATTTTTTTGAGTCATTTTGACATTACTTGCGCATCCGATACAATTTCGTTGCTCAGTATGTAGGTGTGTTGTTTCTTGTTATATTTTATTAAATTAAATTAAAATATTTTTAAATTAAAATTAAAATATTTTTTTACATAATGGGAGGTTCTGTGTGGATATTAGTAAGTAGTAAAGTTGTAAGTTTCTATATGTTTGTTGTTCTTTTCAGGACAATGGCGAACTCATCAACATTCGTACGCCAGAATCCCTCAATCTTCTAGGAAAGTTGATTGAAGGAAATGTCGACTCCCCTAACTTGAACTTTTACGATGACATCATTACCTTATGGAAAATGCTTTTAGGAAATACAATTAAACCTACTCGATATGTGAATGGGTACGTTGATTTGAAATTCCCTAGTTCTGTTACGTTGAAGAAGAGTTTATAATCTAACATATTTTTTAAATATTGCAGCCGTGTGCCATTGGTTGTACCTTCTGCTTTGGAACTATTTCAAACTACATTCCGTGATCCTGCTTTATACATGATATTAAACCGTGTCTTTAAATTCTTCGATACATGGTCATCTTACCTTCCTCCCTACACATTTGAGGAGTTATCCATGCCATCAGTTAAGATAGAAGAGGTTCAAGTCGACAAGCTTGTCACCTATTTTGAATACGCCTATATCAACATTACAAACCAGTTTTACATGACTGATAAAGAGGGTAAGTTGAAATACGTGAATATCGATATGTTAGAGTTGAGTTATCATTTAGCATATTCCAGTACAGATTAGCGAAGCACTTATTATCTTGAGGTTAATATTATATTCAAAAGCAGTAAAAATGCATTTGGACATTTTTCAGTAATAGTCCTGTATAAGAACTTATAAGATTATTTTAATATTCCTCCAACAAAAAATATATTAACGCTACTTAATTATTATTAATAATATATCTACTAAATATCCTAGAAATAATTTTGAGAATTATTGATGATACATTGATTTATGTTTTACAGCTAAAGAATTGACCGACGATACTAAAGTTGTTGTACAACAGGCTGTTCTAAATCACAAGCCTTTTACTATTTGCGTACATGTTAAAAGCGAGGTTGCTAAAACCGTGGTTGTCAAATTCTTCTTGGCTCCTAAATACGATAGCATGGGAAATGAAATTCCTCTTCCCAAGAATACTGCAAACTTCTTCCAAGTGGATCAGTTTGTATTTGATTGTAAGTAAAAACCTACGTTTTTAGTGTAAACATTTAATCAATTTGATCATAGAGATTAACTTAAACTTGTTAAATTGCAGTGACAGAAGGGAAGAATGTTATATGCCGTGACTCGAATCAAAATATGTTTATGATCAACAAATGGAGTTCTGCTGCCAAAATTTATGATCATGCCTTTAGGGCGTATAATGGCGAAGTAGAATTCATTTTAGATGAATCAGAATTATTCAATGGTTATCCTCGTAATCTTATGATTCCTAAAGGTGAGTTGAAAACTATTCGTGCCTAAGCAAGTAAAGATAAATGATTGGTAAGTCATCAAGTTTATTAAATTCGAATTTTGTTTTAGGTCGCGTTGATGGGATGCCTTTCCTGTTTATGGTTTACATGACTGAGTTTGTCGCTCCCAAAGATCCCTATGGCACTGGTGCCAACCCGGCAGACGTTTTTGGTTTAGGCACAGGATCTCGCCGTATGACCAACTACCCACTGAAGTTCCCAATTGATAGGCCTTTGCACGAATACCAGGTTTACAATGTTGACAACATATATTTCAAAGATGTTCAAATTTTCCATAAGCCGATCCCTGAAATGTATAATCCTTTCTAAAAACATAAGTTCCTTTATAAAGTATGTACTATTAATACTGATCGCCTATAGCTAATAGTAGTCTACCAAATAATTACATTTAAATAGTGTTTGCAATGTGATTGGGTCTGAGTTTGTGCTTTCAATTCTGTTATTTCATTTTCAGTTACGTTTAAGTATCTTGTATATTCTTATTAATTACAAAACCAATTGTTCATAGTTTTAGATCACACCTTCATCAATCAGCTATATCGATCTCACGTTCACCCATTATCATAATTGCAACCGTCTATACGTCGTAGTTAATATTATCTTCAGCAATAAAAAATTGAACATTGTATAAAGTTTTTTTATTATCACATACCAACTTAGTTACCTGCCATAATTATTTAATTTAGGTGGATAGTAATAAACAGATTTCAGACTTTATATTTATCTTAGATGTTTAATTTTAATCTTAGCATACAAAAGTCTTTAATATAATTATCTAGTTTAAAGTTAACATTTTCTGGTACTTTGGATAGTCAAGGACTACTTCTTCTGTTTAAGGCATTGTGCGCCATCTTTTGAATGAACAACGAGTTATAACTAATTCTAATAAAGAGAGAGAGAGAGAAACAATGAATTGGAAGTTTCCTTAACATTTAGATTAGAAATATTTTTTCAATATTACTCGTATTCTGTCACTAATATTTCTGATTAAAAAACATAATGACGTTAATCCTACCAGTAATAAAACCAGAGCTACTCATAGTGACATCTATGTGAGTTTTTAGAGACTATGATGGACAATTCATTGAGTGTGCACAATGAAGTTCTAGCTTTTAACGTTAGATGGAGTCCGGTTTGTTAGTAGTGTTTTTGAAAGGATTTGATACATAAAATAGGATAATTATTGTACTTTACGAAACTAATGTTATGCATGGCAAACCTAGTTTTGTGAAACTAGTTTTATTCATGAGAAATTCATATCGTTTAAAGGGGTGATATACGTGAATGACCTTGCGTGATTCTGCATAACGTTACTGGACGTTTATGACGACTCTCGTAGTGGCTTAGGGTGTAGCTTGTCTGGCAGCCAGTTTTAAATATTTTTATTAAATATGAGATTTGTGCCAAAAAGGTTACATAAAGTGTCATGATAATTATACAGTATATTTCTGATATCGTCAATTTAATAACTTTCATTTGAGACCCATGTAATGATAGCAATAAAAATATTTGTATCAGTATCACCCCTATTTTTTCGGAAAGTGGAGAGTCATATTTAAAATTTATATACCCTATGCCACTATGACAATAATAATAAATCTAATAATATATTATAATTATTATGTTGAAATCCGTTGAGCAGTTTGGGCTGTAGCGCTTAAAATTATCAACTGCAATAAGTTTATAACTTACGATGCTAATAATGCATTTTTTTATAGACCCAAGAACACTGAGATTTTGTCACATTGGTAACCCATAATGGTAATTTAAGCAAGTACTTCAGTCCAAGGAGTATACACGTTCCCCGGTTCCTTTTTCGGTGACATGTGCCAGATCGTAAAAAAAAAGAAAAAAAATGACCACACTTTTTTATTCAAGTCTATTATATTTTTTGTTCTGAGGCAAGTACCTATATGCACTCTGCTATAATGATTATTATCATTGTTATGCAATTATCAGGGGTTATGTAATTATTTCAATGTAGCTCAGTTATCTACCTAGTACCAATCTTTTTTAAACGACTGCCCAAGGAAGGTTGTTTTTCGAATGTACCTATGTATGTAATGTCCGTTACTTTAGGACGCTCTACAGCGTAAGCAGCTTGGTGGATTTCAATGTGTCATTAGATTGATATTTTCTTGATTGATTAATTTTATCTTCATTATGGGTGTAACATAATAGGTACGCTATATTGTTTTATTATAAAAAAATTTTGCTGTTGGGTTGTGATTTTCAATTTTTTATCTATGATTATTAGTTCACTTGAATTATAAAGTAGTGCTTACGTTAATTATTTTTTCAGGCTACAATCATTTAAATCGATTTATGATCGTTGTTATCTACACCTAACAATATTTATAAATATTATCTACTCATAAAATTTTGGACCTACAAAATGCCTTTACCTTCGAACGCTTACATCAAACGCTATCTAAAAATGTATGGGAATGTCATTCTAGCCTCGTGCGGATTGCCGAACTTCACATACTTTAAGAACTTTATGGAGAACTCTCAAGCTTTCAGGTTTCCTCACGATGTTTTTTTTACCGTAGCAAGTGACGATTAGTATCTAATACGTACTTAACTTTTAAAATTATAGATATGTGTCGTGAAATTTGAACCTAGGAACTCCCGTTCGGGAGACCAAAGTTAAAACCGCATTATGGTTATATAGAAAAGCTATAATATACTATGTACATAGATGGCGTGTTTGGCGCAGTTTGGGCTATAATTTAATAGCAAATAATCGCTATGTTAACCGATTATGTTTTAAGAGTTACACTTGAATGGTAAATTATACTGTTATCAATCTTCTTTACAGTATTCAGTCAAGCTATCTCCTTCAAATATTAAAAGACTTCATAGCAATAGTATATATCTATAATATAAATATAATATTTTCCTAATTGTGTGTGTTTGATTACCTTAACTTACTAATGTGGAATACGATAGGATAGGATAGATTAAACCATTTAGTTGTGTAGAAGTGCTTGATAGCTATGATTAGCAACAACTCTTCAATATTATTAGTATTTACTAACAGTCCATGAACAATGATAATGTGTGATTATCTGATGTAATTATGCTGAGGGATTAGTTAAACTGTCAGGAATATGAAAATTAAATGTTATGAGCATTTACTAAATAAAGACACGTAAGAAGATTTAATTTCTGAAGACATAAGATTTAAGTACTTACTGAAGTAATTGATAGGGTGCATGGGAATATTAAAACAACCAATTTATTTTATACCATTTTATTATTATTATTACAATTCTTTATTTTTGATATCTTCTCTTACAAGCATATTGACAAGAAATTGTGGAATAGAAAATCTAAGAAGACGTATCATTTTCCTGTCAAACCCAATAAAGATACCAGTCTTTATATGTCGCCGACGGCCCCGCCCGCGTAATTTTTCCGTTTCTGGAATATTTTATTTTACTGGTCCTCTCCTATTCATCATAGCGTGATGTTATATAGCCTATAAGTTTCCTCGATAAATGGACTATCTAACACTGAAAGAATTTTTCAAATCGGTCCAGTAGTTCCTGAGATTAGCGCGTTATATTAATATAGATAAGTATAACCTATGGTATAACATTGGACAGTAATTTTGGCAATTATGCAAGTACAATAATATCCACAGATCGTTCTATCCAACTACTCTCTGTTACTTTTTAGTTTTACCCGGCTGCATAATGAGGATGATGTTTTCGAGAGTATGTATGTATGTATGTCCATTTCTTTGGCATGCTCTACAGCCTAAACGGCTAGACGATATTCGAATTTGGTCACTATCACGTTCATTCTGTTAAAAACAGATATTCGATGTTATACCAAGATAAAATAAAAATCAAATAGTACCAAAAAGGTTCTGATTATAGATAGTCTCCAAACAAAAAATAACGCACTTGGTCCAGGGGTTCTGACACACACATAAAACATGTTCAAAGCATTTCGAAAGAAAACCGGTATTACATTAGCGATCGGATAGTCCAAGCTCTCATTAATTGTTTGACAATGGTAGAATTTCAACCACTAACTAGGTCTCTAGGTTTTAATTAGGTACCTCGTCAACACTTCATGCAGGCAGTCATAGATTAGGCGTGCATTAGGCAGGTAGACTGCGGCAACCGAAATATTTAACAAATTCGTGGTTGCATAAGTTCGGAAGCAACGTCATTATGTTAGTCTGGTTGCCGCATCCTGGCTGTCTATTATAGTGCACGCTTACTCAATGTCAAATGTCAGTTGAGGAACGGCTTTAAATTTTAGACTATTACTAGTGGACCCGCCCTCGCTTCGCTTCGGTGTATGTTTTTTCAATATGGCTGACCACGTCGACTGTTATTCACGTCAGAGAATTCCCATACAAACTTTAAATTTTAATAACTTTTGATAGAATACACTGGTTTAAATGCCCCGAGTTAAGAATTATTTACGTATTTCATCCATTGTTCTGTCAAATCAGCCGTTTTTACGTGATACTCTTTCAAACACATAGACAAACAGAGCCCCCCCCCCAACTTTCAATTTTATTATATGTATAAGAAGAAGAAGAAGATTGTTTTAGTTATGGTACTTACCAAAGAGATACCTATGGCTGACATAATATAATTAGGATAGTTATAACAACACCAGACAACGTGGTTCACATACTTTTTATACATCTGCACCACAGTAACTCACTGCCGAAGAATACAGTTCAGAATTCTAGTTTAGTCTGAAGTTTACTACATCAATCTAAAACTAATGAATACAATATCTCAAATTAATTACAAACTTTGGATTTTGAAATGGACATTCTCTTCGTAATGAGCATTATATTAGCAATCTAACTTAGTAATGGACTTACTAACGTAGATAGAAGTTAACTTTTTTTACAAATTTCACGTAATATTATATTGAGACATTTTAGTTACTAAGTATACAGTTAATTTTGTACATCTTAATTGTTTATAGCATCCATTCAGAGGAAGTAGAAATTGGTCCTGACACGACTTTTCAAAATTATTTTGATTTTGTTAGGGTCATTTATCTAGCACAAACATTTTGAAACTAAGTACTTATAGGCCGTTATAACAACAAAGATATTTCTTAGATTTCGATTTGAATGACGGTGAGTGATGACACTTCTAGGAGACGGAAAAGACTGAGGTCTGAGTTGGACTAGGTTTTAAGTTTTACTACAAATTAAGAAAAATGTAAATATTGTCAATCACGCCTTTCGACCATGACCATTGTTTACTTACATGTATCTCACTTACCTACAAATATCACCCGGATTCGATGTTTTTGTATCGAATTCAGATAAAGATAACGAAGTAAAAACATTCAATGTCACCGACAATTCATTACAAGAAAGTTCCAAATAATATGACCTATGAAATAAGAATGCGATAACATCAGGCGATATTGTCAAAGGTGACTTAATGTTTTTTTCACGATAACAAAGCTATCAGTTAAAATATTCATTATGGAATAATTTGATGTTTTGATGATTTGTTACTATGTACGAGAACAACGTATACTTTTCCAGTTAAATTATTTATTAGATAAAGATTTGATTACAACAACTTTTTATTAATACTAATAACTTTTTCTTGGGTTTTTTTTCTGAAACAGTGATAGCCTGATCTGAAAATTGTTTACTCGAACCGGGGTTCCTGGGTTCAAACCCCCCGGGCATGCTCCTCTAATTTAAAAAGTCATGTGCGTATTAGATACTAATTATCACTTGCTACGGTGAAGGAAAACATCGTGAGGAAACCTGCACACCTGAGAGTTCTCCATAGAGTTCTCAAAGGGGTGTGTGTAGTCTGCCAATTCGCACTAATCCAGTGTGGTGGACTAAAGCCTGTACCTACCCCTCACGCTGTGAGAGGAGACCCAAGCCCAGCAGCGGGACAGTTATGGGTTGTGATGATGATGACGTTTTTTTTACTTTTGTGTACAGTGTTATACTGTAATTTAATTGCTGTTAAAAACTTCGACCCCTCCTACGTAAGTTGTTGTATCTCCAAAATCGCAATTTTACTGGAGAGCATTTTAAAGATTCAAATTGGTGTAAAAACTGCATTTATCTTTGTATCATTATGAAATTTGGAATATATTTGTAATTTTTAGCATTCTTAAATATGATGGAAGAAAATTTAGTAAAATTATGTTTATTTTCTGAGATATCGTTCATACAATATTTTACTACGGAGTATAGGCTGCGCCAGTTGTTGTATCTCAGCTTTACAACATTATACCGGGGAGTTTAAGTGTCGTCAACTGTAGTATATGGCAGTTACAACAATATACACTGAAAAATATGAGTCTTATTCCATTGTATGTGGCTATAACAAATACATTGGTTAAACATTTACGTACGTATAACTATAATATATGGACAAATTGCAGATTATAAGAAGGAAATATTATAAAGGATGAAATTCTTAATTTTTTTAATAGACACAACACATTCTAAATGGTCAGTGTCTTTGAAAACAATATAATGAACATTTAAAGCATATTTATAAAAACAGATACTGTATTCTATTACAAGACAATAGCAAAAATGATAACACAATA
>LGAG01000377.1:165536-202411 GCA_001278395.1 Lerema accius
TTTGCACTAATATCCAGGTATGGAAATATTATTATGATACTTGCCTAAAACTTTAATAATAGGTATTCGGTTATCTTCGGCTATTTACAATGCCACTTATAATTTGGATTGGATTGCTTATATTTGAATGGGAGGATGTTTAAAAGGACATTGACAGTGCCATAAAGAAATTATGTGTTTTGTTGAAGAAATTGTTGAGAGAGTATAATTATATTATCAATTTGAAAAGTAATATTTTTTTATATCTTAAGTGCTAGTTATATTGTTTTATGGATACTTGAGTGTATTAACAACATGATTCAAGTTGAATTTTTTTTACGATTTGATAATTACTGGTATTATTATTTGTTGACCTTATTGTATCGGGTTATTGATTTGATCAATTGAAAATATCGATGACAAATTATGACCCATCGAATAGTTAAGTCCGGTTTCCACAGTGAGAGAAGCAGAAACGATTTATTCCGATCTATTTCGCAAAAGCGATCCACTGCCAATTATTATTTATTTTAAATTCCGGGCTGATCCACTAAAACCTTACCATTCCGGTCTGATCCCCTTCCCTTTTTAATGGATAAGTACAGTCAGTGAAGAAACAGTTGTTCATGTAGAATAATCAATTCTTAATTTAATCAGTGACAATCCTTACAACGTAGATCTCTGTCTGTTTTTAACTCGCACGCGTTAACGGCATAGGTACGTTGTATGCGGAAAAAAGTAATCATGACTGAAAAAAAAATCGTCAACTCTGTATGATCAAAGAATAGCTGCTTAAAACTTCCATTACTGGTGCCATCACTGTAATTAAGGAAGAGTATAGGCATACGCTAGTCCTTTCAAAATAAATTTCACCATAGATCGACCTCCAACAGATAATGTGTAGTCACAACCTCCCTGTTGCCTTGTGGCATTTGCCCCCAATAATAAGAAAATAATAACCTAATAATATTGGGTTCAGCGATAAGGGAAATTTATCTCGTATTTGTTTTCTTACACTAAACTGTAATTAACTGATAACCGATAAAGTCAGGGATCCGTAGATCATTGTTTTAACTTATTGCTAAAAATCTAATTTTTCGAGAGTAGATTTATTTTGATGACAACGATTTTTAAATATGGTAGATAAAAAAAGTACCTATACGGAGACAATAATGTCAATTTTACGAGTCTTAAAAATTTGTTCCTAACTGGTTATTTTTTCATTTAATAACAAGATATTTATAATAAATTTTACGAAATTATATAATTTGTACTACAATACTTATGGTTTTACCAAACAGACCCACTTTCCACAAAATATCAATAAAGATGTCGTGAAAAATGATTACTAAGCATCTGATTTTTTTTTCTGTTGCTTATTTCCGTTTCTGTTTTATTTTTATAATTCAACAACTACATACTACCTACTTCCTCCTAATCATACGAGCCATTGTCCCAGTTGGATAAATTATTACTTTTTGTATCTGCTACCTCCTTTATCTGCCACATTTGAGAATCGTTGTCATAGAAAAAGTTGGGCGTCTCATCGAAACAAAACTACTCTCAAAAAATTTGCTTGAATATGTGAAAAAAAAAATGTTTTACGGATCCCTGACTAACACTGTTACTAAATGTAACTACAACTGTTACTAACAAGTAACTGTTATAACCTGATGGATTTGCCAATCTAAGTTTAGATACTTCGGACGTATTAACTATCATGTCAATACGTATTAGAGAACTAGCAATAGCTCCTATTCATCTTAGCGTGATTTAGCCTACTGCCATTCTCAATAAATGGACTATCTTACTCTAAAATATTTTTTGAAATCGGTCCTGCAGTTCCTGAGATTAGCGCGTTCAAACAAACAAACTATTTAGCTATACCTATATTATTAATATAGATAGATTATGTGAAGATTCCTGAGCACTGTGATACAGAGAATTGGTCCAATGAACTTTGTTTCGGAAAATCAATATTCGAAAGAGATACGTAAAGAAGCGATTGATTTTGGGTCCAATTTTTATGTGATGGAGTAATAGCTAAGCTCTGTTATCGGTAAATCTTTTTTTTAAACTAATATCTGTTGAACTGTTGTAGTTTTGTTACAAAATGTAGCTACAACTTTATAGTCCTTAACTGAAATGAGTAGCAATACTTGACCATCATTTTAACCCATAACTGTACCACTGCTGGGCTCGGGACGCCTCTCACAATGTGAGGGGTACAGGCCATAGTCCACCACGCTCGCTGGCCTAATGCGGATTGGCAGACTTTACACACGTTTGAGAACTTTATGGAGAACTCTCGGGTGTGCAGGTTTCCTCATGATGTCTTCCTTCACCGTAGCAAGTGATAATTAGTATCTAATTCGCACATAACTTTTAAATTAGAGGTGGGAGCAGTGGGATTTGAACCCAGTATCTCCCGTTTGAGAGACCAACGTTCAAACCACAAGGCTATCAATTATATAGTAGCAATTATTTTGGCTAAATATTTTAAAACGTAGAGACGATGGATTGCTAGTTTCAAATAAAACAGGATTTGTGTATTATCTAGTGATTTAACCTCGCTTCGCTTCGGTAAACTTATGCTTGAATATGAAAACTGATAAACTTGCGGCGAACTCCAAATGTTAAATGTATTAATATTATTATTATTCAGTGTATATAACAAAGATGCATTTTTCTTGCCAACTTTCTAAGGTTTGCTCTACCTACAGACAAAAAAAACAAAATTTATATTCAAGAAAATGCATTTAAACAACTTATTCTCATATTCTGAACAAATATTTACACTTATAGCGCATTTGTTTGTTTGTACTGAAAAATATGAATTTAAACACTTTTGGCCTTTCATTTTTTTCGCTGCAAATTATCAAAACACAACCTAGATATTTCATTACATTTAGGAAACTTACGAGTAGTAGCAATTTCGATGACGTTTTAAAAACATTCCACACTAAGTAACTTTTATGTTCTATGCCATAGGTATCTGTAAATTATTTAGGAAAATGGTGTGAACCGTATACTTCAAGCTGCACTGTGAGCGTGATGACGCTCTTGATTCTGTAGAATAAGTAATATGAGATGTTACATCTAATGCCATAATCTCTATTCTTTCTGAGGACCGATCGGACAATGATTGTAATGTTCAACCGGTGCCGTTCAATGGGTTCTGTGCTCCATGATCTTTTGAAATTTTGGTTTTAATTGCACAAAATAGAGGTCAGTTGTAGTTTCAAAAAATATAAACAAGAGATTTGATCCCATATTCGAAACCAGATTGTTATTAGATTATTAACATATTAGAGATTGTTACTTTGTCTGAGTATTTTTCACTTTCTTCCGTGTAAATTCGATATACCTGTTATACATACTGTTATAACATAATTATAAGTGGAAACTTTTAATTGGCTTTTTTGAACAATCAATGTATCTAAACTGTAATACCTAGCTGTTAGTTTCCCTGAAATTAAAATAAATAAATAAAATAAATAAATACCGATAAATAACGGTGGTTAATTCTCCTACTTACTCGTACGAGCAATTACAAACCTCATTAAATTTAAGAATATGTAAGTGATCATTTAATGAGTTTTACTTTGAATTAGTAAGCGTATAGAGCTTGTAAAATTACTATTTTCACGACTTTTAGATCCTGAGTAACAACGATCTTCACCCATCTGTTTGGTTTGTCAGATGTATAATTGAGTTACACCTATGCATCTGCAGTTATAAGATTTTGACTTTAACCTAAGGTGTGTGACGTCTACCAATTTGCGCTTACAATACAATTTGTAATTTTGTCGTGAGACAGGTATGGGTTGTAATGGTAATCATAAATCATAATGATTACAAAAGGAGAGAGAAGAAAGTATATCTTTCGTTTTTGGACAACATTTCTATGTCCCCTATAAATTTTATAGACCTGCCTAGGCACTTATCTTTCCAAATCCTACTTTGCTGAAGATGTTTTCAATGACTTATCAGAAAATATGGTTATCGAAACCCAAACAAAACATCTGATGATAATTGTTATTATAGGTAGGTGCGGGGTTATCAAATCAACACCCACCTATGTTTTGATCACAGCTAAGAAAACTTTTTTAATTGAGCGATAAGTCGATAGTGTGATAACATTTCATCTTACTATATTTTTTATTTATGTTTTGTGTAGTGATAAGGTGAGAAAGAATAGTATATAAGGTGGTAGCGCGTTCACTGCAGTACAGTTGGTATCCGGTGTGGAGACACGATGAAGACTGTCTTGCTGTTATTGGGCTTGGCTGCCCTTGCTTCGGCAACATGGGCTCCGAAACAGGAGTACAAAACTAAAGATGGTGAGTTTTTTATTATTAGCCACTATACTACAACGAGAAATGATAATCTAGATTAGAAAAATGAAACTGACAGACAGACAAAAATACTTGCCCTCGTTTTCAAATCAATTTTATTTTAGTTAAATACATGTATGGTATAAACAAGCAAAGCAATTGAAGTCTACATAAAACTAGCTCTATTTTTTTTAACCGTTTATTTAAATTTTCAGTTACACCAGAATTCGTAGACAAGCAGAAGAAGACTCTATCTCTTTTCTGGATTCCCAAGCAAGTTGATGTCAATGCGGAGTATTACAAAATTGGCAAAGATTATGATGTCGAGAAGAACATTGAAAATTACACCGTAAGTCTAATGACATAATGAACATAGTATGTTTCAAACCATATGGTATAATGGAGAAGAATCTAATAGTTTCTATTTTAATTTCAGAACAAGAAAGCCGTGGAAGAGTTCTTAGCTCTGAAGAAGGTTGGATACATGCCCAAGCATTATCCATTCACCATTTTCTTCGAGAAACACAAGCAGGAAGCGATTGCATTGTTCCATCTGTTCTTCTACGCTAAGGACTTTGAGACCTTCTACAAGACTGCTGCTTTTGCAAGAATTTTCATGAACGAAGGAGTCTTCCTGTATTCTTACTATATTGCAGTAGTCCACCGCCCAGACACACAAGGCATTGTTCTCCCAGCTCCTTATGAACTTTACCCTGAGTTCTTCGTAAACTCGCCAGTGTGGTACAAAATTTTCCGCGTTAGAATGCAAAATGGATTGTTTAACAAGGAAATTTCTGCACAATACGGCATCATGGCTGAAGAAAACTACAGCGTAATTTACTCCAATTATTCCGATGGTCTCGTTTACCCCAACGAGGAGTACAAACTGTCTTACTTCACTGAAGATGTTGGTCTGAACGCCTACTACTACTACTTCCACACTTACTTCCCATTCTGGATGGACGGCGACGAATACCCAGTGATGAAAGAGCGTCGTGGAGAGTCTTACTACTTCTTCTATCAACAGCTTTTGGCTCGCTACTACTTAGAGCGTCTTTCTAACGGTTTAGGTGAAATCCCTGAGTTATCATGGAGATATCCCATCAAGACTGGTTTCTACCCACCCCTGGTTTACCGTTATCCATTCGCACAGAGACCTAATGATTACCAGATCCCTTACAAGAAGCACATTATGGAGTTGCAGTTCCTTGATGCCTACGAGAAGACTTTCATTCAGTATCTAGAGAAGGGCCACTTCAAGGCTGTAAGTGTGCGCTTATGTTACTAAGACGTTTGTTGTATTATAAAGTTTTATTTAAAATAACCTTTAAAATTTTGTATTTTTCAGTACAACCAAGATGTTGATCTGCGTAACTTCCACTCTATTAACTTCGTTGGCGATTTCTGGCAAGCAAATTACGATTTATACAAGGTCCATCCTAAGAAATACCACCATTCCTACGAAGCTACTGCTCGTGACATTTTGGGTGCTGCTATTGAACCAATTGAAAAGTACGTTATTTATTAATTTACTTCACTTGTATTTTACTTCTTATTCTAGTCAGGGTTGTTCTAATGTTATTTCTAACTTTACAGACTCAATTTCCAACCAACTGCGCTAAGCTTCTACCAGACTTCTCTTCGTGATCCCATCTTCTATCAGCTTTACAACAAGATTTTGGGTTACATTTGGGAATACAAGCAGTACGTTACTCCTTACACGTATGATGAACTTCATTACACCGGAGTCAAGGTCATGGATGTGCAAGTTAACAAAATGGTGACATACTTCGATTACTTTGATTACGATGTTTCAAACGGAGTCTTCTACACAATGGAGGAATACAAATCTGAAAAATTCCCGTTATTCAAAGTAAGACAACCCCGTATTAACCAAAAACCATTCACCGTTACTGTAAACGTTAAATCTGATATTGAAGGTGAGGCGGTACTTAAAATTTTCTTGGGTCCTAAATATGACAGCAATGGATATCCTTGGACCATTGAGGAGAACTGGAAGAACTTCGTTGAATTAGATTGGTTCAAATTCAACCTTAAACAAGGTCAGAACAAGATTGAACGCATGTCTACTGATTTCTACCTCTTCAAAGAAGACTCTATGCCCGTCCTTGAACTCCTGAAATATGTTGAGGGAGGTAAGATTCCCTTGGACATGGCGAAGAAACACGACTTCATGCCAAGAAGGCTTATGTTGCCGAAGGGTACTAAGGATGGATTCCCATACCAACTGTTCGTCATGGTCTACCCCTATGTTGCACCAACTGAGCAACCAGATTACGCCCGAGACTACTTCTTGGACAACAAAACTCTTGGCTATCCTTTCGATCGCCCTGTCTATGAACCTTACTTCAAGCAGCCAAATATGTACTTCGAAGATGTTAAGATTTACTACGAAGGCGAAGAGTTCCCTTACCAATACAATGTTCCTTGGTACATTTCCCAACAAAACCAGGTTACTAAGAACTAAGGAAGATTGAAGTAAATCCCAACGTATCTATTTATACTATTATATATATCTTAGATATAATCATTGAATCTCATGTAATATGACACAAAATAAATATTTATTTAATTAACTTATGTTTTTTATTACCATGAATATATGTCGCACTATTACAAGTACTTGTAGGCATAACTTTCAGAGTCAAAATTACATAATATTAGATATTCATAATGATAGATATTATTTTGCTTGTAAAACTAAAGATATTGGATAGCTTCGAATTATGAAATGTTTTAATAAAAAACAATAAAATTTATTAAATACTTAACATATTTTATTACAATATAGATTACAATACACTACCACAACCACAAGTACATACAGTATAGTTATATCTTTGTAAAGCAAAACTATAAATAGTAAATTTTATTTTAACTAGGTACCTAAACTAATAATAAACATTTAATATCGATGTAAACTGCATAATGTTTATACATATTGCTATGGTGCTAATAATTCCCATACCAATTATTATTCAATACATAAGATAGAATAAGCTTTATAAGCCATAATATGACATTGGTTTCGAGATTCCTACATCACAGAAAAAAAAATTATCATTACACAAGTTTCAAAATTGAAATAAAATTGTGTCAAATATAACTATTACAATCTAATATAAATGAGGAGAGAAGTATCCTGTATTATCCACGGCTCCTTTTTTGTGGAATACAGTTATGTTGAAAAATTTACAATTATTATACACGGTTCCCTCAGGGACACTCACATGTCTATGGAACGGAAAACCAAGAGGCTTTGTATCCACCTCATTAGAAAAATGTTTGTACATTATTCTATCAACGATAAAATCTCTTTGACTAATGTTATCAGCAGGAGTGATGATAATAAATAATGTAAGACTCAAGCCGTTTTCAGACCCGCGTGGTATGAGCATATTTTCTGGGAATCTGAATAGATTAAATTTGTTTTTCTTCGACGACTTTATCTCTGAATTAAAATACTCGTCGAAAGAAAATCTAGATGACGTTTCAGAAGACCAAGTTACCACATTTGTACCTTCCTCAAGTCCGTACATAAAGGAATCTAATTCAAAGAATCTTTGTGATTGATTCCAACAATTTTTTTCAATGCAAGATGGTCCCAAAAATAATCTTACGATAGCATTTCTCGTAGTTTGCGACTCTACAGTGAAATTTAATGAAAATGGTAAATGTTTCAGTCTCTTCTGTCTCGCTGTGAAAGTTAAAGGTACTTTTTTATAATCCACCACTTCATCTTCGATTGCTTTATTTATATTTATCTGATAATAATCAAAATACGTAGTTATCTTTGTAAAATCGCCTTCAATTATTTTAAATTCCTCTGTGAGATGCTGTGTTAAATCGTATGGTTTCAACGAGTAAGAATATTCAACAAAGTAATTAAGAAGGAACTGAATCAAGTACCAATAAATAGGATCGCGTAAAGAAGTTTCCGGATGATGTAACAGTGAAGGTGCTGGGTTGTAACTGAAAACAAAAAAAAATAAGGTTGATTATAGGTAGTGTTTCTGACATCACCAAAATCACCATTTACTCTTGATTTAGGATAAAGATAAAAATGTGCCACATAATGAAATCTTCGGAAAATTAAGCCACCTTTTAACGGACCACTGCTCTGGATAAATACTTAATTAGGCAAAAGACAAATAAATAAACCTGTGTTTTCGCGGGTATAAATTATGAATTGTTTTGATTACTCACCCATCACTTGGGTAACCATTTCCGCCATAACCAAAAACAGATTTGATTAGTTTAGCATTTTTGATACCATCAAAATTGGCGCGTATGAGTTTTGTGAGAAGATCCACGTAATTATCTTCCGTCATTGAAATTTTAGTTCCATTTTCCTTTAAAATAAAATGTATTTACATTTTTCTTAAATATAATAGAACAAATTATTAAAATTTTGAATAAGATATCATCGACGGTCCTTAGAAACCACCAATATTAATAATATTAATTAAAGAAGACATGCATTTTAACAGGTTTACTTTAAAACTTACCATAAATATTACTCCCCTAGAAATACATTCTTTAATTGCAATATCAATAGATTTAATACGAGCTTGATTGTCATTCCATTCGCCTAAAACTGAAGATCTTACTGGGAATTGGAGACCGTTATCATATGCCAAATAAGGATTGTAATCACTGTTGCAGTTTGGATCCATGGTAATATTTTTTGCCCTTAAATGTTCTTTTTCAAGATTATATCGGGCTAGTAACTGTTGATGGATATAGTAATAATGTTCGGCATGTCTACCATTGAAAACTTCTAGTTCATCGTTGTTCATCCAAAACGGATGCATAAAATGAACTCCATAGTAATAACTATTAAGACCAATATCTTCTCTAAAGTAGTCTAACTTTTCTTCACACCCATTGCTTGGCAAGTTCCAACCCGAATAATTTGTGTTGATAACAATTTTATCATCTGATTTGTAGTATTGATTAACTAAACCTTCTTGATTGCTGAAATACCCATCTTTAAGTTTGAGTTGAAGAGATTTTGTAATAGTTTCCGCGTTTATGAAATAATTAGGTTTTGTTATATACGGAGGTTCTTGTTCTTTAATAGTAATGTCATTCTTATACAGAGTAACTAAGCGCCATACGTAATCGAACATGTGCTTGTTTACATTTTGTATAGCCCATTCTCGTAAATTCATGAAATCATTATCGTCATACTCTTGAAGCAAACGAAACAACGAAATCGCAGAATCTCTCATGCCATCATCATATATGTTAAATGTTAGCGCTTTGATAATTTTACCATCTTCTACAAGTTTATCCAGGCGTTTGAAGTCAAGTTTGTTCTGAAAAAAACATGAAATTTACTTTTTTGCTTCAACTTACAATTTCTAAGTAAAAGTGATTTTAAGTAGCAATCTGATTTTTTGTAATTTTTTTCAACGATTACTGTAAGATATTGTACGTAACTGTTAAGTTTAAGGTTATTACTGTGTTTACAAGATTTTTTTGTTCGAGTTATCTTTGAAAACAATTTTATTTAAGAAAATTACCGTGTTAGTTAATATCGGTAAATGACCGGTAACTGTAGCTTGATTTTGCATATTAAGTGACGAATATCCTGGAACGATGTATCTTAGGTGGGCTTCATCGTTGAGTATGGCTTCTGCAAAAAATATATGTGATAATATTAATATTATAATACAGCGTTAAAGTAATAATGTAATTTATATCATCAGAAATGTTGATTGGATTTCGATGCGTTTTGCTTACCTATTTATTGCAGTATGATCATATTATTATATTATAGGAGAATGTTATGTTCATTGTACTGCAATGGTTCAAAATTAAAGGCATAATTTTGTCAAAATATTCGAGCATGGATAGGGATTACTAAGACGTATAAAGTTTTTAGACGAGAAGCTTGGATTTCTATTAGTTGAAAAATATAATGCGTTTGAAAATTTTAAGGATCATACCGTACTGATGATCAATTGAAGTTTTAGATAAAAGTAAACAATATTAAGTAATACAATTATAAGACTTACCTCCTTCGTTAACCAAAGTACGAAATTCATTGGAAGGCGCGGATAAAACACTTCCCAAAAACCATAAATAAACAAACATTTTGGAATCTAATGTCATAACGTCATAACAATTCCATGTGCTACGATGAACTAAATAAAATAATAGTAAACATGCTTTTATGTAACTCAAAGTGTTTCTGTGTCTCTCCCTTCAATTGGGATACTGGGGTCGGTAGGTCTAATGGGCATAATCTTCAATGTGCATGTACATTCGCGTAGAATATGCATACATTATTAATTAATTAGTATTAAAATTTAGATTTCGATTAAATTCAATGTAATTACATTCAATCGAATAATGATTCGAAATTGTATTTTTTATACAAAATTTATTTTAAATTTATTAAAAAAGTGTAATATAAAAAAAGACCATTCAAATATCATTACATTGATTGACTACCATTAGTTTAACATTACGTTACTAGTGGGTAAACTTCTTTTATTAAGTAGTGTAAGTTGAGGTTGAGACATTTTGAGGGTGTAATACGTCACTGATAGGTTTAGAAGTTTCCTCGTTTCCTATTATTTAAATAAAAATTATTTATTTTTTTGTAGGTTAGTGTGTATAAGTTGTTTAATGATCACCATATAAATTACTATTATTTATAATTAAGTTAGGATTACATGAAATAAACATGTTTACAACAATTACAAAATAGGGTTTTACAATGGGTAAATATAACCAATTTTATAAAACATTTTTTTATCAACTGTACATTCTTCTCGGGAAGCGAAATGCAATTGGATAATTTTCCAATTGTGACTCCAGAACACGGTTAATTTTGGTCGGAAGGTAATTTAGTCGTTGTAGGAGTCATCCTAGAAATACATACTACATTTAATAAATCATACAATCATGTCAGCAATGTGTGATAGGGTATAATGGATGGTAGAGGCTAAAAATACATTGCACTGCCGGGTTCCGTAACTATAACCTGATTGCATCTTGTAAACTCCTTTAACTGCTCCTAAGGAGGTGGTTATATTATTACATTTATTGGATGCGCAAATCCTGTATAATTTATACGTAGGCAAGAGACAATATTTGCGTAACTTATCCATACATTTTATTTAATTCTTAACAGTGAACTATGGGACCAATACATTTGTTTTGACCTAATGAGTCCATGGCCTAACTAGCGTTAAAATGTCAAGATAATATACCATCCAAGTGTTACTAAGTAGACGTAATTCAATTGGAACTGCAGTAATTGCATGGCTTACGTGTCTAGTGTATCTTTCTTAATTTTTGTTTCCTGTGCCTCGAGGACAAAGAAAATCTAGCACACTAATTCATCTTGTTTAGGCCATTGACTTATTTGGCACAAAGTTTAAAAGTACTCCTTCATCCTTCTTCACTATTAGTAAAGACTATTAGTAAAGCTACATCATTTCCATCCGACTATGCAGAAATAAATTGACGTGCAAATTTATTTGTCATATTCAACAACCCGAACCACTACCACTTGTTTTAGATTTGTTCCTGGAAGAAATTTTGAAAAAAGTAAATAAACAATCTACAATAATGTTTATCAACTTGTTATTCATGTAGAATACTTTTTTTTCAATGAATTCTAACGTAAGAAACGAATATTACCTACTTACTACTAACATTGCGCAGTATAATAGGTATTCCATACTCTGGTGTATCTGTCTTTCCACTAAAATATTAACAAATTTTCATGCATCATTACTGCTTACGTATTTATTATCGGACCCACGGAACATAGAGAAGACATGTCGTCAGAGCTTATATTAAGTGTTTATTTTTGCATACCATGATAATCTAATTCTTTCATACCTACACGATTGTGCAAAAATGGTCTAAAATCTAGATAAATTACTAGTAATAACATGTAAGCCTAACGATTTATTAGCAGAATTTCATTGCTATTACCTCAAAATGCTGTATATATGCCGAGATATATCTCGGTGCAACGAGCACTGTGAGTGCCAATGCACGCCATCTCTGAACGCAACTGCATACTATAAAATAAGCATAGCTACTACATGTTTATAGGCAGTGACAACAGATGGCACTACTAATGTTTTAGAAATTAAAGTTCGTAAAAGTTTCTCCGCTTTTTCGTCAGTTAATTATAAACAAACGAACGTGAATCCAGAAGATGCAGCAAGGTTTAATAATAGTGACATAATATTTGGTGAAGTACTATTTAAATAAGATTGCGTTGTAAATGGGCAATGTTATTGGAACCGCGTTAACAACCGGACAACGATAAATGACAATTGTAAAAATTTCAACGCATGTTTTTTCTTAATATTTTCTTTACACTATCGTATTTAATTAACAACTTTTATGGTTGCTAGTTAAAATCCAATTCGAAGACATTAGGAGTTAATAAAACACTATGAATTTGTATATAACGTGTAATATAATATTGTATTAACGAATAATTCACAAATATAATATACCTTACAATGCGTTATAAATATTAGCATATAAAATTGTCATTGTCCGTTACTTTTGAATTATTCCGGAAATAATTCGTAGCAGCGAACTTGTAAGAATGAATATCTATAAGATAGTATGTTTCTTTACATTTGATATAGTTACATAATATTCTAACAATCATGCTAATACCGCATTGACTTTGTACTAACGAAGTCTTACAACTCCTAAATGTTTTCATATAAAATAGTTTCTAAATGTATTTATAATACTATGTTTTAAAAAATAGTTGATTTAACTTGTAGTATACAATTTCATTTGATTTAGTCACCAGTCATCATCTCCATGAATTCTGTAAAAAGGAAAATAGATTTTTAGTGAGAAATGAATTTACAATTATATCTATTTCGTGTATATTAAGTCACTTACGTAGGCGTCTACGATTAATTCATGATTATTTTAAGCCATAGAGAAGAAAATCAGGAAAGAAAAAACCCTATGTGCCATAGGTTGATTTGAACTAAATTATTCATCATCATCGTAACCCATAACTGTCCCACTGCTGGGCTTGGGGTCTCCTCTCACAGAGTGAGGGGTAAATTAATAATACCAAATTATTAACTGTATGGAACTGTTTCATAAATTCCTTTTTGATTATATAATAGGTAAATAGATTTTTAAAAGTGATATTCACCATCGAAGTCGACGGTTCCGGAGCCATCGGTATCGATCTCAGCGATGATGCCATCCAAGTCAGCATTGCTAAGTTTGTCGTCCAACGCCGCAAGGATCTCTTTCAAAGTTGATGTGGTAATGTAGCCATTGCCTTCACGGTCGTATAATCTGGAAAAAAAGAATAACTCGTTATCAAAAATTTGTCCAAAAACAAATAATTAAGGCTGTGTAATGTAAAGTTGTGGAATATATTGAGAACCTAGACCATTTCGTATGTATTTTATATTTTGTAAACGATTATAATAATCATACATTAAAGTTTCTTCAAGCTGTACAAATCAAAGAAGGTTCTAAGATCGCTTGTAATATAGGAAACTATGAAACTGATTAAATATTCTAAGTGATAATACAGAAATAAAAAATGCTATCACTGCTACTACTAAATTGTAGCTTAAATTATTTCCTAAATGTATTATTTTATTCGTAGAAATGTAACATGTTGTATCCAAAATAGCCAATGAATTATATACGGATTTTCGCTAAAGATAAATTATCGCTACACTAACGGTTTCCGGAGATGTGGGAGATTTCATACGGGATCAATGCAGTGCGCACAACATTCATCATGACTGAGCCGACATTATGCACACAAAGTATTGAAGTATGTCTCATTTCATCAAATTATGTAATATTTGATCTAATAACTTTGCATATTACTATCTGTACTTCTCACTTGCTTTTAACATTTAAAAATTTACTATCGTATTCATAAGCACTGTTACATCTTTATGGTAAGACAGGGATAAACCTTGATGTGGCTAGCATCTGATCATTACGAAAGGAGTAATAACAGTTGAATTTAGTGATACATGCCTGAAAGCTTCCTTCAGTTCCTGTTGCATGGCTTCAGCGTCTTCCTCTTCTAAGAAGTGGGACGCAATATTGCAGAATCCATCAAAGTTGATTTTACCAGAGCCTGTAAAAAAATTATGCTATTTTAACAAACATAATATGAAAACTTCGGTTTAAGTATACTTTATATTTAATTCGAAACGAATCCTTGAGCACTATTGTAATTGAACTAGTTGATATATTGCGATACGTTAAGATATTAATCGAATTTCTTAAAAAGAATCGTAGATTCAACGTAGTTTATTTTAATAGTGCAACGTAATTTCTAAATAAAATTTAGTATCTTATCATTGCTTCAAGTCGTCGATAGAATTTCGTCTTATTTGCATTCCTTGGACTACTGCCAATTGCTGTATCATCTAAAATGTTAAAGGCATTCTACAATTTATTTTCACGTTTTTGTCATTTTCAAATACTTCATGAGATTTTCTTATATTTATTGCGGAAACTATAAATTTTAAATCATGTTTGGAAATTACTTGGTTTTACACTGGATGTAACTTTAATAAAAAATTCGAAATTTCTAATACATTTTTAATTTCGTATGGTAACTTCTATATTTGCAAATTGTATTGGTATTATTTAAATTTCAATACAAATTCAAAATTAAAATTGAGACTTGAATTCTTCAGGGAAACGAACCGAAATAGCCTCATTATACCAAGCGCGTCGAGTAAAAATATTCTGGCATATTTTGAGAATGTGTCTTCGTCTAACCAACCACGTGTGTTTTCTGTTAAATTTAATGATTAATGTACCTTCGCACATTTACGAGCACCGGATTTGATGGTATGTTCCGCAGTTTGAGGCTAATTTTATTGATGTGGTTAGCGCTTATAAGAGATTTGTTTACATCGCCTGCAAATGTGCGTTTTTGTAAAAACCAGTGATTAAGTTTGTAGGTAGTTGTGAGTTACTAAAATGATAATAAAATTTTAATATGCAATTATCTTTCAACTGTTTATGACATTCATTGTTGACAAAATCATGTCAAAATTAAATGATTATCACATAAATCTACATAGCATGAAAGTAATTGTTACCTTCTGGGTCGTTTTCACCAATAAGAGCTTGAAGTTCAGAGTCATCGAATAGCTGACCCATAGTGTTCAGGATGGTTGAGATCTTGAGGACATCAATGTAGCCACACTTCGTGGTGTCAAACATCTGGAAAGCCTTGCGGAGCATGGCCATTTTCTGTTCATCATCAGAATCCTAGAACAAAAATTAATAATAAATGCACTATTAGAAGCACCCTGTATGTGAAATATTGAAATACTGAAATATTATTGATATAGTTAAAATATCGTTTCTACTCAAGCCCCTTCATGTAAAATCTCTATTTTTTTATGAAAAAAAAAACTCATAATGCAGCAGAAAAATACAATATCTAAAACACCTGTAGAAATTTTGAACTAGTCTAAACTCTAAATTAATTATTATTAAAAAGTTTTATAATGTGTCACATGTCTTCAATCCAAAATCACTTTACAATATCAACACTCTCCACTGAATCACTTCACTTATTGGCACTTATTATTTTTAAGTTCTCACCATGGTGCTGTGTTGTGGTTTTCTGTTGTAACAAGAACCGAATCGGAGTGCGAGTGTTGTTACACTGGATCTGATATTCCCGTCCCACCCTTATTTATAGAGCATTCCTCGCACGAAGTACAAAAATAAGTAAAAACCACAACCAAGCTTATTCCTGCCACGTGTCGTGACGTTTCCCGAGATTCGTCATTCAAAACGTAATTCGGTGGAAAAATAAACGTTGTAGGAAACGTCAATTATATTGCCTATGCAGAGATTGATAAACATCTAAAAACTGTTTTGCTTACAATACTAAATCCTAGGGAATAAGGTATCAATAGCTTATCTATTATTAAAGCTATTAAGATATAGCACTGGACTAATTATACATATCATCTCTAATCCCACCTGTGTTAAGGAATAATATTAAGTGTAATTAATACCAGCTGCTAATATTTTTTGAAAAAGGCAGTTATGATTGATCCTATGCGCGAACGAGCGAACATTTAATATCAAATTAGAAGTACACATAACGTACAAAACGGATATGAAATACAATTTTAATGATTAACATTCAGCAGCATCACATTCACGGGATTAAACTGATAATGGTAACGTAAATTTTACTACTATCTAAATCTACCTTTTACTATCTAAATAAGTAGATCTCAATTTATAAATAATCTACCATTATTACGCTGATAAATATTTTTTCCGTCTAATCAAAACTGTTAAGACTCTAAAGAAACTAAGGCGATATTTTATCCTTGTACTTCATGATTTGTCCGGTAAATCGTCAAAGGATAAACTCTGTGTTATGATGTAGATAACAAATCGTTTTCTCAAATGGAACTGAAATGAAACACGTCTTGCAGGGTAATTAACACATTTCAGAGACAAAAACATACACATATTAAGTAACTTTAGCATCAAAACAGAAATCTCCTTTGAAGTTTACTCATAACCATCTGAACAGAAATATTACGACGCTGTCGACGAAAAGGACTGACAAATATCGATGTAGCGATATTGTATCTAATTAGTCTTAGTCATAAGACCTTCTATTTATTTCCTTGAATGAATTTGTACATTATTTGCATGTCACAGCTAGCCATGTCTTCTGAGGTAAAGCAACAGATAAGGATATGAAATAATACGCAGGTTCATAGGGGCGTTGCTTAATAATTATGCCAAATGATAATAAATAGGTTAGCTATAAAGCACATTGCCCGACTAACTTCATCAAATGACTATTCTCAGAGATGGTGTAATTCTGGAAAACAAATAAGCAAAGTCATACACTAGCAGATTAGGCAAATATTCGGAAACTGTTTTTGGTATGCGTCATTAACTAGCGACTGAAGCGCGTGAAACGAGTTATACGTTTGCCCCAAGCTTCGGATATAGAATGTGATCGGCTATAATTTTTGTGTTCTACGCGAACGCCACAATGAGTGATACACCGTCGCGTTCCAGTACCGTTCACGTGAGGTAAGTGACGGAAAGTAGGTCATTTTTTGTTTTCCAAAAGGTATCTATGACCCGTCTCATACTGTTTCATTATTTTACTTTTCCCTAGCTATTTCACCGATTCTATTTTCTAACGGCCACATCTTTTCTTTCTTTTTTTATATCTTTCATATCGCTGCGTGAATCTGCAGGCTTGTCAGAATTAAAAGTGGCAATTAGGTAGCAAAGCATTTGATTATAATTATGTTCTATATCATGCAATTTACCTTAACCTGCTTACGCCTTAAGACTGTTTCTGATAAACGCTTATGAAGACAGTGAGTTACAAGTTATTAATAACGATTCGCCGGAACATCATGCAACTGTTTGTAAGATTAAATTAAGTGACGTCACTTCTCAAACACTTTCAACGTCATTAACATTGTGATCGCGTTATTGGACTCTATTTGTTTTTATTATTTCATATTTGATCCTATTTTTTAATTATGGCGTAGTTTGGCAATATTTATAATTATGTAACAGAAATTTTCATAGTATTTTTTTAATTTTTTATTATTGAAGTGAATGTATTGAAAGAAGCAATCTTGTAACTTTAACCAACGTTGTCTAAGTTTAATCGATGCTTTATTAATATTCCGTATGCTCTCTTTAACTATATTAATAAATGTTAGGATTAAGGAGTTTGAACGTAAATTCAGACCATGTCGCTAGTTTATTGTTTTTTTAAATGACTTTAAATATTAGTGACATGCTATCACTTTCTATTCTATGTACTGGAAATCCCAAAAATATGAATTTGAAGAATTGGTCCTATTACAGTTTTAATTATACATATATATTATTATAGATATTCAATAGTATTACAGGAATGGAGTAATTTAAATATTATTAGTCATGTATATTGAAAATTTCGTTATTAGGTTCAAATTCAAATTAATATCATTGAACAATTTGAAATGTAACTTTTTTTAACCATGTTTATTCGCACTCTCCATGACGATGCCCTCAAGGTCTCCTGGAAATAAAATTCTACGATGGCTATCTGAATAAACTTTCCATGCGTCTATTTTGTTTATCAATATCTTTTTTTAACTACATCTTCAAAATCGACTAATTTGCATCCTGTATAATGTATCCATACTGTGTTGTCCTGCGAAATATAATGCAACTTTAGCGGTATCATATTTTTTTATTAAATGTGTGAATTATGTTTCAATATAGAATCATATTCTAGAAGCGATGTAGCCCACCATGCATTTTTTTAAATAAATGAGTTAAATTCTTTAACCTTCTTATCAAGGGTATCAATGATGTTTATCCAAGAAAATTATATAGATAAAAAATTTAAAAGCCCAAGTTAGCTTTGATTTCCACTGCTTTGATCTATTCCGTTCCGATTTTTGCCATTTTTGTAAATGCTAAGTGTTTTCAAAGCTACGTTGCTTCTTGGATTCTGATATTATAATAATGAAATAAATAAAAATTGTACAACGAAGTTTAATGAACACGTATCCTAATTAAGTTGTCCTAATTAGTCAATGGGTAATCAAGACAACAAGGGAACCCTACTTTATAAGTGACTCTACACGCACTTGTTTTCAACTAGTAAAAGTTTTGTTTCTTTAATTGTGACTGCGTTTGTTTTCTACGAAATATACCGAATTACTGCATTGTACAACACAGAATTTAAATTAACAGAGCAGAGTAAATATAGGTATTACTACAGCTATAAATAAATGTACTATCCAACTATACTTAGCTAATTATTCCATTGATAAAGGTAATTTGGCGCAATATCAATGTTTAATTTACATTTAAGTCTTTATCAAATGTTGTAATTATTGAGGTAGGTTCAACGATATTATAAAATAAGATATCATTGGGTAGGTCACAAATATCCGTATACTTATTTCTATTCTTAGATGATTGTATAATCTTGTTTTATGAAATTGGTCGGTAAAAGAATAGAGTTTAATAACAGAAAGGATTTAGTGGCATTGCAATTATTCGGTATTATGCTGTAACAAAATTCAATAAAATTCAAAATATTCATAAAAATCATCAGGTAATATCGGATAAGTTTATTTGTCATAGCGTACAATAAATGTAATCTTATAATCTGATGGTGATCACCATTTATCACTTGAATGTTGCCAGATTCCTGAAATGGTCGTCAAGGTGTGGGTCAGAGTAGCGATTGGCCCTGAGTCTGAAATATCAGAGCTAAAATATCATGTTTATATTTAACAATGCATTTAAGCTCGTCTATGCGTTTGTTTACCGAAGACAGATTCATCTTATGAGACGTCGAATCTTGTTTGATGCGTTGTTATGCGATTGAAAGAGCTTTTGTTAATGGAATCTTCACTCACTGTTGGTACTTCTATTTAAATTTAAATATAAATCAGTATTGTAAGAGTTATTATATGGGCTTGATAATGTTTGAAATTAAATGTTAATATAATTTTTGCAAACTTGACTTGTTTTTGTATTTACTTGAATACTCTTAAGTACGTCACGTTTTGCTTCTTCTAAATTACTTTAACATAGTTATATTCATTGTGGACTATGTTTTTTGTTTTTATTACTGCTAATACATCATTATATAGCCAAATTATCAATAGTTTATTAGTCTGGCTAGATTTTTTTATGTTCTTGTACAGTTATTTTGAGTTTATATTCATCGTATCCTTTATTATCATCATTATGTGTGACACCCTTAAAATAAAATTATACTCCGTTAATACCCACTGACACCTGGCATTCAAACCAGTTGAGTTCCAAATTCCTAATACATTATAGCCAGTCTTGACTACACCGAAGCTTATTAAATCTATTAGACGATGCATAACCGACAGCTGAGTAATTTACTGCGATAATCCATTCCGCAACGGAAAATAATTGGCTTCCATAGCCAAAAGCAATGTTTTCTGCTCACCCTGAGTCCTTGTCAATGAAAATAGGAATGTTAGTTTATTTTAATGCAATATCATTTAAGCGGATATGTACTTTTTTATCCAGACTTTCTAAAACTATATTGAAAAACTTTAAAATTCATATTTAGAATCTATTCTTTTTACCAGTGGCGTTGAGTGATGTGTGCTTAAAACTGTGACAAGAATTAATGTTAGTGCAGCAAAATTTTGGTATTCATCAGTAAAATTATTTTACATTAAGATCTGTATCTAAACATGTAGTCATATCCATTATCTATTTTTGTAGAATTCTACTAAATACCTAAAGTTACTCCTCTAACTATAAATATTTCATCACAAGCAATTTATGAAAGAAAGCAGAAACTTCTTGGAAAATAATAAACTCGTGTTTACATAATCTTCGGCCCAAAGGACATAGATATTTTATTTCGAATAGAGCTAAAGTAGTTGAAATACTATCAATTTATTTGAAATGGTACAGTTTTTAGTTGAAAATCTATTTTATTTTATCACATAATTTTCACACAATTTTGACATCCGTCCATCTGCCTGTCATAGCCTCGTAACTACTACTAGTTACAAACCGTAATGCAAAATTTGGACCAGATGACAAGAATTCTGACGACAATATGAATTATTGCTTCCTACCAATCCTAATTAAAACGAAATACGCGTGATGTTAAGATTTTGGAGCCAAATAACATTCCTATAGGTAATAAATATAATATCCTGGTTTAACTAGTAGCTGGTACTTTAACTTTAAACAAGATTATCTCAACCCGATAAATCCTACGTCATGAGTCATACGTCATCTAGATGAGACAGAGATATTAATTAACACGTATGTTTTGCAAATTGAATTATATTTTGTATCATGTTGCAGCAAAACTGATGATATTAAAAACCGGAATGATTAAGAATGTTCCTGCCATTTAAAAGCCTTAATATGGGTTTGTTGTTAAATTAGGCGGATGATAATGACGTGAATTGAAATTCGAACAAGAAAAGCTTCGACTAAAGCAAATTAGCAATTTGTTGTCATATTTCATAGAGATTCGCACATCCTGTTGCGAAATGTACGCCCCACATATAACAGATGTATTTTAAAGATAAAACATGAGTTGAACCACGTGGCTCGAACGATTGAACGCTGTACTCAGCAATGTGCAATCATAAGTATTATACTTCAAGTCATTTTCTGTGTCACTGTTTCATGTTAGACATGTCGAATGTTTTTGATGCATTCATTGAATACCTACTTACATTACATAACAATAATCTAAAATTCTTATCCCGATGTATTATGCTTATCAAGTAAAGCTAAAGATGACATGCTACTTTTAAAGGTAAAGGTGTTTGTATACTTATTTGGTTTCTTTATTTCAACATTACGTATTACATTTTCTTAAGACATAAATAATCTCTTTGAAAATAATTTTGAATACAAAGATTTTGTAGTGAACGTTGTCACAATTCGTTAAGTACTTACACTATGTGTACAAAAATAAAAATATATCCGAAGGTGTTTAGAGGAAGAGAATTTCTCGATGTTTTTATGGTAATGACGGGTTCACTCAAGAGGAACCTTGTAATCGGCTGTAAAAATATTTCTGTTTGTATTCTAGCCGTTGTCACAGTAGTGAACGATGGTTTTTAAATTTTCCACGATGAAAATAGGGAAAGCGTAACATCGTTGTAAAATATTTGGAATAGTGCCAAAAATAATGATAGAAAATCGAGTGAAATAGTAATAATAGGTATCAATTGACAAAGATTTATGTATCTACATGTTTTAAGATTATTGGAAATTAATTGCAATTTATAGATTGAAATAATTACGTTACATTATTATTAAATTGCTAATGGATTATATTATATTGACTTTGATATAATATTATTTCAATTACGTAGTTATAGGAAATCCAAAATACCAGTAAACAAGTACAATTTCATAACTAATAGGTGTAATAAAAGTATTTATGACGAGATGCATTATCCGGCTTTATTAATAACACTGTTTATAAATAGTTTTAATGACACTTAAAACACTATTAACAATTAGACACAAATGTTTTATTCATAAACTTTCTCTTCAGACCCCACAACGTCATAATATGGGTAAATTATCAAATCATATATTCGCTTATATGTTGGGATCGATTTAGGCATATCAATATTTTTTACTATCTCTTCACTTTCGTGGTTTATTTTTTCATCAGATTCCTCTAACGAAATGTCTTGTAAATTACTATGGTCCTTCGTAACATCAATAATTACATGTTCATTACCCTTGTTCCGCACAATTTCATCTGAATCTTCTTTTGTATTATCTAAAACACTTTCGTCATATGTGCCAATGGGTTCATTTTTTATCACAACACTATGAAATCTATCATCAAAGTCTTCTGGTGTTTTATTTGACTCTACTTCTTCATTACTCATGACGTCAATGTGAACTTCTTCATTGATCCCCTTATCTTGAACTTTTTTATCTAATATAAAGGTATTGACTCCGTCATAAGATCGGTCAGTAGTAATGAGGTGTACAGAATTTTCTTTACTGATATTAATCATATCATCCGGAATGTAGTTGATAATTTTGTCGTCATTATTTGTGTTAATATTATCGTTATTTGAAACAAAAGTTTTATCAACTACTTTAGTGTAGTCTTTCTTAAATTTATATTCATTTTGCTTAGCAGAAAAGTCTTCCTTTTTTCCATATTGTCCGCGTTTTGATTTGTAATCAAATGGTTCTTTTCTCATTGTAAAATCAGGTCGCGCAGCCAACGGTAAAACAACAGGTTCAGTAGGTGTAAGATACTCATTATTTTCCCATGATTTCATTCCTGGTCGTCCTCCGTAATTTGTCGTTTGACCGGTATTTTCTTTATGTGTTACTAAAACATCCTTGACCAAAGCATTAGGTAAATCAAATATTTGTTGTACCTCAACATTCAAATCCAGAGGAAATCCGGGTGAAAGTAGTACATCTTTGTTAATTTGTGTTCTTACTAATCGGCCACCAAGAGCATTACCAAAAGGCACAACAAAAACGAAAAATTGTAAAGGTAAACCTTCAGTTAAACCCTTTGGAATTATTAATCGTGATGGAAATCTTATTTGTTCGTCAACTGGTTTTAATTTTTTAGTACTATCTAATCCGAATTCCGCATCTGATATTATTTTCTTTATTGTGTAAAGTGACATTAAATCATCGGAATTATCACTAAAATCTGATGATGATCGGGTAATAATATTACTGCCATATTTCAGATTAATCTCAAAACAATCCAATAACATAAACAGATTTTTCTTGAGCGCATGTTCACCTGGCAATATTTTAGGTCCTAAAAATATTCTTAGTAACCCTTTTTGAGACAATAACGATGTAATATTTACTTTAATAGTGAATGGTTTATGATTTAACCTTGGTTGACTAATTTTGACCTTAAACTTAGCATCATCTTCGCCTGTTGTTAAAGCGTCAGTTACATCGAAATCGAAATTATCGAAAGATGTCATCATCTTCTTTACTTCAATATTTATAACTTCCACACCAGGGAAGTAAAGTTCATCTCTGGTATACCCCGGTAAAACCTTGAGAGCGTTGTCTACGATATCAACCATTTTTTTATTTACCGCCCAAAATACAGGATCTCTTAAAGTTGTCATAAAATGTTCTAATACGGAAGGTGGCCTAAAAATTAAATCATATGATTTAATAAATTCACAGTAATATTAAAAATATATACAACTAGAAATAATATAACTTTTTACCTGCTTAAAACTGTCGTGTCATTATTTAAAATCTGTAGCGCTAAGTTTTCGTAGCTAGAGTCACTTGTTACAAGAATTTCCATTAAGTGGTTTAGTATGTCAGCTTTACTGAAACCACCTTCTCTCTGAAAATATTTCACCTTAAAATATATTTCACTATTCAAATAAAAGTAAAAAAATATTATATCACATAAATAATACAATTTTGATATACATACCATATGTGTCACTATAGTTGCAACATTATTTTCAATATTCCTTAATAAAGTCAATTTTTCATTGTTCTGTACATTTTCAAGCCTTCTGTAGCTAAAATCGTTTCCATCCGAGTAAATAAGCATTGGATTATAATAAGGAATTGCATTTAAATTGTCCCAATCAATACCTTCCATTTCTGGTAAACCGTTAGCATATCTTTCTAAATTATATCTTGCCATACGCTGCTTTAAAAGCGAGTACAAATATTCTCCATATTTATTATTTTTAATGCTTGTATTAATCCATGAAGATGTTTTCAACTTTGTAAGATAATAATAAGAATTAAGGCCAATATCTTCGTAGAAATAAACCATTTTTGATTCAGCTGCGTCATCATAAACCTGTGTTGTATAATTAACATCCAAAACATAGGAGTTTCCATCGTTGCGAATGTCAGTAGATGGTAATATTTCGTCACCAGCAATGAGAGACGAGGCCTTAATAATGAAATCCTTTCTTACGAAATAATTAGGTAAAATTTCGTATGGAGCAGGTACGATAATTTTTTCTGTGTCTTTTCTACTAATGATTGCTGAATACAAAGCGTCGATGAATAAACCACAGTTGACATTCTGTCGCGCCCAACAAGCTGCTTTGTAGAACGTATTAAAGTTATTTGCATAGTAAAATAATTCGTAGATTACTTTTAACTCGTTGAGGTAATCAGATTTGTATTCTGTAAATATTGTGTTTTTAGGCAATAGGCCTTTATCTGATTTAAGTTCTAGTAGATTGTTGATAACATCTGGGTTCTGAAATTGAACAAAATATTAGCGTGCTTGGAAATGTAAAAACTTGTAATAACATGAAATAATGAAGACTTAATCTTAAAAAAAGAGTAAAATTCTTATGTATTTTCTGTAATCGCTACAACTTGTTTTGTGTTACTTCTAAAGAGAACAAAATTTCTTGATATTGTTGTAGTTAACCAACCAAGATTATATAATATATTTTATCTTAAAATAATAATGTTCTGGAATGGATAAATACCGAAAAGTCTGTATTTGTCGTATCTAATTTGAAATCTTGGCTATATTTAACAATTATGGGATTTTTGCTCTCTTCACAAACATTTTCAAATAGTGGTAGAATTAATTTCTGCATATGCACCCATCCTACTGGAGCTGAAAATGCAAATAATAATAAATAGAGCTGAGTAAATTGCGAGCAATCTAACAGAACCTTACACACTTTCAATGATGTTAAAAGTTCATCCATGAATTTCTTTTAAAACGTACTTGTACTTTAAGTATGATTAAAATAACACTAATTCATTTTTATAACATAATTATAAAAAAAATATTTAATATTCTATTCAAATACGGGACTCGACATTGATTAGTATATAGATTAATCTCACTCTAATTTTAATTTCACGTAAAATGGATCAAATACATTTTGTCAGTTAGAAATTAAGTAGATATTGTTTATCGCAAAAAGATTCTGACTGAAATGATTTTCCTCAGAATACATTTTTTATTTTAACAAAATAAAACTAATTTTTAAATACTTACCAATGCTTGGCTGTATGAGAGGCGTTGTTGGAACCTTTATAAGGTAGCCTCTTGTGTTCACCACAAAAACTAACAGCAGTGTCACTGTTAACGTCTTCATTTTTGCACAATAACTGTCTAATTCTTACTAACTTATGCAATTTATATAAGCTCGATAATAGGTTTAATGCCATTGTTTACGCTATTTGGTAATTGATAAATAAGTTCAATGCTACTTATTAATTTGTGATACCACGTAATCGTATGTCAAATGAAAGTTTATTCGGTCAATCATCCCCCGTGTACTAAGTTTTCAATGTTTTTTATTTTTTTATTTTGATTGCGTTAAAGGAGGTTCGAAGGGCACGTGTTTTGTAACAAAAGAATTTCCACCAATTCATGAGTCAGATTAAAAATATATGAGTTTGCTCTCAACATTGTTTTTTATCAGTGTGATAAAATTAGTTCCTAATATGAAGGCGAAAGGCAACCATTTTTGTCCTCAGGGTTAATAATGCACCTGGAATCTACACATCTGGCACAAAATTTGAATGGGATAAGTATTAATGATTACTGACTACACTACAAATTAATGTTTACTAACAGAGCTAATTTCCACGTTAAGGTATTCCTTAAAGGCAATCAATCAAAACAATCAATCAGTTTTTCAACCTTTACGGGTGTGTAAAACATTTAAATGGTGTGCGACTTTCTTTAACGTCACTAATCAAGAAATGGTTTGTTATTACTATTTCGGTTATTCTACTTAACAACAACTAATAACTGGACCTACCTACTAAAAATACCTACCTCTAAAATGATAATTGATGGTCGAAATTGCATTCGGGAATACCTGATGTGGTTGATGATGTGATTGTTAAAGATCTTCGAAACGATAAGATATAAATTACGTGGCAGAAAAACGTCTGCCTGGTCTTCTTGTATTCATATAGATATACATACATATCGATGGAGCTTTGGTGAGTAAAAATCCCACAACCTGAAATTCGTCGGGATATTTGCCTCCTGAGAAAACTCTACCATTGCATAGTTTTTAGTAAATAGTCTTGAAGAAAAGAGACGAATCTAAAGACATCTGATTGTTCTCCAAACACGAGACCTATTAGTTCTTATTACTTACTAGTAATTATAATAAGTAAAATTTAATTAATTAAAAAATATCTCTGTGTAAATACGGCTTGCAACTAAAGTTTTAACAAATGTAAACGCGGTACCATACCGCATGAGTACTTATACTCGTATTTGTTGAGTAATAATAACAATAAAATTGGGAAATGATCAGGAAGATGATGATGAATAGTATCAATGCAGGTATAATTAAAGAAACACAGGATACGGGAAACCTGAAATTCTTAACACACATTATTTCACCAGGTTGCCATCTGTGTTTTTAATGGGTAAACATTTTGTCGGATTAGTATGAAAGGAATACACCGCTTTTGTTTTCATACAACTTTCAACAGATGGCGATACTCGTCATAATATTCAAATGAAGCTATAACTATAACTGTCGAAATGTTGTCGAAAATTGGTTCTGCCGTGTCCATGCCTGGTGCTTTTGGTAATATTACTTTAACATTTTTTGTATTGAAATATACAAATATGTAAAGCTAAATTAAATATAACAAAGTAACCCTTACTTATTCTTTGTTATAAAAAATAATCATCATCTTTATAAATGGAATATTATTTTCAAGAGATCTTACAATTATGTGTGTTTAAACCGTCAATAACTATTTTCCAGATTCATATTTAACACTATTGCCTAGTGTGTGTGTGTGTACATATACGTGTGTTTTAAAATATTACTGAGTGTTTATGAGGAGTTTGAAAAGTGGTATGGCCCATAACGTGTGAAAAGTCATAGTGCAACATTGCATGATTGACTACTGTTAACGTCTTTTGCAGACTTAAGAGTCTTTTGCATTGGTCTACTCGTATCTTTCCGGGCGTGATCACATCATACTGGCCAGGAATATGATATTGTGTTAGAATGCGTGTTGGAGTGGGTGCTGGTGGTTTGTGTGCTAAAAGTAAAATAATAGAAATAAAAATTAAGTTATAAAACTAAAACCCGACTACGGAAAAAAACACGAACTGAAAAGTATAAAACAAGAAAATTTTCTTATTTCAAAACTTTACTATAAATAAATTTCATTGTATTTATCGTCTTTTAATTAAAGAACTTACATAGTTTTCATAATATTTTATTGCTATTAATATACATTCAAAATGAAGTTTATGGGACATAATATTTATATCTACTCTCTTCATAACCATAGTGGTGTTAAGAGGATATCCGTGGTCGTATGCCACATTGCAATAAAAGGAGTTTGTTGTTTTATCGATTTTTGAATTGATAGAATATTTGTAACACAGTATGAAGGTATACAAATAACAAAACAATTTTTTTCTGAAATATTTGCACGGTATAATCAGAAATACTTTATTTTTTTATTCACGACTTTTTGGCTTCCAGAGGGCGCCGTATGCAATTTTATAGAATTTTATGTAGCCTATAACCAGCGGAAAAACGAGACGCTTCTAATGATACCCCACATATTAAATTATAACCAGTAGCTTGGGGAGTTATGGGGGAACAGATGAACATTCATACATACATACCGGTCATAATCATAACCCTCCTTTTTGCTTCACCGTAGTCGGGTAATGAGTTACCAACGCCTTCCGGAATTTCCGATGCGTCAACGACTGTAGGTTTAGTAAAATGTTTGAGTTTAGAACACTAATGTTTATAATTCGCCTGAAAATATTCTTATACTACACCCTCGTCCGCCTGCTTTCGTTAGGATACATTGCCAAAAGCTGGTCCTAACGGTAGTTTATTACGATGTCAATGGGCGGCAGGGAATGAAGGCAATGGCACTGCTAGCTGGCTAGCTACTGTCATACCATAAAAACTTTTAAATTAATGAATTGTGGTGTAATCTATATTAATATTATAAAGCTGAAGATTTTGTTTGTTTGTTTGAACGCGCTAATCTCAGGAACTACTGGACCGGTTTGAAAAATTCTTATAGTGTTAGATAGTCCATTTATCGAGGAAACTTATAGGCTATATAGCATCACGCTATGATGAATAGGAGCGAAGAAATAACAGAAAATGTGAAGAAAACGGGGAAAATTATTCATCTTTGAGGGCTTCCGTTGCGTGCGCTGCGAAAACGGTTCAAGATATCAAAAAAATATGTATGGAAGAATTATTACGCTTTATGTGATCTAACAAAATGTCCGGGATAGTATATGTCTATCTTTTAAGATTAACTCACTAGAAACATTTTTATGGTAATCAAATTTGGTCGAAATTAATGTTTGTATATGTGTATGTTTGTAAGTCCTCCACGCTCTAACCGTTTAACGGATTAAGCTGAAACTTGGCACACATATAGTTTGCATCCAGGAATAGGACATGAGATAGATTGTATCCTGATGATAGGTTCCCTTGGGATAAATGCAATATATATTTTTTAACTACTTTTCCGCTGGTCCATGCTGGACCATTGTTCTCGCTCTGAGTGTGTCCCTAGTCTATTTGTGTTTTCCGGCGTCCACGGCACAAGGTATCGTAGAGGAGCTGTATATAAGTAAGTGTATGAAATTACTTGGTGAACCTACCCATTACTGAGGTCTCTCCTCATAACTGAGAAGGCCTTAATTATAATCTGCTACGCTGCTCCAGTGCGGAATTGCAGAGAGGTTAGTAGCAAACCCCGGTGTGTGTCAATTATTTTCGTGTCGCTCAATTGCCTCCGACGTGTCTTAACGACTGTCATTACAACACGGACAAGTCAGTAGTTGGACATAGACGTTATTAGGTCAAATATCCGATAACTATACTTTTTAGTATATTATTTACTTATTAGGAAAAGGAAAATGACAGGTTAGTTTAAGGACTGTTTGAAAACTGCAAAATTAGACTTAGTCATGTGTGGATTTAGATTCTTGATTAATACACATTTTAATAAGTAATACATTATTGTGATAATTTCGTAGTTTTTGGGGAGAGGTAGCCAATCAGATTCTGCTCGCTTCCCTGCTGTAGACAATGAAGCAGCTTTTCAAACGTTACAGGTGTGTAAAATATTTAAATGGTGTGCGACTTTCTTTAACGTCATTAACCAAGAAATTGTTAACAATCATAATACAATACACTTATATCTGTTGTCGGCCATCTTAATCTTTCGATCAACAGCAACCATATGTCTCTCGAGGTAAAACTAAGTGAGAAAGTCTGTACACTTTAAAGTTTACCATAATGTTATCTACCAAAACACAATTGACCACAATGAATAGGTATATCTTTTATTACTCGATTTCCCTGGAAGGGTAATATTATCCTTCGAGCGTATACATGTATTGTGGTGTGTTAATTTATTTAGCACATTTTCAGCCCAAACTGTTTTAACGTATTTCAAGTGACGTAGGATAAGTATTTTTTTTTTTTTTACAACTACCTTAATTTTTGACCTTGGGTTTTTCTATTACTGTTACTTGTTGCTCAAAAGAAGATGCTTAAATTTTTGTATGTTGATCTTAACTATTATTGTTCAAATCGTGTTGTGGTAATTATGTCAGTGTAGAATAAACAAGTGGTGGATAAAAAAAGTAATATTATAATAAAAATTATTTATTGCTTGCTATAAACCGACCAGAATCCCTTACATTACATGTTTCAGTCAAATTAAAAATTAATGAATTACATATCAAACACATTAACATCTCTATCAACCTTAGTATTGACGTCAACGTCAACTAAATTGTAATTGCCATATGTTCCTACTTTGTCGATATTGGTGTATAAGTTATAGTTCTTCAATACGTAACGCTCCCAGCGAGTCTTCATGTCGCACACCTGAGTCTTGTGGAAGATCATCACATCAAGGAACTTCATGTTAGGAGTGAAGAACTTCGTGACATCGATGATACGGTCGAATGGGAAGCCGAGAGGCATCTTGTCAAGAAGAACAGTAGACCTGAAGTCTACAAAGAGATCTTTCCGAGTCGTGTCTAGGATGGAGATGTCAACATTGTCAACTAACTTCAAGGGAGTGACAATGACGTACAGCATACAGTTAAAACCACCAATACGACCTTTAGGCAACAGCAGTCTTGTAGGGAAGCCAGTGTGGTAGTTTCTTAAGTCTTTGATTAAGAGATCCTTCATGTCGGTGATGGATGAAACCTTTTTCCATAAGTCACGGGTCTTGATGCGGTCGCGTACTAAGTTGTGCATATCGATAGAGTTCCTTACAATCGTGTTCTTGCCAGTATTCAGTTTGTAAAGGAAGGAGTCTAACTCAACAAAGTTGAGACGGTTCATGTTGATATCGATCAAACGGCCGACGTTGTTGAACTTTGGTCCCAAGAATATTCTGACTACACAATCGACGGCTTTGTCAGACACAATATCAAGAGTAACCTTGAATGGTTGGTGATTCAATCGTCGTTTGCGTACGTAGAAGAGCATGTCAGAAGTTGTCTTCTTAAGTTCATCTTCAGTCAGTCCAACAGCATTAGTCATGTCCATTAGGTAATCATCGAAGTAGGTTACTAGTTTGTCAACGATGACATTGTCGATCTTTACCCCGGGGAAGTAAAGATCCTCCCTAGTGTAACTTGGGAGACGGCATTTGAAGAGGATGAGAATATAGCACAGGCGTTTCTGCAGCTGGTAGAAGATTGGGTCACGGAGTGCGGTTTGATAGTTGTCCAAAATAGTAGGTACAACGAAGTAGCTGAAAAAGAAGTTATCATAAATTTCTCAAATATTACAAAATTAATATAATGAAACAGTTTTTATTATACAAGCTCATAATCATTTTGGTATTACTAAGTAGTAAAAGTTATTGAAAATAATGAAGTAGTTTCAAAGCATAACTTACTTGTCAGATCTGTATTGGTTGAAGCCAATGATTGATTTCAACATGATGTACAGGTATCGGTATGCGTCATATCGGACGGTAGTAAGATCAACCTTGTCGATCTTGCCGTATATTAATTTTCCAAGAACCTCAACATCTTCCCATTTGAACAGATCCAGTCTCAAACCATTAATCTGTTGAAATATCAAGTCATGTCATTCCGTCTTTTCAAGTGATTAAAAAAATATATAATGTATTATATGAACTCACTCTTGCAGTATGTATTTAAAAGTAATTTAAAGTTTTCTTCAGAAGGATAATAATAAATAGCGTTACAAGCTCCGAGGTTAACTCGGCGTGGCAACCATTACGCCATATGGGTCATCGATAGTGGCAAAGAATTTCACTTGTTAAGCACAAAATTAACGACAAATATTTTAAAATAAAAAATACTGTATAAATACGTACTTCAATGAATCCTTTCACGACAGCGTCTCTAATAATTTTTTCGTAGCCCTCAACAATATTGATCAGTTCAACGTTGTGGTCCTTTATCAGAACGTAGTTGTTTTGTCTTACAGGTAAAGTTACACCATTGTGCAGCACCATCCATGGCCAGTAACCCTTGTTGATAGGTTTGGTCCATGTGAATTCGGTAATCTCACCCAAGCCGTTCGAAAGGCGTTCCAGGTAATATCTGGCAAGAATCTGCTGGTACACGTACAAGTTAAGTTCCCACCGTCTAAGTTTGAGCTTGTCGAACAAGTCGTCGCCCATCCAGAATGGATAGTCAACATGGAAGTAGTAGTAATATGTGTTTAGGTCGATATCTTCAGTGAAGTACCTAAGCTTGTCATCTTCGTTAAGGTAAACACGAGTGTCGTAAACATTTTCATCAATGATGTAAACATTATTGTCAGTCTTCTTGATACCGTAGAAGTCGCAAAGTTTGATGTCAAGGAGGCCTCTCTTCATTTTCAGCAAGTAAGCCTTCTGGATAACGTCGGCACGTACGAAGAAGTATGGGTAAATTTCGTAAGGAGGTGGTAGAATAATGCCCTTGCAATCTTGACGATGTCTGACTGCTACAGTAAGAGCATACACAAACATGCCTTCGTTTACGTATAGACGCATCCAGCAGGCAGTTTTGATGAAGGTGGTGAAGTCCTTGGCATAGTAGAGCATGTGGAATACAGTAATTACTTCCTTCAGTTGGCGATCGACACTGAGAGTAAAAACTTCACCACGTGGCAAAAGTCCAATTTTGAAACAGTTGATGAAAGTCTTTACTACGTCGGTTTTCTGTAAAATAAATGAAAAGCTTACTTAAATTGCATCATTACGGATAATGTAATTTAACGTATCTGAAGATCATGGACAGAATTACTAAACACAAAAAAAATAACTCTCGCAATCACTTACGTGCATTAATAATGAGTATCAAGTATAATAATGCTCTAATTTTCTTTAAGAATTTTAATTTCTTATGTTCTTACTCCAAAATGAGTACATTTGAGACTTACTGTGTACAGGTCAACGTTGTTTTCAATATTAAAGTTCTTGCCAATTTCCTCAATTTCTTTGTACATGACTGGTTCCGTTACATGGTTCAGCAACTTTAGTATAAATAATTGCCTCTGCTTCACGTCCATGTTGACTGTGGAATATAAACTTGTTAGAAATCATGGAATTACTACTAAGTTTTAGTTGATAGCTAATTAATATCTCCATATTATAGCTAATAACTACTAACCGATAATAAAAAAAAAAACAAAAAAAAAAATACATAGAGAAGAACCCAATGACACCCTATACGTTGAAATTCTGTCAAGTCATTTTGAATTTACAGCATGCCAATGAAATGGACACACACACATACATACACTCAAAAAAACATTAAGGGTCTGACACTGTTTATATTTTAAAAATTGAGATTAAAATAATTGATATAGGTTTAAAGTGTTACTTACCGAACCATTGGTCGTCAAACTCTGGCCGCGCGGCAGCCATGGCCGCTAAGCCGAAAATTAAGAGCACAATAGCCTTCATCCTGCAGCCAACCAGTGCTGAAGCTTGACTGTGCTCTTTCTCCAACCCTCCACCTTTTTATACCCGAGATCTAGACCCTATGACTGACCTCAGCTATTTGTTTTCTTTTATTGATAAGTTATAAACAAGGGCAAAAATACATTCTCGCAATGACATCGAATTGCATTTCGCTTATCACTTCGTTAATTATACTTTCATTACTTTAAAATCGGTGATGGCTAATTATATTATTATTTATTATATGTGAACTACCGAGTAAAGGATGGGGGCATATCAAAATCAGGGTGTACCACTATCTGGTGGAATCACTTTCTTGTCCCATGGGGGCTTTGATTGCACTAGAGGCAGTTTTAAAATCCCATGGTGCCCATACAACGTCATACGATAATTTGGCTGCCGCAGACAGGCTACCTGGTACGCACCTAGGGTTAGGAGTATTAGGATGGCCCCACTTGCCAATAGACCAGGATGTCTTAAGAAACGACTGAAGGCAACTGACCCTGACCATTTGTGGCTTCTTAGCTCGGTTGTTATTTCTAAAAAATGTCTTTCCTGTTATTATTGCCATAATTTTATCACTTTTACAACGCCAGTTAAGTTAAGGCTATTACTTTGGATTTTCTGTGACATAAGTGATATAGAAAACACAAAAACACGACACTACCTTGTTGAGTACACTTACAACCTTGTTGAGAATTGAACCTAGGACCTTTTAAACGGTTGTTGGCGTGGTAATCATTAGGCCACCTCCCTCCACGCATGCCACACGTATTTACTAGAACAACATTGTACGCTTCAGTCCCTGCAATAAGGATGTAGTAGATACAAGTGCTTAGTCTGCAATGAATTACTGATGTTATATATTGACTTATTTTGATAGCATTCACGCCAACATGCTAAATTAACACTGAAGCAGCGCCATTAATCGTAAGTACAGCGTAGGTGATCTTCTAAATAAAGATAGTGAGACATAATATTATGTACATAATATACATAGACATGAATTAAATTACTATGAGTGTTCTACGTATATTATGGGATTGCTTAAGATGTACCGTACTTTTATACAGACATTTTAAACTAAACTATAATCATTTGCGCTATCATCACAACCCATGACTGTCCCATTGCTGGACTTGGGACTTTTTTGACAATGCGAGAACTTTATGGAGTACTATTATGTGTGCATGTTTCCTCACAATGTTTGCCGTCACCGAAGCAAGTGATAATTAGTTTGTACCTAATACGCACTCTAAACTTTACGAATTATTAGTGCGTGTCGGTTTGAATCCAGGAACTTCCCATCGGAAGAGCAACTATCGAACCACGAAATTAAGAATTATAGATAAGTAATGTATTTATAGCGTCAATAATTTTACATAGTCCGCTAATTGCACACGAAATAACTATCTATCAATTGATAAGTGCAATACAATGACCTTATAGGTTACAGTGATTTCACCAGGTTCACCTTATTAACAATGTATTCTGTTCGGTAATTATAATATACTAGTAGACCGGGCAGACGTTGTACTGCTACATATTTAATCTCTTGTAATTTGGTTGATCTCTTAGTTTTCCACATCAGGTACCCGGTACCCCTCCCCTGACTTTCAATTTTCATGTGTCTTTATTTACTAAAGAGCATTCATGCTCATCATATTAAACAACTTTGCTACGGCGGATTTTCAATAAATGTAATAGTTTTCTGATCCCTTGAAGTATCTCGACATCAGCACCACCTGCCAGGTCCAGCTATATCTTGAAACCATACTCGCTCCCTCTTAAAACTTTTTTATTGAAATTGGTCTAGCTGTTTAGATGGAGTTCGGTGACAAAACACACCATTGTGTTTTCATAAGAAATCCTGATTATCATACTTCATTAATATTTTGTTTCCATTTTGTTCCTCAAAATTCAATTTGAATCACGTCCGCACACAATACTTAGATAACTTAAGTGCTTCTAAAACTACAAATTTCCTCTTCTGGCCACATATTTATCATTGAGCTTCTAACTCTGGTCTGGAAATTTGAGAAGGTCTTTGGGTGGTTTGAGCTATATAAGATAAGAGACGCTCTTGTAGAGGTTCCCTAAGGGATCGACCAAACTATTTCAGACATTGGAATGTCATCATAGTAAAAGTTATTCAATGTGATACTCATTTATTGAAGGTTTATATTATATCGAAGGGACCGGGGGACTTGGGGAGTACTAGGAACTCAGGTAAAAATACTTTATCTGTATTATTATGTATGTATATCTATAAGTAAATAATGCTTGAAGTCCAGGTAGACAATATTCTACAAAATATTTTGTTCCTTATAAGTCGGTCGATCCCTTAGTTTCTACATCAGGTAATGGGACCTTCAAATTTCATTTACCTTTAGTAAAGAAACAACATATAGCAATTTTTTCTATGACGGCATTTTTATAACTCTAAAAGTTTAGCTATTATCAGGTTCAATTATGGTCTTAAACCATACTCAATCACTTTTCAATTTACCACAAAATTATTCATTGATTAGGTTCATTGATAAACTTACGTATGCTATGATTTTATTGGTAAAAAATATAGTTAATGTTTTTGGAGTTGTTTGAGCTAGTTGGTGGAGAATGCAATAAGCATTAAGCTCGCCATTTGTACCGTAATATTTTTATTATGGTCAATAAAGTTTAAGTAAATAAATATGAAAACTGGAAGTCTGTGAAATGAAGCTTCAAAATTTTTATTACACTACGAACATTAAGTCGGGCTAATTAAGGCTAATAATAAAACCACATGACCTCCGCTTTTGAATTTCATTCATTTAATTCATTTTAATTTTACTGCAGTGACCCACGCACTAGATTTTCACGCTATTTTGCATTTATGTTGAAATGTGCAATCTTATACCTATGTTACAGTTGCAGAGCTAGAGCAAATGAAATTGTACTGAATTCACACATCTTTTTTGAAGGCACTAATTAAAGTGGTCAGTAACTTAAAAATCCCAGCAGTTACATTGGGCAGTGGAAATAATGAGTTGGGCAGTAAAATATTTTTTGGGCAGTAAA